>OU860799.1:3000000-3519379 GCA_917862395.2 Heliconius sara
CGGAGAGCAGGAAGTCCACCTTCTTGCCCCATGTCTCCCGCTCACCGACGCCGGGCGTCGGGGTCTTCAGCGACATCCTAGTTGCCTGGTTGCCGCCACAGACTGTGTAGGGAAAAATATAAATGTTAATATACTAATTATTAAAGTATTAAGTTTTTAAAGCGCGGTGTGGAGTACCGTCACTCTACACGCAATGTTGCAATTTGGCGGAAAGTTGGGAACGGAGTGTCCTACTTAGTTGTCCAACTACCCTGCAGTGTGCGGGATACAGCGTGAAGGGGAAAAAAAAATTTTTCGTTCCTAATTGAGAGAACGTGCAGTTAAATCTACTAGGAATACAAAACTAAAACATGGCCTATAGAGTATAGAGATATTGGTACAGGGTAAGTATAGAGAACCTAATGTTAAGACACTCCGTTCCCCCCTTTAGCCAAACTTTCGAGGCATTGCGTGACGGAACTCGACGCCGCGTTCTGCGTAAGAGTTCTGCGAGCAAAGAAATGTAAATATTAATAAATAATAAAGCCACGAAAAATTTATATATATCTAGCATAGAATCGGCTATCTATAGAATAGCTTTGAAAAACGCCTCTACAGTATTACTACTCGTATATAAAACCATTCTTTTTCAAACTCACAATATAAAAGATATACGATAGTAAAAATCCCAAAATAAGAACAGGTCGGCTAGATGACAAGCAATTGACCTTTAACGTGTTTTAATTACAGGCCAAATTATCCGTGGACAAGAGGTCTCCATTACGCGCTGTAGAGTATGGGGTGACAAATGCTATAACGTCCGCGTCGCACCACTCGAACTGACCGGCGAATTGAGAGTAGGGTTGGCTGAATTGGAGTATAACAGGGATTTGGGTTTATATTTTAGACTTTTTAAATTTATTTTTAGTTATAGAGATTTTTGTTGTTTTAAAAGAAGAATAATAATGTTTTTTTTTTTCAGTTTCACTCTCTTTTTCCCACTTTCCACTGAATTCCTGAGGCATTGCTATTTGGATAGCTTTGGTACCAAAGCGAAGGAATAAAAGTAATTGTATGAAACTGTCATATATTAACTAACTCTAGATACGCAACGCCCAACGCTTTAATTATTTGTCTGATCAATACCCCAGATTGATGAGAAGATTGGTGCGATCTGGTAGCTAGGACGTACCGGAATTATTTTTTAGGGTTTAGTACATTACCTACATTATTTTCATTGTAATAAAATCGTTTAACATGAAAATATTTTTTTATTCAATTTATATCATTTTAACAAGTAGATTAGGTATTGTGTGAGAATTAATTCTTCTAAAGACTTCTAACGACTAACGTAGCCCGGCTGCGAAGACCTGTGACATAGCGGTGTTTAAATAATTTTAAATTATTTTATTTCAAGAAATACAATTATTATTTATTATTCCTATTTTTAATTTAATTATTTTAAAGTTGAAAAGTTAATTTATTTTAGTATTGGATCGTCTATTTATTGTTGAATGCATAATGTGGTAGGCATATAAGGTATACAGGTTAATAATATATAAGGTTCCAGTAATAAGTTCTTTGATTTTCACGATTATTTAAGGTTCCGGTATTTGAAAGAGATATAGATGAATAGTACCTATAAATGATGTGGTATGTCTGGGAAGTAGGTTAAGTAGAGACGGATGATACGAAATTAAGTTACAGCCAGCAAAAGAATTGGTGAGACGGTGAAACGTCAATTTGGCCGTGCACAATGCAGTGATGGTGCCGAGGAAATAAGGCAGAGATAGGTATGGGTAGGTATTAACGAAGGAGAATGAAAGAAATGTGAATGTTGTTGAGATGTCATCTCTTCGATCTAGGCAAAGGTAATGGGTTTAGTGCGCCCGCATTTCTCTGGCTTGTGGGGTTATTAATAAGAGAGCGGGAGTCTAATAAAATGTAGTAACCCATTTCTAAGAGTTTAAGTTAATTTGGACCCTTAGAAATTGTCATATGTAGAGCTCATCTCTTACTCATTTCCATTAGGCAATACGGGTGGAGCTGCAGATAAAAGTTAAATTTATAAAATCCTTTAATTTATCAATCGATTCCTTGCATTATTAATTAAAAATTATCATAAATAATTATTAGTAGATATTAAAATCATTATTCATATTTATGTAAAAGTTTTACTCAATTTTACACTATTACGGTTACCTCAAAGAGATCGCCTCGATTTGGTCATCACTTACCAATTTAATATTAATCTTCAAATTCAAATCATAAATGACTAAATTATTCTTTTTAGATAATATTTTACAAACTATTGCACACACCGTCAACCCTAACGGCCGGTACTCGATATAGCGCGAGTGGCTGTCACGGGCACCGCGATGATTCCCGAAAAACCACTTCGTCATCACAACAACTTTGTCTCGCCAACGCAAATTGGATTCCAATATCTGTCACGTTCGAAACTATGTAATGCTATGCGACGTATGATTTATTATGGACCTGAATTTTAGCTATCTATTTATGGGAGTATCTACCTTCTAATTTATGAACAGAAGAGATAATTTTTTAACACAATTTGTTTTCGCTAATATTATACCTACTTAACCACTATTATTATTAAATGTCAGGCTAACATATGACATTTTGTATTCTATTAGGAATTTGTGTTCTTAGGGTTCCGTACCTCAAAATAACTGAAAACGGAAACCTTATATGATCACTTTGTCGTCCGTATGTCGTCAGTCAAAAAGTGAAATTTGTATTTGTAATTATTTTGCACATGCCCGTTAACTTCAATTTGTCGTTTCCCGTTGACTACAATCTTGAAATTAATACGGTGGGATTATTTCGCACTTAACCGATTTTTTTACGGAATAAAAAACGAGCTTCAGTTTAAAGTTACTTATTATTACAAAAAAAAAAAAATAATATATATCTACGCGAGATTTTTCAGTATCGTAAAAAATTCTCGTAGATTTAGCTTATCCTATAATATTTTATTTATAAAATATATACATAATTTTTAACTTCACACTTTATCCCACAAAGAGCGGCGTAAGCAGATACAATCTAGTGTTAGGACAGTCCGTTCCCTATTTTTCTCTCAATATTCGAGGCATTATATGACGAGTTTGCTTTGCTCAATAAAAAATCTTCCCCCGAGCGGGAATCAAACCTGTAGGTTGGTTATTACCATCTTGCTTATTGTCAGACGCTATGACGTTGCTCCACGACGGATCAAACAATTGTATTGTAGTCTGTATGTTATTAAAGATATATAAATAAGAATATATAGAATATATAGTAAGATATATAGATATAGATAATCAATGAATACAAAAAGTTTAGGTAGAAAAAAAAAAATTTAACAAACTTGAAAATCTGCAAATTTTTGTTTATTCAATTACTTTTTTTGTTGTATTTGACATTATTTAGTAATTAGAAAATGTTCTAGAGATCATAATTTTTTTTAACCCACCAAAAAATATTAAATTAAATATTGACCAAAAATATTAGCAACACCCATTTAGTGACAATATATAGTTTAGTCTGAAGGGAATTTTAAAGAGATCCATATATTTGTATGGCAGTTTTTAATAAGAAAAATTAGAATTTTTACTAATATTTTAGGTAAAGTAATTTGTGGACCACTTATCCATTTTGGTAAGCGTTTCGTTTGACGGTTTTAATTCTATTGGTAGTAAAATAGGTTTATTTTTGGGCGGCGTTTGAACTCAGGCCTATCGTAATTAGGCATCGTAGGAAAAAATGGAGCGTACAGACATTCCATTCTATTAAGTTATATTTACGACACATTCCTATTGTGAGTTCAAAACAGGCAGTAGAATCAAAAATAAGAAGAAACTTGGAGTTGAGAACTCTATTCCCTGCGAACCGCGCAGTTTTCGTGCATAGCATATCGAGTAGCGGATCTCATCGTCGTGCTTTGTCTTATTAAAAGAGCTAATAATAATAATAAATTTAAGCCTATAAGTGAGACATTGTTCCCTTCCGCCATGAAGGCCTCCAAAATAAATACATATTTAAATACAAAATATTCTTTCAATGAGAATCGAACATCATATTCTAGTTAGTAGTTTTCTATCATGCTTCACCATGAATTTTATGAAATGAAATTTATTTCAGTATAATTTAACGTAACATTATTAACGTTTAGTAAAGTAGAACATACGAATTATCTAAATTATTTAAACATAATAACAGAAACACGTTAAATTTACATTTTAAATGATAACTGTCACTATAAATTGAATAAAATGTAGTTCAATATTTACATGATATATTTAGATCATGAAATTGTGTAATTTACTAATTTCATACGAAATTATTTAAAAAAAAATACTTTCATATTATCGTATTCATTAAAACAGCATAAAATAATTAAAAACACAGATAATATTCAGTCCGTCAAAGTTAGTAGTAAAGCAGGGTACTCACGTGCGGCTCGGTGGGCGCAACACTCGCGCCATGTCCGCCGGCCGCGGCGACCGCAGCTGAGTGAGGCCAGGCCACTCTTTACCCGCGGGTACTGGGTAGATCTCACCCTGTAGGCGTGGCCTGATAGAGCGTCCTTTCTGGAACATTCAATATATTCTATGCTAGAAAAGGACCTGGCAATTTATTTTATTTGTACTCCGGAAATGTATTCTTAGTTGTTTGAAGTGGAGTGGTAAAGGAAAACTTGTTCTCTAACGACAGACGTTTGTAACAACGACTTTTGCTAGATTTACAGGATTAGTATTATTTTGCAGCAAAAATATATATATTCGTTACACTTCACCTAAGTTTGTATATTTCGTAATACAATTTTTAGAAGAGGCAGGCATAAGATATTGTTACTTACAAAGTACTATCGTACAAAGTAAGTATCTTCAGCACCAATATTTAAATGATTTTATAATTTTTTTCACTGTTTTTTTTTTCAGTTTCATGCTGTATCTCGCATGTGGCACTCCCCATTTTTTGCTGGATTCTGGAGACATTCAAATCATCATCAATCAATCATTTCATTACATAGAACGCTATACGACAAAAAATATAAAAAATATCGAAAAAAAAAAGGAAATAATGTTGCACTAATTTATAAATAATTGCAAAAAATATATATAAATAATTTATAAAAATATACATATATTTATAGGAAGTCTTAAAACTTTTTCCATGTACGTTATAAAAATCAATTAGTTGACTGGGCGGAACGCTGGGCGGGACGCTGGGCGGGGCAGCCCTACCCGCCCAGTCGACCTACTTCGCGTTCGCTATCAAAGAATATGTCAATTGCACACTACATTCATTGTGTACTATAAGCGATCACCATATGAGCATTTCATATAGGTATATTATAGTGTATTATATTTGGGAAAAATATAAAGTAATATTTATGTAAATAATGAGGCCAGTCGTGGTGCAGTGGCACAAAGGGTGACTGTAAAACCGACTGGTTGTGGGTTCGATCCTCACTCGAGGAGATAAAATATTTATTTAAATTAATATTTCGATTTCTTCGCTTTGGTGTCGAGGCAAAGCGCGGCGTTAATTTCTGACACTCAACACGCAATGGCTCCAGGACTCGGCGGAAAGTGGGGAACGGGGTCTTAATAATAGGTTCCCTCTGCCTATCCTGTCGTGTGCGGGATAGAGCGTGAAGCTAATTTTTATTTTTTATTTTAAATAAATATATATTAGCTTCATCTGTATCCTGCAAATAGCCAGAGACAGAGGGCATAGACAGAGGCAGAGGAGATCTAATGTTAAGACACTCTGTTCCACGGTTTCCGCCAAATTATCGAGATATTGCTTGCTGAGTGACGGAGTGCGTGATTTTTTGAATAGTGTTAAGAAAAATATTAATAAATAATATTTTATCACATCGGTGGGGATCGCACCTACAGCCATCGTTTACGGCCTAATTAATATTAAGGCGAATTCTTACTCAAATATTCTATTCCTGTTCAGACATTTGTTCCACGGTATATACATTAAAAGATATTGTCAATAGGTGGCTGGATTTTTTTTAAATTTTACCTGGTTATTTCCAAATAAGAAATTAAAGGCCAGTCGTGATGCAGAGGCAGACGACATTAAGCGCGACAGGTTGTTGGCACGATTGCCACTGAAGAAAATGATATAATTTTTATTTTCATTTCCTCGCTCTGGTAACACGACACGCGGCGTTGAGTTCTGTCATACAACACGCAATGCCTTCATAATGTGACAGAAAGTGGAGAACGGAAGTATCTTAATTTGAACAAAGGGTCTTAACACTAGGTTCCCAGGTTCCCTCTGCTTTCCCTGTTATGTCCAGGATGCAGTGTAAACTTAAAGGATAAGTTATTATGTAAAAAAAAGAAGACATTTGATTTTTTTTCTTTTATTCATTTTTGTTCAAATCGTTATAACTAAGTTACCAAAATTATGTATGTAGACTAATCAGACTGTGGCTTCGATACTTTAATTAAAAGTTTTAATTTAAAACCTTTATTCATTGTTAAGAGTACCTACGCTATATTAATTAATTCCTCATTTAATTTCAGGTAATCGTATAAAAGATTAAGTATCCTTTACAGGGGTTTTTTTTTATGGAAAAGTCACTTTATAAACTTTTTTAGCCTCCTTTATTTTTTTCTTTGAAAATTAAAAATTCAATTATATGAGCTTTTCGCTGTATCACGCACACAGCAGGGTAGGCAGAGGGAATCTAATGTTAAAACACTCCGTTCCCCCCCTTTCCGCCGAATTTTGGAGGCATTGCGTGTTGAGCGGCGGAACTCAACGCCACGGGGCGCGTTTTTTATTGGATTTTTATTATATAATTATTATAAAAAATAGTACCGTACACCGCAGCGTTCTCTGACTAACACTAGAGATAAAGCGTGAAGCTCAGTTAAGTTAGTTATAGGAAATATTAGGCCAGGGTAACATAATATAATTGATCCCATCAAAAAACATAAATGTAAAATGATAGCCAAGCTAAATACTAGGTATCGATATCGACTTCATCGACAATAAAATGGGAGATCTATGTGGGTGCCAAGTTCTGTGTTTATTCGGGAAAGATCAAACACTAAATTTTATACGACAATTTTCTACGTACAGGCTTTATTATATTTGTAGTGTACTTCGTTTTGTACTGGACTATGTGGTTGATAGTGGTAAAAATAGCCAAGTCAAATTTAGAACTAGAATTTTATACCGAGTGAACTCGGTTGTGTTTAAATGTGCTAAATATAGCTTGAAATGGTTTTTGTGAAATATACATTGCGGGACAGCAAAGTTATTCGAAAGTTAAATATACAGTGTCTTAACACTCTCGCTTTGACTATACGTACAGGAATGTAAGCAAAAGGGAAGTGTTAAGACACTCTACCATAAATACACTTTCGATCTTCATTTTGCAATTTGCCTCGCCCTTTGCATAATGGCAATCGAATCACAACTTGTAGCGATCACAATACACGCTTGTGCCGCTGCGCTATGACTGGCTTATATCTTACAATAAAACAAAAGCCTATAAATTTTCAATTTACTATGCTTTTTTGGCTTAATGCAGACAAGAAGTATTGACACCTTTATTTTTAAATTAATTTAGAAAACGTATAAAAATTTGAACGTAGCGGGAATCGAACCCGCGCCTCCTAATGTTGTTTAAAAAATAGTTTGCTTTTTTGCTAATTTTTGTTTGGGCCAAAGGGAGTTCCATTCAATATTCCTTAATAACTTAATATTGTCATAAATGTCTTTTATATCTTAGATATAAGTGCCATTATAAGATACTAGCGGGCGCGCGCGAATTCTAAAAAAACCACGAAACACATGTTCATTAAAATATTTTTAACAATCTGAATTATTTTTTTTATAAAAATCGGTGGCGATTTAAAGATTTTTCCACATAAACTTTCAACCCCCATATTTGAACCCTTATGGTGCGAATTCTAAAAAAACCACGAAACACGTGGTCAATGAAATATTTTTGAGAGTCTAAATTTCAAATTTTATAAAAATCGGTGCCAATTTTAAAAAAATCCATACAAACTTTCAACCCCTATTTCATCCCTTTAGAGTTAAAATTTTTCAAAATCCCTTCTTAGTGGATGTCAAGATTACACAAATAAACATATGTCCAAATTTCACGTTTCTACGCTCACCGCTTACAGCTTGCGTGCGTCTTACCTCAGTCAGTCAGGTACATGTCCTTTTATATATATATATAGATTAAGATATTTGTTATAAATCTAAAACATCCTAAGAATTGAATCTTTTAATCAGTTCCGTGTTAACCTCGTCAGTTCCTTGGCATTCACATTTACAAAATCCCAGATATTTCGAAAACTAATTAAGAAAATTAAATAATACATTTCATTATTATACATTTCGTGTTATGTGGAAGAGCAGATGTTACTTTGTTTAATCGGACAAGAGACTAAAATGTACTTATTAAATATGAATATATGCCTATTAAATGTCCCAGCCGCCAAATATTAAGTTGGTATGTAAGTAAAAAAAATCCTATAAGTAACTATTGAAATTATTTGTCTCGCTTAGAGATTGTGTGATTTGAAATGTAAGATACTGAAATATAACAGAAAATGTGCCTTATGATAAACATACTTCATTTGTAGGTATTTTATATAATGATGTATAAATATGATAAATATGTCATTATTTTTATGATTCATGAATAAGTTAAATGAATAACAAGTGTTGTACTACATATATAGAAGCAAGTTTTGTTTGGGAACAAAATTTAAATTTTTAAAAGAAAATAAGAATCTTTCTATAAAATAAAATTTTAAAATCACTTCTGTACTAAATAGTTAAATATGCATAAGTTCCTATAAAGGAAAATTAAATGTCCTATGTAAAATAATTATATAAAATCCTATATTTGGAAAGTATGTTTAATAGAGTATAATAGAGAGAATTGAGGCCCGTCATGGCGCATTGGTAAGTGTGACTGTAAAACCGACTGGTTGTGGGTTCGATCCCCACTCGAGGAGATGAAATATTTACTTAAATTTATATTTTCATTTCTTCGCTCTGATGTCGAGGCAAAGCGCAGCGTTGAGTTCTGTCACTCAACACGCAATGCTTCCAGAATGCGGCAGCCTACCCTGCTGTGTGCGGGATACAGCGTGAAGCTGATTTATTTATTTTTATGTTTAATAGAGACTAGAGGAGGAAGATACGAAATGGATGAGGGAAAAAATATTTCTGGCGGTAACAGACTCGACTAGTAGTTCAGCTATGAGACGACGAAATGTCAGCATAGCTGCACGGAAGACATGTACATATAAAGAGGTTGATTACAAGGTGGAAAAGGTATGCATAAAAAACTATTAAGTATATCAAAAATATTTAAGTGTAAAGTTATGTATAAAGAAGTACTGTCGTAAGCGGCTTAGCGGCATAATTCAAAAATAAATTACATTGTACTTCCCTCCAAAAATTTTTTTCCAATGAAGGAAAAATACAAGGGTGATAATCCTATTATATTAATAAGAATAAATAAAGATGGGATGACATGCAATATTTTAATTTTCTTGTTCTGTTTACAAGGCAATGCACGGCGTTCAGTTCCGCCACTCAACATGCAATGACTCAAGAACTCGGCGGTAAGTAGGGAACGAAGTTGTCTTCATGGGGACAGAGTGTCTTACCATTAGGTTCCCTCTGCCTACTCCACTATGTGTGGGATACATTGTGAAACTAAACTTAAAACTTAAAAATAACATATAGCTTTAACTTAGTACAATTTTGAACAAACGTAAAGATCGTCGTACAATTTTGAACAAACGTAAAGAGATACGTACGAAGTAAAAGTATTATATGAAACATAAAATCACTAAAGCCATATATTTTAGTTCAATTGAATTACAAAAACCAAATATAATTTTAATAATATTTTAAATAAAAAATAAATTTATGGTACATTTTACATTTGAATCATGGTAACCCTGATCTACTATTGGCTATGGTCTGTTGTTGATTAGTTCATCGTAAAAGCCAATCAAAACAGTCCAAGCAGACAGTAAAAAATGTCGGCGTAGGTGTAGTCGTCTTACATTTTTACGTTTTAACAGGCTGAGCGCGGGTACATTACATTATTAATTGAATAATATTTCACTTTAGCCCAGCATATTCCCGTTTAAGTGTAAATATACTGTACAGGTAAATACAAATTACAATTACACTCCTTATTTCACTTTCTCTCCTGTGACAGATGATCAGTGCTGTTTTTTTTATTTGTAAATAAAAACAATAGTGTCGTATTTTTCCTGAACTTATTTATATCTTACAAAAAATATAAGAAACTTTCACCTTAACATTAAAACTAAGATAGAAAAATACTTAAATTGGTAATTGTCCTAAGTTTTTCGTGACCTGTTTTAAAGTTTATATTTTTTAGTTTTTGTTAAATTACGCAGAAATGGGCGATGAAATGGACCCGTGTGAATGCCTGTGGAACCACGAGCTGGCGATGCGGAGGCTCATCTCTCTTGTGAGTCTGTTTATCTGTTGACCTTGTATCATATTTTACGTGATGTATAATTCCATTTACCACGTCTACAGTCGAAGCAAAAACTATATAAAAAATACTTTCTTCTTATTGAATTCTTTTTAGTTCAGAAAGATTTCTAGAATAAAAAAATAATATATAATTGCAATATGAATATGATTTTTTCATACAAAATCTTTGGTTTAATTTGTATCATAATACATAAATATATGTTGCATTAAAAATGACCTAGAAAATATTGTTTGTGTAACCATTAAAACTATAGGAAATCAATTAGTTTCAAGTAACACTAGTAGCTACTCTTATCAGCTGTTATGCAGCTTGTTCTGATACATATGTAATCAATTTGTACAATTTATGTTTCACATTGTTTGTATATTTTAAATGTTATGTGACCTTGTGACTAAATATTTAAATAATTACCATTTCACATAGGCTATTGTGGTGTAGTAGGACACCATCTGACTTTTGTCGCGATGGTTGTGGATTCAATTGCCACCAGTGAAAATTATATATAAATTATTTTCATTCCTTCCCCATGGTAGATCAAGCACAACGTTGAGTGTTACTACTAATCATGCTATATCCAGACAAAAATAGAGTAGTCTTAATACTAGGTTAATTTTGTCTATCCTACTAGGTGTAGGTGAAATTGCAAACCTTTTAATTTTCTTTATATTTTTGCAAATAACTTTACTAATAAAATGTATAAATTGAATGGTATTTACTGATCACTGTTTAATGATATTAAATGTATGATTATGCAATATGTATTTATATGCACAATGAGGAAAGAACAGCAAGATATTTAAACTATGTTAAACATAATATGTAGGTATGTGTCTCTGATAAGATATATAACAATGGAAATAAGAATAACATTTTTTTTATTATAAACACCTTTTTCTATATTTACACAACTGTTTTCACAAAATTAATTGTTTTGATGACATCCCAATTAATAATTAGTTATTCTTAAATAACATTTATTATTTAACTTAAATAAATAATTTTTTTTTTTCATTTAACTGCATGCTTTATTTAGGATAATATGAGCCATGTATAGTAAAATAACATTACCTCACCATATATATGTTCAGTCAGAGGAAGTAAATTAAGTAAAACTACAATTACCAATGCAATGATGTTAGTCTGCCAATTATTATTCAATTTATTTTTTAAGCAAGGGAAAACTTATTGTTTTAGCGTTTCATAAACATAATTTTTTAACAGTAATTTAATATAATGTTAGGATATTTTTTTTACATATGAACCCACAACTATTATATTTACAGGCAGTCAAAGTCTTGCTGCTTTTCTTTATATTGATCTAAATAGTTTTAATATTACAACTTTACTTTTATACTTAACCATACCTACATGATTTCAGCTACGTCAAGGCCAATCATATTGTACGGACAGTGAGTGTCTTGATGAGCTGCCAGGTCTTCCCCCGGCAAATTCGGCCGGTAACAGCTTCCTTATGATGTTCTTGATGATGGCGCTCGCAGTGGCGATGTACATGATGCGTCCAAGACGCAATCAAATACAGGATTCAAAGCCAGTGCCTAACTCTCAGGTAATTAAAGTTAAATACAGTCTAGTTTTTTTTATTAACTTTACAATTTTTTCGCAAATATCAGTGCAAACATGAAGCCCACAATCAAGTCAAACTGTGTCCTCTAATATATTTTCTTTGCTTCACGCTTTATAGTAAAGTAGGCAGAGGAAACTTGGGAACCTAGAGTTCAGAGACGCTGTCCCCATTAAGATATTTCCGTTTCCCACTTTGCGTCCAATTTTTGAGCATTAAGCCGTTTTAAGGGGCGGAACTCAACGCCGTTTTTGTCTCGTTACCAGAGTGAGGAAAAGTCTAGCTTTATTTGTTATATAGTAAAGAGTTAACATATCGTTTTTCGAAAATGCAAGGACGTTCTGATAATATATATATATATACATATATACATATACATACATATATATATATATATATATATATATATATATATATATATATATATATATATATATATATATATATATATATATATATATATATATATATATATGTATGTATTTTCAAAAGTTTTTGACAACTTTGCTTAGGCTGTTAGCCAGCTTACACTCTTAAGCCAACAATATGTATTTATTGAACAATATGCAGTTACACGCTATTGCTCTACGTAATGTTTTTGTTCAGATTACATCTTGAGGAAATACATATAAAAAATATTTTCGTTTTCATTTTGATCCAATTAAGTTCAGCTTATTAAATCCCTCTATTTAAGAAAGGACCTAGTGACAAAACGCTGCTTGATTTGACGATGTTGTTTTAAAAACACATTACATATTAATATATTTATTGATTAAATAGCCTGTTACCACATATAACGTGTATATCTCAATAATATACCTTCTAAATGATTTCAACATATTATCTGGTAACATTTGTTTTCCTCAAAGGCGTAGGCATAAAGTACGGTTTCAATACAACGCCTTTGCAGTCGGGGTCGTTTTATTAAAATTAACCTTGCGGTGTTTCTTATGAAGTTTTTAATTCGTTAATAGAATTTTTTTTTATACATTTAAACCTAGTGTTAAAACACTCTGTATATCACTTTCAATTGATTTTATAAACATTGCGTGTTAGCCGGCGGTATTTAACGTCGCAGTATGTCTAAATAAATAGATTGAACAACTCGTGTACAGTCGAACACATTAACTGCGTCAATGTAGCATCAATAATTATTTATTAACTAGGGATGTGTGTTATTATTTGTTGTTGTATTTTATTATTATACATACAAATTATAAATATCTCATACGTAATTTAATCGCGTAACTCGAAATCGTCGCAATAGGCGGTGCCTGTTAAAGATTACGTTACAGTTATTGTCAGAAAATATTAATGTTTAAAAACAAAACCTTTATCAATTCATAATGTCGACTAAATAGAAATACAGATGAAATTAAATGCATTGCAGTTTTGGCTAATGTTGTTAAAAATACATTGTATTAAGATACAATATTAAGATGCGAAAATTAAAAAAAAAACATATATACGTTCCAACTGCGCAGTGACATTAAGTACATATAAAGATAAATTCAATTCAATACTATCACTGAAAATATATCGATTGATATATTACTTGCATCTATACATAATGAAATTAACTTGCAATTTTAAATACGAATGAACGTCGTTATTTCATTACAATGCGTGGCCTTAAACCACGAAATTATACACTATTTCCTATTCTAGGCCGGGATCAAAAGGCACAAATGATTGTTTTTCTTTGACTCAAATCTATTGTTTGTGGTCTTGTGGGTTACTATATATTGAATCTGCCATCTTTGTTTTTATAAAATTAATTATTAACAAACAAATGTTGCTTCCGTAACAAGATTTAGCACGACATTGTCACGTGGACGTAGCTGTTATCGTCCGCCCACTTAGAGATGTGAACGTGTGGCGGTTTTACAAATGACTTGTTAATGTTTAGTTTTTACTTTGTTATTGATTAAACGTTAAACTATATTTTAGTTTATAGTTTAGGAATTATGAACAACTTTAAACTTGAACACATTTTTCACCGGATTGAACCTTCTACATAAAAGGGTCGATAGTGTATTGTTATTATGTGTCACCAATATGTCACCAAATGCTTATCTTAAAACTATGTTGTTATGGTTTTATTGATATATATTGTATGTAACTATGTTTTTATACTTATTCCGCCCCTGCGCCACGACTGGCCTATAGAAATTGTTAAGAAATTATTGCTATTTTTCTAATAACGTCGGTAATTTAAAACGGTCAACATAACAACATATTTTCCTTTATATCGTTAGTTAATTATTTTTATATATATATCGTTAGTTAATTATTTTTGTCGCAGTTACCGAGTTTTTGGTTCATGACGCGGCTAAGTATTTCTTTTTACTATGCCACACACACTGATGCAATTTTTTGTCTTCAAATATGATCCGGTTTTCAAATTTTCAATTATTGCGTTTTTTTATGGAATAAGCAAATAAAACGTTTTTAACTTACCGTTTACTAATTGTCAGATATATTGCGTATTGGGTTGCGGAACCTAACGCTGCGTTTTAGCAGAATATATTTTTTAATATTGAACGAATATAGACTCCGCATCCATCGTATGTGCACTCACACACTTCAACTGCGTCACAATGGTCTCAATACATATTTTGTATACGTTTTAATACCACGGTCAGAAAGCGGTAGTAGGTATAATATAGATTAAATCACCTTGGACTCTCCTCGTTACACAATTTATGTACAGTTAATTATGTGCATAATATTCGATTGTTATTTAACAAATGCTTCTGAATAAGACTGTATGCCATATTATGTATTGTGATGTGTAGTTTGAAGGTTCACTTTAAAAATAGTGTTTTAAACGCACTTTTATACTTTTTTACAAAACGTTTCAAAATTTGAACCCGCGCTTATTGAAGACTATGCAAAAACAGCTGCTATAATTTTTTTCCTAAAAATTTTGATTATGGGTTTGATCCCCACTGGAGGGGATGAAATATTTATTTAAATTTATATTTCCGTTTCTTCGCTCTGGTGTCGAGGCAAAGCGCGGCGTTGAATTCTGCCATTCAATACGCAATGCCTTCATAGTTCTGCACAAACTGGGGAACAGAAATGTCATGGTTCCCAAAAAAAACAGGCATTGGAAACCAACATTACATCTGGTCTTTAGTCAAAACAAAATAAAACTTATATATATTATAAATATACCATTCTACGATTATACTATGAAACATGCCACAAACTTACAAGTTAAAAACACCCAATTTGCACATGACTGTTATTAGTCGTATTTTTTTTACTTTATCTAATGCATATTTTATATATTACGTAACAGGACCGTGATGGCGCCCCTCCAACGCCACCAAGAATTTAATGAAGAAGAAAGTTCTGGAAGGTTCAACAAAGAAAACTGATTAAATATGTAAAAAAAACGATAAATAACATCCTTAAGTATAGCGTTATAAGATATATATATAAGGAATTATATAAATATGTATAATTGAAATTCAGTGACTTAGTGTTGCTTGAACGCTGGTATATGTACCTAGAAAAACAATCATTCCAATACTTACAACTTATGTATTATGTTAAAAACGAAGATAAAATTTTATTGAATTTGTATTTTGGTGCTATAATTTATATAAAAACGCCAAAGGATTTAAAATTCTAAATCAAGAATGTTTTCTTCAGCTTCAAACTTCATTCATTATTATGAATTGATTATTATTTGCATATGGCAATACTCAGATCTGACTCTTATATTATTATATTTTTCACGTATCTCTTCCATTCTATTTATATTTCATATTTTTCTTTTACATTTACAAATTATAGTTAATAAAGTATTCTAATATTGAAACATTTTACTTTTTGTTTCATGGCAAGCTTGTGATATGTCATTTAGTTCTAGTTTTCTTTTTGGGTTTGGGATTTATCAGTTTATTATTAGAATAACTTTTGCTTTCACAATTTAATATAATTATGGCAACACCATTCGAGATTGTTAATATATACAACACAATAAATGAAGACAACATGTGACATTTTAATGAGCTTTTTATTTTTCCTTTTTACTTAGAGAGTTCAAACAAAAATTTTGACTTTAAGAAATTAATATGATTGTCAAACGATTAACACATTTATAAAAAAAAGAAACCAATTAAAACCAAATATAAAAAGAATTTTGATTTTACAAATTTCATTAAACTATCATAATATAGAATTTATTGCCAAATTTTCACAACAAAAAAATCCTAAAACGTAATTGCCAATAAAGAAATATATTTTGTAAATATATTGTTTATGTAAAATGCTAAAACTGAACGTAATTTTTTATATTACATATTAAAACTAATTAAAACGATTACAATAGATTTCTAATTGCAAAAGTACTTTATGGTCAGTCATAATATAACTACCGTATCCGGATCTAATCACTACCAGTAAGTAAATTAAAACGAGTCGAATATTTTAGAAAACGTACAAAAATTTCAACGCAACAGTAATTCAACCCGCGCCTCTTGGAAACTACCTATCTGTCTGTCTTTGACAGTTTCTAAGAGGCGCGGATCAAAAGATTAAATATGTAATTTTTTTTATATGTTATCTAAAATATTTCAAAAATGTTAAAAATCAACTGAGTCGATTTCATTTGCATAGCAGTAGATGTTCTATATGAAATCTGGTCTATTATTTTGGACCAATTAAAAATAACATCACACGTTTCGAAACATAACATCTCAAAATATTTATTAAGAGTATTAAAACACAAAACTTGTTTACCAAAAATATGACCAGCAATGCAGCAAGGTTACGGAAGGTTCATTAAATCATAAAATTTGTGTGGCGTACTTTAGTGATGGCCCCTTTAAGGATGGCAGTGGTATATGCTTAAGCCAATAAAGTAAATGACAAAATGCATTGATAATAAATTTATCATAGGAAAATGAATATAGGTTGGGAAATTGTATGAAACTTTTCTTTAAAAGTGATATTAACCTAATCGTAATATAGTTGGATTGTGATCAGTAATTAATTTATTATTTTTTGTCGCAAAAAGAATAAAATATCCAAGAAATTATAATGCTTACTGTTGAAATGTTTAGTGTAAAATATATATGCTACAAAGACATAACATTTAAAAATATTTTTGTCTATATTTATTTGCCATATAAAAACAAGAAGAAACTATTAATTACCGAATCAAAATATATATATAAAATTGTAATTTGTTGGTTATGCTCAAAGCATCAAAAACCAGCATAGGTTTTTTTAGTTGTAACTGAAATTTGCTAAAAATTATACTTTTCTTACTATATATGTATATATATTAGACTGTGTATGTACTTAAGTTTGTATAGGCATAAACTTCTTGTTAGTGACCCATATATTACAAGTTTCTAGACAATGAACAATAAAGTGGAACAGTTGAATAATTTTTATTAAAAATATTTTATTACCTACTCCATTTTATTTTTTATTGTCTTCAAATTTGTGATATGCTGATTGACTTCACCACCAAAGTGACAATATATGTAACAAAAAGTCTGCCATTTTAATTCGTCAAAACACTTACCGTCATAGTTTCAGTTAATATCAATAGTACCATACTATTATAAAGAAGCTTATTAAAAATACTAATGTCCATATAAAAAGTACTAGAAAAAACTTCAATCCACCTTTAAAAGGTGGCAATATCCAATCATGAGTCTTGTATCCTATCTACTTCCGATTTAACTTTTTTTAATAATTTACTTATCTGTTTGTACTTCCCAGTGGAATTTGGAAGGTTCTCGAAGTTGATGACGTCACAAATATCTTTAGAAAACTTATCGTCGCCCGGTAACTTCAAAAATGGCGACGCTACGTTTATTACCGGTGTTCCATACAATGTTGTTTTCACTTTACCTGTTTTAAGATTTGGTGTTAGCGTTTCTTCAGGTTCAGATTCATTTTGATCTTGTTTAACTGATTTGTCATCAATTATATCAGTTTTTATTTCTGTATCTTTTTCAACTTCATCTACATTAGTTTCCTCTTTATTGGACTTGTCTATATTTTCATTATCTGTAACATTCTGTTCTTCTGTAACAGGATTAACATTCTTTTCATTTAATTGCTCATTTATTTTATTTTTTTCATTTTGCTCTCTAGCAGCATCATCAAGCAATGCTTCTATTTCTTCTAGATCAGTTGTAACATTATCATCATTTGTGTCAATTGTGTCTGATATATTTATAATTGACAATTGACTATCACCACCATCTTTGAGCGCACTTAGGAGTTGTCTTTTCTTTTCCTCCAAGTCAGCTAAAGTAGGACTATCTACTGAAATATTCTAAAAGAAACAATAAAAAAAATAAAATGACTTGTAACAAAAATAAAATACAAAAACTAAATCACCCAAACAAAATTATAACGTGCTAATTAAGTTGTTATAAATATTTGAAATAACTACTTAATTAAATTTTGTTGGACTAGAGTTTGTAATTATCAAGAAAAATATAATTTGCGGCCGAAATCAATGCTGCGCTTTGTCATGTTTCCAAAGAGAGAATAATAAGAAAAGGAAACACAGCATTTATAGTCACACACTGTGCCGCTGCGCCTTTACTTACACTTTCATTATAGATTTTAGAACTACTGATGCATTCATATGTAAGTATATCTAAATAAAAATAATATATACAACTGTAACTTACATCAACACTATAGTCTTCATCAATAACAATAAAATCATCACCAGGCACGGGAATATCGGGGACGTCCAACACTTCTAATACTTTCAAATCATCATTATCATTCTTATCACTTTCATTATTTTTATTTATCTTAGCTATTTCACTTTCATTAAATTTATTTTCTTTTGTAGCTTCTGTTTTATTTTCATTGTCTTTTATATTAACTACATTAGCATCATTGTTTTTATTTTTTGTTTTCTTCTTAGATGATTTATTAACTTTTGCTTTGTTAGGAGTGCTTGTGTTTGTAAGTTTATCTTCGGGTAGTGGTGGAGGTGGGGGTGGGGCCGGTGGAGGCGCCTCATCCGGTAACGGTGGTATTGATGGAAATTCCGGTATTTCTGTATTTGTAAAGAATTAAAAGTTTATAACATTTTAAATAAAACTTTGTAAGCGGATTATTTGCATATATTTTAACATTTATAATTAATTGGACGTTTCGAACACATAGCGACCAATATTACCGAGCAATATTCGGAAAAAGTCGGGTTTTCAAAACTGAAAAACTAACATATACGCGTTTAATATAATAAAAGAGTAAGGCTCAGTCCGTTTTTTATTCAATATGGTGCTCGATACTGTCTTGGTTCACATTCAGAACAATCTCCATGGCTGATGATGTATGCAAATGACATAGTACTCATTGACGAGAACCTGATGCTGTGTGTGATGTGAACCTCTGGCATGAGAACTTTGTCGGATGTAAGTGCCTTGCAATACAAATCCCTGGAGTGAGACCTCTCGGACGCCCAAGAAAGCACTGGTTGGATGTCGTGATGTAGGGACATAATATGAGAGCCAATGGTCTAACCACTGAGGACCTGACCAGACCCTGCCAAAAGCCGAGATAAATGCCAGGAAAAATAAGAGTGAGGCCAGTCGTGCGCAGGGGTACAAAGTGTGAATGTAAACGAGACTGGTTCTATTCTCCAATTAAAAAAATGAAATATTTATTGAAATATATATACATCCATTTCTTCTCTGGTGTCGAGGCAAAAGCGCGGCGTTGAGTTCCGCTACACAACACGCAATGCCTCCAGAATTCGGCGGAAAGTGGGTAACGGAGTGTCGGAATTACTTTCGTATTCTAATAACACTATCATTTTAAATACAATACTCAAACATTGGAAACTAAAGTTCCAGCCAATGAAATAGAAGCCAATAAAATAGTTATTTTGTAGCAATTTCATAAGACAGAATACTATATATTAATATAACTTTTTTGTTAATGAACTGATTTAAATAAAACAAACCTACAAAATATTAACAGCATTTTACCAAAATACAATAGAGAAAACCGCATTTAAATTGGTTAAATAAGTTATAAAAATATAAATAATTACGTTATTTTCTTTTTCAGTAGTATCTTTCTTTTTAAAATGTCTAAATTATTTTCCAAAAAAAATATTTAAGCAGAGTAACATACAATATATTTACATACCATCTCCACTATCCAACTCCATTTCCATTTGTCCATCCGCTGCACTACTATTATTAGCTGGGAATAACATCAGCTTCTTCCTTTTATATGCTTTCATTGCGTTTGGTGCTAAAGATTGTAGCATTAACATTTTACTGTCCACATCCGACATAGGTGGAAAACCAAATAGATGACCTTCCTGGAAAAAATATTATATACTTTTTATTGCATTTAGTAAAAAAACTAATACACAAACATATAAAATTGTTAGCTACTGGTAGACTTATCTCTAATAGAGATTTTTTCCAGTCAAGATGCAAGTGCAAGAATACTCATTCATACATACAAAAATACATATATATGTCACCATAAGTATATAAACATCGTTAGTTTATATTTTTTTTCACGATATTATAATCCATCGATACATTATAAACTTTTTAAATGGTGGCCCACATTGGTCACCTTTCCAGCAAAACCGACCAATACGTGTTTTGACCACAAAGCTAAGGTAATGTAGAAAGGTGTCAATAAAAGTAAACTTTTTTAGTAGTATGTTGTATTGAGAATTTTGCATTGCGTGGCAGAAGTCAACAACGCGCTTTGCCTTGTCATGAGAGTGGGAAAATCTAAATATTAGATATTTCATTTGCCCTTGTGGGAATTGAACCCTACACTACCTACTTTAATAGTCAGCCACTGTACAGTTTATAAGTGATACTAGCCTCTACATATCTAGAGCTGGCTGGAACATTAAAACCAGGGAAGTCCAGAATTTTCTTTATGTCAAACTTATCTTTTGAACCCGGCTCGTTTAGTTCACCGTCTTCTTCATCTGGATCTAAAATCGCACTGCCCTGTGAACAATCACAATTAAATAAACATAGTATTTTTATTTATACAATAACATAGCTTTAAAACAAAATCTATTATTTTAATTTACTCTATATAAAATATTGTAAAATTTTAAAAAATCTGTATATATTGTTTTATCGAAAATAATGTATTGTAAGTCCACAACAGAAATAAGCACTTATCTTTGCCTTGTTAAAATCATACTTCTGTCAAAATAATATTTATAGTTAGAGATTTATGTCATTTTTTATAAATTATTTTGTTGTCATTAAACAATATTATAAAGTAAAAAAAAAAGGATTTTTCTATATTGTGATTTGTGTTATGGACTGTTCATATTGTAATAATTGATGATAATGTTCATATTGAAATATTGAAATATTGATGTTTTAAATAGTTATGTAGAAAAAAGACAAATTAAATATCTCGAGTATGGATTTGTTTTGTAAGAACATTATCATTTAATCAATTATAATATCTTTTTTAAGGATCTGAAACTTGCAATAACCAATTCATAAATTTCGTGTTCACTACACATTAAAATAAATATATTGAAGCCGTCGTGGCGCAGGGGCACAGGTGTATGACGGTAAACACGACGGTTGTGGGTTTGGTTCGCTCAGGGAAATGAAATATTTGACATTTTCAATTCTTTGCTCTGGTAACAAGGCAAAGTGCAGAGCAGAGTTCAGTGTTGTAAAGAATTTGACAC
This sequence comes from Heliconius sara, assembly GCA_917862395.2. Lineage (NCBI taxonomy): Eukaryota > Metazoa > Arthropoda > Insecta > Lepidoptera > Nymphalidae > Heliconius > Heliconius sara. The sequence continues at coordinate 3,021,811 of OU860799.1, forward strand.
AAAATTTTATGGAAATTCTGCGGGAAGTAGAGAATAGAGTATCTCAACTCCAGGTTCCCTCTGCCTAGTATATGCTAAAGAAATTTAGTGTATACTTACTGATGCATCAAAAAGCCTTATTCCCGAATGTGAAATGCGTGCATCTTGCAACCACCCTGGAGGGTAGCCAAGTAATCTCATTTTGTATATATGCAACGGCAACTCGTATCTTTTAAGTCCTAAAGCACTCCTTAATGATGCTGATATCCTACCTGGCATTAGATGACCATATTTTTGTTCATCTTCTACATGATAACGACTAAAAATGTAATAAAATTGATTATATTTGTAAATAAGATTACTATGTTCCAGTGCGATAGTCATAGATGTTTCTAGAGATATCTGTCAATCTGTGGGGTTGTCTGGACTTTATCTTTGAAAAGATATGTTCATGTTACAGTATGTGTTTTTTTGTTTTTTCAATTAATATTTATTAGTTAAGGTGCTGGCGTGAGATCACGGCAAAACCATTTTAAATGATTTGATTTTATCTTGATGAAATTAATGTGACATTTACTGAAATTGTAATAAAATTATATTATTAAATAAGGTTGCAGTGTGACAGTATCTGTTTCTAAATGTGTTGGTATCACATGCTTGGGGAAATTTATTATTTTCATTACTGAAAATGACAATAATGGAACCAACAGTGTGATGGCAACTCATCTTTAAAGTACTAAGAATCTTTGTAATCCCATTAATATCATCACAATTTTTCCCTTATTTATTCTTAGATTGAATTCAAATATAAGGAACTTGTGTAATCAAGTCTTTGAACTTACCCAACTTTAACTATATGTTTTCTTTTCTCTGCAATTCTATTGTTATCTCTTGGTAAAGTACAGTCCCTAAGTGAATGTTCCCCATCACAATTGAAGCATGTCATTTTCCACCGTATAGTTGATGGTGAACTTTCTTCTTTTTCTGATATGTTAGATATTAAATGTGAAACCTGAAAATTTATATTACTTTTGTTTAGGAAACAAATCATGTTGTATTTAAGTATAAATTCATCATATTACAACAAATGATTATTTTTAAGTATAAATGGTCATTTTTTTATAGGTTTATTCTCATTGCTCCCAGAGCAGTGTTTGCAATGAGAACCACGTTTTAACACATAGCTTTCTACACATTGTTGCATTTTCAAAATATAGCTTGTAAAGAGGTAGAACTTGACATCATGATTTGTGTTTGTCGTCTGAGCAGAAAAATAGAAATAGTATATTTACAGTTAGTATCTATGCCACAGCACAAGACAAAAAGATAACATATTAAATAACTTACTTTACTATAAGTAGGTACTTCTGATTCTGGGTTCCCACAGGGGTCTGTGTCTATAAAGAATAAGTTATCATCTTGACTAGCAATCTCTTCATCACTATATTGATCAACAACTAAGTCCTCTGGCCAGATATCAATCTCAATGTCTGTGTCAGCATCACTCAAATTGTTTGTATCTTTAGATTTTAAAAGGTTAACAAGAAACTCTTTGACTTGTTTTTTATAAATCTTAGCTAATTTTATATCTTTGAAGCGAACCGTCACTAAAGGTATTTTATTTTCACAACCTACTACTCCCAAATCGCTATTAGCTGCTGGGGAGCCAATATCTATGTCTTCGTCAAATAATATCGTATTTGAACATTGACTATTGCGTCCTTCGCTTTCTTCTATATTAATATTGGGTTTTTCAAAATTATTTGACTGCTCTTTTTCCACTGCAGTTTTGGTTGTAACCAATGTTGTGTCAGAAATCGTTTTCCCTCCGTTTTGTATTTGGGGTAATGTCTCTGTAATTTCTTTACGAATGACATCATTAATAACTTTATTGTCTTTTGTCTTATTATTAACTGTTTTTGTATTGCCCTCACTCACAAATCGCCCTATTTTAGCTTCTTTTCCTTCGTCGTCACTGCTTACTTCAATATCAGAATTATCTAATTCATAAATGATATCGTTTACTCCTGCTTTTCTTTTTGCCATTTTTAGTAACAAATCTCTAACACTATAAATAATAAAAGCAACCTATGTTTATTCTTTTAGGTTTATACATAATTTACTTGGTTTTATTTAGTAATAAGCTAAAAATCTCTTGTTGTCTCTATTGTGACAGCGAGTACATTTCGAATTTGAGTTGTCATATCATGTCATTTTACGTACAGATAAAAAAACGATAATTGATATAAAGTAAGTTACAGTACCAATTGCAGTACCTACATAACGGTAATATTGCTCTTCAAAAATGCAATAGTTAATCATGCTTAAAATTTGTATACATAAATTTATTTTCGGTAGCTTATAATGTTTTTTTTAAAAAAAACATTTCGCCAACACGATTTTCGATAGGTTACAATGTTTTTTAAAAACATTACTTACTGTAATTGTAGTATTATATAAAAATATCAAAATTTCTTCAATTTATTTTATTTATATGTTTTTTGAATTCTGTAATAATTATCTATGTTTAGCTATTTCATATTTAGGCTGTGGTAAATGTCAATCATAATTTACGTTTAGGTTATGAATTCTAAATAAACCAATTTTTATCATGTCTTTATTAAAATTAGTAAAAAATAATACCAGAAATATATTAATTAAGAGTAATGAATCACAAGCTATTTTTATATGTTCAAGAAAATTAAGTATCACGCCTACAATTTACGGTAAGAATGTGATTTTTTAAAGTACATATTAGACTATAATAATAGTAAGTTAATATTTATGTAATTTAAAATTTTAGATGGAGAAAATCCGGCTCCAAAGTTTTTTTCATCAGGTGTTCAAATATTGCTGAAACGCTTAACTCGTCCTGATTTTGCTAAAGTTTTCCGCAAGCGAACCAACAGCAACGTACCTGTTCTGAAAACACCAGTATTTAAATTTTTAACTGATGAAGAATTACACTTTGAACGAGAAAAAGCCAACAAAAATGCTGAGAGATTATTGCAAATGCCACCAGTTGTTAAGGTATGTTAAAAAATAGATCTGTATAAATGAATGTTTATTGAATATTTATCTTATATATGTTTTTATTCTACAATATTTGTAATTATTATTTAATGTTTGTTAGTATATTTAAAACAATGTAAAAAAATATTATGGACAATTTTTAGATACATATTTTGAGACTCTGGTTAGAAGACTTAACATCTCGAAAATTGGACAATGCATGGGGAACAGATTGCTATAACACTAGGTTCCCTCTGCATATATGACAGATATAGTATTAAGGTAATAACAAAATATAAATATTGACATAACAATTATAAATTCCAGATCCATGAGCCAATAGTTGATGTTTTATCTAAAGATCCAGCGTTGGTGGGATATGATACAACTAGATACTTATTTACGGATATTACCTTTGGTGTAACAAATGAACACAGAACAATATTAGAAAGGTAAATTTTAAATATTTAAGTTTATGTCCTCCATATTATAGTGTGTATAAATTAATTACAACAAAAATTACATTTTAATATATTATAAATAAATCAGCTTCACACTGTATCCCGCACACAGCAGGGTAGGCAGAGGGAACCCAGTGTTAAGACACTCCGTTCCCCACTTTCTGCCAAATTCTGGAGGCATTGCATGTTGAGTGGCAGAACTCTACGCCGCGCTTAGCCTCGACACCAGAGCAAAGAAATTGAAATATAAATTTAAGTAAATATTTCATCTCCTTGAGTGGGGATCGAACCCACAACCAGTCAGTTTTATAGTCATACTTCGTGCCTCTGCGCCATGACTGGCCTCTAATATAATATAAAATCAATAAAAGTAAAAAAAAATACAAAAAGAAAATATGTTATGTTATAAACTAAAAATATCTTACTCTGCTTAGATTATCAACCATCATTGATTTTTAGTTACACCTACAAAGAATTAAAAATTAAAATATTTCTTTCTTAGGCATATATTTATACAAGAAATTAAAGAAAAAATTAAACTATAGTATATTAGTAATTTATAGCAATTTGGTTAAACAATTATCTTTAAAATAGTATAACTATAAACTATTGAAATAAAATCAACACTTTAATGGAAGCTTAAAATACAATAGTAAAGAATTAAATTTGTTAGGTTGGTTCAGAGATTGGTGTGAACAAACATACAAAAAGACAAAATTTTTAAAAATCATTTCTATCTATTATGTTATTAAATGTTACCTAGCACATTTTTTCTTATATCTTCCGTATACAGGGACCAATCTACAACAATTTTGTTTTACATATAGGTATACATGTTGTATACTAACCTGCCTAATGGCCTATTTTTCAAGACTAATATTTTTTTTAGGGACCCTGATGGAACTCTGCGCAGTTGTGATCATGATGATAGAAAAAGGCTTAATCAAGTTTGTAAAATATATTAAAATTGTTAATTATACCATTTTTTTTTCATATAATGAATTTTAATTTAAGAATTATATATAATTATATATTATAATTATTATATATTTAAGTTGTGGGCTCACTCAGGAGAATTAATTATCATGTCCTCTCTCTGGTAACAACACATTTAGTTCTGCACACACCATTTTTCAAAGTTCTAAAAGTGGGGATGCCAGTCTTTATATGGGATATAGCTAAAAAAATATTTTAAATATGATTTTAGAAATATTTTTAATTTTAGTCATAAATTTTTTATTATTTATAATTTTAGATATACTTCCCAATGGTTGGACGAAAAATAAAAGAGCCTTCAATTTTCTCAGATGAAGAGAAATTCCACAGTCTTCTTGACAGATATAAATATGAATATGTATTAGACAGAGCGTGTGTCCAATATGAACCAGATGAGCCCCAGTATCAGAAGTTAACTAGTATAGCTTATCAGCATATTAATATGAATATGCAGTTTAATTTACTAAGGTTTGTGTGATTATTTTTTATCACCATATATTGAAGAGGCTGTCTGTAATGCGAGTTGGATCCCCACTCAAGATAATGAATTTTTATTTATTAATATTTAAATTCTTCGCCCGGCACAAAGGTAAAAACTCGACGTTGAGATGCGCCACTCTAAAAATTCGGCAATGCCTCGCAAAATTCGGCGCATAGTAGGAAACAAATTATCTTAACACTAGGTTCCCTCTGCCTACCCTGCTATGTGCAGGATACGTCGTGGCGCGAGAGTTGTAGGTTCTATCCACACTGAAATGTTTTTTTTATTCCCTCTATTTTCCCTTCCTGAGTTTGGGGGAAAAGTAGGGGATGGAAGTGTCTTAATAGGAATGCATTGTCTTGACACTAAGTTTCCTGATTCCATCTGGCTATCCTGCTATGTGCGTGTATAAAATGCCTTAATAGTATCAAATATAATTTTGAAACAACCTACTTTTCTAATAAAGTTATTTATTTTCAAAAACATTTATTATAAAAAACAACAGCTTCAACCTGTATTTCGCACCCGGCGGGGTAGGCAGAAGGAACCTAGTGTTAAGACACACTGTTCTTTATTTTCTGCTGAGTTCTGGAGAAATTGCGTTTTGTTGCCACTATTTGCCTCGACACCAGAGTGAAGAAATTAAAATATAGACTGGCCTCCACATTTATGATAGTTTTAATATATATATTTATATATTAAAACTATCATAAATGTGGAGGCCAGTATATATATATATATATATATATATATATATATATATATATATATATATTTATATATTTATATATGTATATATATATATATATATATATATATATATATATATATATATATATAGCATAATATTTATTTCAACTATATCATTTATTAATTAATTAAAATACAATAATTTTCAGATCTACCCGTCATTTTGGACCACTAGCTTTCTATCTAACTTGGCATCAAAGTATGGACAACTTGATGTTAGAATTAGTACAAATTGGTGTGATACGTGAAGCTGTGTTATTGATGGCGTTAAGACACGCAATACATGGGGATTTGGTAAACGGAGATGATAGTAACAATTTAGTGTTGCAGGTGAAATGATTTAACTTTATTTTTTCTTTATTTTCATGCTGTCTTTCTATCCTGCTGTACGCAGGATAGAAAGAAGGAACTAAGTGTTAAGACACTCCGTTCCCCATTTTCCACTACTAAGTCTGGAGGCATTGGGTGTTGGAATCAGCACTTAGCTACACCAGGTCATAGAAATGAAACCTGTAATGTTTACAGACACACTTTTTTTTTATTTTTTAAATATTTTTAAAGTGTAACTAAGGATGGAAAAATATTTTGGACACCATATAAATCTTTTAATATAGCTGAATTTGATCTTATATCAAGAATATAAGTATATGTAAAGCCAAGAAAACAAAAAAAATAATAGGTTTTTAAGAATGGCTTAGTGGACTTGTGTCAGAATACTTGGACGCTTCAAAATAATTTTTAATAAGTAATGGGTGGTGTTTTCCAGATTTTACCCACACCAGTAAATCTAACGAAACAAGAACATCTCTCTGAGCACGATATAGAATTAGATAACAAGTGCATCGAATGCGTCGATAAGTACATAACAAGTAACTCGGCCATGAGAAGCCAACAAAGTCTAGCTCTACAGGGCTTCAGGGAACACTACCAGCAAATGGTGGAACTGAGCAGGGGCTTGAAGAAGGCGCACGGATCAGCTTGAATGTAGTTGTTTATTAATATTAAATGTTTTAGATAAGTTTTGTTTGGTGTTTTATTTGAATATTTAAATAAAATAATAACCATTTATTATAAGTTGTGTAATAATATACAACTCATATATAATGTTGATGTTTTTGTACCAGATATGTGCTTAAATAAATCAAATAATACTCATATATATTTTGTCAGTCAGAACTAGAACTATTGTTTAGAATACAATTATTCTATTCAGATTGCATGTTTAATAATATAAGAAAAAAGATAACGTGAATATGTTAATAATTAACTTTTCAGTTAAAGAATAAAAGTCCTTAACTGCGATTTTCGTCACAGTGGTGTAAAAATTGTTTCAGTTAAATATTTTATAAAAATGATTTATTGCCCCCAGTGGAAATCGTACCCACAACCATTGCGCTTACGATTACGATGCCATTACAATTCTGTATTTATAATCTGAAAACAATAGGATGTAAGGAGGGAAAACCAGACGTCATGTTATGATTATCAATGATGCTAGACATCCAAATATATATCATAACAGAATTATAATCAAGTTGGTCTATTTAGGAATCCATTCAATATCTTAATTTATAATTGTTATTCTTTAAAAGGGTAATCGTACGCATAGAATAAAAACATATTAATTATATTATATTATTTGTCTCGAAGCTGCAATTTTTTAATTCTTTCCTTGTCCATGGGCGTAGGAATAGGGGGAGCCGGGTGGGCAATGTCCACCCTAGAGGAGTCTGGTGCCCACCCTAAAAATTAAAACAACATTAACACGAAAATATTTGTGCAGAGCTAAAGTCCCAGGCCTCCACAGAAAATTTCTTTAGATAAGCCCAAGACATTGTCTGTAGCTAATCAATCTTGCTGTAATGGCTTTTTTGCTTAAAATTAAAGTTGCCTTCTGCCGCAGATGGCATAAGATTAAATTATTATCAAGATTTATTTACTTATTTACTTGTACAAAAGAATATTTTTGTACGGTATTTACAAAGTTTTTTTAATTTTAAAACGATAATTATACAAACTCACACATATCCAGTATTTGTTCTTGAGCCAGCAGAGGTGGATAAGAGTCTTGGTCTTCTTTCACACTTAATACCTACATCAAAAAAATATTGTAATGTATACTCTTAATTATTCTTTTATTAAAAGACGTATATATAATATTGAAATATAGTTTTTAATCTACAACAATTGACCAATTGTCAATATTTATCTCATTTATTATTATAACCTAATTTTATTTAGATATCTATATTAGATATTTTAGTAGTATGCCGCTTTACCGTAAACCAAAACCATTTACACCTTTACTAATCGCTGCAGAGCGAAAAGCAGTCAAAAATGGCTTACATCATGCAGTATTCACGTCGCGGTTCGATAGATACGTTGGTGATTGGAAGAATGACTTAAAAGAAGGTTCGGAGATCATATTGAATGATTTAGTAATTTTTAAATTAGATATAACGCAACAGTTAAGCAATTTGTAAAATAAAAACTAAGAGCCTGTTTATTGTAAATTATTTTCAGTCGGCCTGAAGGCTTTATTTGAAACTTTATAGTGACTGCTTAATACTCTCAATTTCTCTTATAGAGTTAGTAAAATAGAAGTACACTTTTTAATAAATAATCAGATATAACGTTACAGTTATTTTTAGTTAATAAAAAAAAGTTATGAGTTTAAAGTCTAAAGCACGCACGCAATTCATTTTATATTAAACCTTGAACGATTATCATTATTATGTAGATAACGTAGTACAATAACAATATATTAATAAAATAATAATTTGTATTTATAATAATAGGTAAAGGATTATTTTTAACTGTTACTGGAATATTATATGAAGGAGACTGGTTAAAAGGGTTTAGGTTAGTAATCATGTTATTATATCATGCGTTTAAATAGCAGCGTAGGTACCCTAGTAGTACCCTACTTACTTGTAATAATATTATTATATAAAAATATATATTTTAGGTTTAAATATCTAATAATTTATTGTAACATTAAATAGATACTACTTAGTACATCTAATTTCGTATAGGTATCGATATTTTTTACTCTTGATAAGTAAACATAGTGGCCAGTCGTGGCGCAGGGGCACAAAGTATGATTGTATAATCGACTGGTTGTGAGTTCGATCCCCACTCAGAGAAATGAGATATTTATTTAAATGTATATTTTCATTTCTTCGCTCTGGTGTCGAGGCAAAGCGCGGCGTTGAGTTCCGTCACTCAACACGCAAAGCTTCCAGAACTCGGCGGAAAGTGGGGAACGGAGTGTCTTACTGGGTTTCCTCTGCCTAGTCGGCTGTGTGCGGGATACAGCGTGAAGCTGATATATTTCTTTATTTTGATAAGTAAACATTATCAAGAGCAGCAACATACGATCAAATTAAGAGATTAAGATAAATCTAATAAAACATTTCTATAAAATACTTAAATCTTATATTTATTAAATGTGTTTAAATACTGTAAAGAAAATCAGAAATACCGAATAGTATTTGATTTATTATTATGAAGATTACCCATATAAAGTACTTGTAGGTATGCTATAGATATATTTAATGTAACACTTAAATCAATTTTCTATGAACCAATTCCACTGTATTGTTAACAATATCGATAATGGGTTAATTAATTAATATTGTATTATTTGATTCAAATTAACAGACATGGTTTCGGTGTTCTAAGTAGAAAACTGTCAAATGGTACATTCAGCCTCGAGTACAGAGGTGACTGGGTGATAGGTAAGCCTGAAGGCGTCGGGTGGAGGTACTACGACAACGGCGATGTTTACTTTGGATTCTGGAAACAAGGCTATCGTGACGGCTATGGCAAGATGTGGTATAGCGACGGCACATTCTTCGTCGGTTATTGGAAGCAAAATAGGAAACATGGTCTTGGCATGTTTGTACAGTGTTAGTTTTATTTTGGAATGTATCGTATAATTAAAAGTAACAGTTATTGGTTCTTATATTATAATTTATATTATTTTTCGTATTTAATTTATATGTTACGAAAAATATAACGTGTTCTGATTATATATGACGCTATTGTCGATTGACAAGTGAGTAGCAGCATACTCATTTACAACTTAGATTATTACGTATTTACGTATCTACTTACTTAATATAACTAATGGCTTATGTCGGCTTTAGAAGGTTTTATGTCATCAAAGTTTTAAGATACATTTCTGTATAACATGGTAGGTAGAGGGAACCTGGGAACCTATTACCTAGTATTGAAACACGTTCGTTCTCCACTTTCCGCCAAATTCTTAAAAAATAAATATGTGGAGGCATTGGGTGTGTTAAAAGGTGGAGTTCAACGCCGCGCTTTGCCTTGCTACCAAAGCGAGTAAATGAAAAGATTAAATATTTCATTTTCTCGAGTGGGAATCGAATTAACAACCTGTTACACGCTTGTACCTTTACGCCACGACTGGCTTCACATTTCTAACGTGTAGCATTTTAAATAATTAACTTAATAATAATAATTTCATGCAGTAAACGGCAATCGCTACGAGGGCCACTGGGAGGACGACCTCAGACACGGCTTGGGTCGTTTCTACCACATGCACACGGGCCAACTTCAAGAGGGTTGTTGGACGCGCGGAGCGTGCGTGCGGTCTAAAATGTCTGATATCATTATACGACAATTCTGCGATTTACCAACCAAATATCCGATTGAACTGGTAAATTCTTTATTACATTTCAATGTTTCTTATATTTTTGATTAACCAAGATGTTATTTTATCAACATATTCCCCGTGAGATCGAATCCATGATAATCACGAATAAAATTTAGGAATCGAACCCATGACCATCGTGTCAGGCAGATACTGTCTCTGATAACTATAACATTTATTTACAAATCTACAGGATACATTACAAAACTCAAGAAAAATCCTCGAAGAAAGTAAACTATGGCTGGCGCAAAGGATTGGGGAGTTGGATAAAAATTTAAAACACTGTATTGATAAAATGTGAGGTTTATTGTGAAATAATCAGATCGTTCCGACGTCGTTTACAATTATCTTTACGCGACATCTAATAAACCTTATACAAAGATAAACACAATTTTATTACTATGTCATACTCATATCACAGTAATTATTTATTGAATTACCTAAGCTATCTACTCAATAGCGCAAACACAGTCAAAATCCAATTTACATAGATATATTTGGATTCTACAATGAAGAAAATAATACTTGTACGCTATAAAAAAAGTTTTATATATAAATTTGCAACCAAAATCTTCTATTTGATGTTTGTGATATATTTTCAGTTTCCCCATTGATGTCTTATATGTGAAGGAAACTTGTAATACCTACAAATATTATAACAATATAAAAACGTGCAAAAGTTGTCATTTTTTAATAGAAAATGTATCTTAAATGTTAATAAAAAACACGAATTAGAATTATGAACTTAGACAAATTTAGGATATTAAGGAGATACCTAGTTATATCTAGCACCTTCATTTGAATTTTATTTGGTTTAAGTAAAGGCAATCAGTAAGTTTTATAATTGACGATTACATAGGTTACATTTAAATATAGCTAACATTCATATTTCAACATAAATTTGGGCATAAATAAAACTATTTTTAAAGAATATATCGCGTACAATTTAGAAATGATACTAAGGCAAAGCTTAGAAAAACATTTATGTTTTACTACAATAAGTTAATGCTTGTCGTTAGAGAGTATCGCACATTAAATGTATACTGCATTGCGTATTGGGTGATGAAACCAACGCCGCACTTGTTATATTTATGATCATTAAAAAACCATTTGTAATGTAACAGCCGCAATTACCAAATTAAGATATGTTATCGACTTAGTAAATTGTATCATATCCATCTAAACAAATCTTTTAAAATAGCCTTTTGTTCAATAAACTTTTTTAGTGTTCATATTAAATCCAGAATGATATAGGTAGGTACATATTTACATTAGTTATCAATTATATACCACACATAGTGGTTATATTGTGAAGCTTGTTGGTATCCATTTGATGGAACGTTTATTTTTTATATATTTTTGTATTGAACCATTTTGGTTAGACAAAATATAAAATAGAAGGTGGCCCATCGGTATCCTGATGCCCTGAATCGATGAGGCCCATATTTTTTTCAAAATTTATTACATTAATAATAGATATATGTTTCACTTTTCTTTAAATAAATCTTTCCCGCAAAAACTGATTTGCTATTCAGCTAGAATCTCGTAATATTATCAGTAATTTGAATAGAATAGTTCACGATGTACGTATAACGCTATGATTATTATACGTGTTGGCTGGTGTGACACATACATTTGAATAATAAAACAATAACAGTGCAGACGTGTGACGAACGCTCTAATATTTGCGTCCGTGCGGCGCGACGAACAATAATGAACGAGCCTGTATCTCATTGGAGAAACTTTTAATAATAATTGTATAAATTGATGCATTAATATTTTCTAAGAAAGATTAAGCGTTTATAAATAGACAACGTATAAATAGATATTCAATGGTATCAATAATAATAAACAACTATCGTGTGGCAGAATATTAAAACATTTAATTTACGGCATTGGTTGCCGACAAAGCTGCACAGTATATATTTATAAATATATAGAATAACTTGATATTAAGTTCTCTCTGTCAATTTTCTTAATTGCATAAAAAGCATTAAAATGATAAATATTAGAATAGTCGAATGATTCAATAGTTTTTATAACTATTAACTTCTTCTGAAAAAAAAAACAAACCATTAAAAATGTCGCTGAAAACATTAAGGCATGGTTGCCATCGATAACTTTTTCGAAAAAAAATAAATTACATTACGTACATTACTTTAGTACTGTCAAACTGGGTAACATTGACAGATAGCAAAATTTTAAACTATTTCGTTAAATTTAAAGCACAGTGCAGAACTGTATTTGTTTTATTAGTGCTTTCATAATACTTTTCGCCCAAAGACATTTACATAAATCTTTAAAAATAAATCAGTATAGAAGAAAATCTCAATAGAATGACTGTCAAAGTGAGCCATCAAATAGGTACTTTGACACACAAAGAACCATTTATAAAAAAGTAGTCGTAATTATCCTTTTTATTACTCTAGGTGAGATTGGTTTATGTTTTTATTAACTAATGGTTGTAACTGCTGTAAAAAAATATTTCGCAGTGTTGTGCTAATGGAGAATCAGTCTAGAGCGTTTGGTATTTGTATACTATATATCTAACGTCATTAATTATATAGAAAGCTCTTTCTTCCAGGCTCTTTTATACTACTTTTACTAATATCTACTATGAATACAACATCATATTTTGTTTTGAATGTTAAAGTTACATTATCTTCATCTATATTTGTATTTTCCTTGGTAAATTTACGAAAAAAAATTGTGGTGATTCTTAAGTTTCTGTTCATTTTTATAATTTACATTTATTCTTTAAAATAAATATATTAAATAAAAATATTTAATAGTATTGTATCATACGGAAAAATTATCGAAACTAGTTCGCGGTTCCCACTGTCAATGTTACCCAAAGAATCAAAGTTACCCAGATTGATTGTAGTTAAAAAGAAAAGATTAAGAGTTAATATTTGTTAGAATTTATGTCCCTGTAATTATAATAATTTAATTTTTATAAGTAAATTCGAATTTAATTTTAAGAACGTAATGTTAATGTTGTTGTTACAAAAAATTTGCGATAAGAATACGTGAATTATATAGTACACCTGATTCTCTTTTAAATAGATAAACAATACATTGTACACTTTCTTAAAACGATAAGTGATAAGAAAATACCAACATTTGCAATGTACACTTGGTCACGACCTAAAAAGCAATAAAATAATATTTGCATCATAAAAAACCTACTAAACTTAGAACTAAAAAATATAGTAGCTAGATAAAATACCAACAATCCATCATGATGAAAAACACCGCGTTTGAGCAACTGATCTAAATACAAAAAATATAATTATAAGTAGCAGTAATATAGTTAGTATGAAATATCGATTTTAATCGTCAATCGGCTTGATAAATAATATAGTTATAAATCAATATATAATAGATTTACATACTAAACTTTTATTTGGTTCTGAAGGACCTTTTAACAACAGTCAACATTATAAAAAAAATATTTTTAGGAAATATATTAAAAAAAGTAACGTAACTGAACTCATGCCGCGCCTCTTGGAAACCGTTTAAGCGTTGTAACTAAGCCATACGTTCTTATCAAGCTACGTCGAAATTCTAGTATATTTGTTACAATTTTTTTATTATGTGCGCTAAAATAGACATGAGGCGCGGGTTCTACTCCTGCTAGGTTATTATTTTTAAACATTTCCTTAATATAATATTTGAAAAAATAATAATATTACAAAATTATTGATTAATAAGTAAACAATACAATACATAGTTAAAATTTATTTCATTATAGAGATTCTCATGGCATGTATGACCAACCGTTATTGTACACAATGGAATATGTTATGTTCCTCGTTGATTATGCATTAGGTAAGTACGGATCTGATAAGTACTCTTATGAACTAGAACGTATCTTTGAACGTCCAAAAATAAACGTAATAACTAAATAGTTCCACAAATGTCTTATTTACTATAAAATTACGTAGATATATACATAACAATAAGGTAAAAACATTGGGCTAAACCACTCTCTGCTCCAAAAGCGTGAGATTATTCATACGCGAGTCATGATCGCCCATTTCTATTTGTTCCTTGAGCAACTCCAATTCTTTAATACCTGTTACTGTCATTTCATATTTGTGCGTCGCGAGAGACATGTAGAAATGTATGGCGAACGCTAGAAATATTATCATTACCGGTATTAGCACTACACAGGCCGACCAAGCGGCTGTTTCGCTTAAATCGTAAAATTTGACCCAACACAATATAGCTATCTCGACAAGAAACAATATAAGGCCCAGCAAAGTTGAGAAGGCCCACGCGATTTCTATATACCAATGCAATCTCTCGTGAGGAGATTCGTGTACTAAAGATATGCTGTGGAGGTTTCCCACGGCTTCAATGTTAGGTAATATGCAAGTACTGATCATTAAGGCCAGCATGTGCACTGCTACCAGCAATGTGGTACATACGGTGAAGGCCACTAACATGGCCGGCGGTACTTTAGTCTGGTTTGGAGGATTCAGTTGTACTTCCACCATTGCTACCTGTTAAAAATATTACTTGCTGTATTAATATATTTTTTTCATATTATGTCCAGAGGCCAGTCGTGGCACAGCGGCACAAAGTGTGACTGCAAAACCGACTGGTTGTGGGTTCGATCCCCACTCGAGGAGATGAAATATTTAATTAAATTTATATTTACATTTCTCCGCTCTGGTGCCACTTAACACGCATTACCTCCAGAATTCGGCAGGAAGTGGGGAATGGAGTGTCTTACACTAGGTTCCCTCTGTCTACCCTGCTGTGTGCGGGATACAGCGTGAAGCTGATTTGATTTTATTCATATTATGTAATTGGTACAAGTAGTCATTAATAAGTCATTAGCATATTGGTATCGAACGTTTCGAATAATTAAGTAGTTCATGGTCAAGGGTAGGCTTTACTTGTTTGACTGGAACAGGTACAGCACTCGATAAGTTGATTTTGAAATGTAAAAGTACTTTCTTAAAGTATGTACAACGATGACGTAGTACTGTTGTAAAATATTTTTATAAAATTAAATGACAAATTGTGTATGCCATGTCATTCATAGATTCATTCATTCGGTAGATTTATTTAGGCTATTGTGACAATATCTATTGGTTAAGTTAACTTAAAAACAAAAAGAGTATAAAATAATATTTTTTCTTACATTAATTTCTTTATGTAGGATGTTTTCACTCAATTAAATAATTATGCATTTACATGCATACTCTTTCCGTCTAATTTTACAACATTACATTAGGGTGACCATGATTTTTTCAAATGGGCATCGAACTCACAACCATTATGTATACATTCAGATATTTTATCACTGCACCGATTTTAAGATTCATAAAAAATTAAACAATTTCCTTTATTATTATTAATATACAAATTGTACATGTGAAATACATTAATTATTATAAATGACGATTCCTAATGTGCATACATACCATAGCAAAACCTGAGAGTAATGCAGAAGTTTTGCTGGAAGCCTTTAACTTGGCACGACTTAGCTGCAGTTTCCGCCATGAGAGATACGCTGGCGTGTGCAAGGCATCGCCCGACTGTATTGGCGTCTCACCCGACATTACGCACTTGTGCTACACAAGGGAATAAAGTAAATATTATTTTTAGAAAAGGTTTTTTTTATATTTTTAAAGTGTTTTTCTCATTTAGGAGAGAAAAGTAGTTTTTTAGATAACTTATAAAAATTTGAACATAGCTTCGTAGGTTTGAAGCAGCGCCTGTTGGAAACCGTCCGCTTGGACAGTTTGCATGAGGTGCAGCTTGACTAATATACCATACGTTCTCACAAGCTACGTCGATATTCTTATATACTTTATTTACATTATTTGTTAAGATATAAAAAAATTAAACAAAGTGGACTCAAACTAACAGTTGTTGTAAATTGTCCATTTCAAGTCCCGCTATTAATTTTTTTTTATATTTTCTTTGATCATCATAAAAGAAATATAAAAACATCATGCCCGAAACGTAAAAAATGGAGAACTGAGCTGTACCTTATTAAGCTATTCTAAAAGTGTTAGGTAAATGCAATAAACATAATCTCAGTTTGTACAATTGGTGTTTTTTTTAGTTATAAATCTGTATACTGAATATGAGCGAGCATATAGTAGGCAGACAGACCTTAGTGTTACCTTGTTCCTCCTTCTTATTGAGTGATAAGTGAAGAAACTAAACACCACACTTTGTGTTGTCACCAGAGTGAGAAAATGAAATGGATTTATTTCTCTGATTCTGGATTGAATCCACAACCACCACATTTACAATCAGATGGTACAGCCATTGTATTTTAATATTGAATTTAAAAGAAATAACAAAAGCAAAATAAAAAGATTATTCAAGGTAACTTATTGAAATGTAAATTAAACAAAGAGGACAGGTCAGTGAAAAAATATGTATACCAAATTTACTAAAACAATATTTTTAAGTGTTATTGACACATTATGTTGAAAACACATGTAGGTAAATTTACATGGTATTCATTTATACATAATTATATAAATGTATGTTATCATATAAATAAAATGGTATATATTTATTATATATGGTAGGGTAAATGGAAAAGAGGCATAATTCAAAATCAAAAGTTGACTATACAAAACAGTCATTCTTTTGTTTGTGACATTTGAATGTGCACTTCTGTTTTTAGACAAAATCAGCACCTCTTAAAATATGGTCCTATAGAAAAATATTTCATAAGATAAGGCCCATAGAAAAATATTTTATAAGAGAGATTTCTTCAAGATTTGACAATTATTTTTTATAGATTCCTTTTATTAAATACTGAAATAAGATATATCATCCTAAAGTTTACTTAAATACCTTTAAAATGATATACATATGTGAAACTTATTTATATAAAGCTGTCGAAGCAGAAGCTGAAGAAAGCAAATAAAATTAATAAAGCTAAAACTTTAAGTGCCTACATTGTTAAATTTGTGTTATATATTTTTGAATTATGCTACTATTTAATTAATCATTGATGTAATAATAATTTGATAAACATGTAAAACAAAACATTTTTGCAGTATTTTTTAAAAATAGTACACCTCATCCATAAAAGCATGTGATGAATTTCTAAATCTAGAAAATATTAGCTGGTATGAAGAAAGAAAAATTAATTTAATTGGCAACAAATGGAATCATATGATTGAAGCCCCAGTCCAGGTTTATATTTTCTAAACTCACTTTAAATATAAAAAGTGATCCGACTATCACTTCTCCAGGATGTGCAGGCAAATTTAAGGTGTCATTAATGATCTGTCATCAATTTCACTAAGAAAAAAATTTAATTATTAACTGTGATAAAAAATATCATGCAGTGTTTTATAAATATTTTAAATAGATAAAATTTGTATTTGAAATATTAATTGTGCATCATAAACAGAATTTAAAGAAAAATAACACGATTCTTTTAATTCAAAATACTATGATTAAATATGTTAGGACATCTCAAATTATAAGGTAAACAAATTAAGATATAAACTGATTAATTAAAAATATGTATGTAAGTATGTAATATGAATAACATCATACCTTAGTTGGGTTCGGACACCAGCTATTAGATTGGCTATAACGACTATTCGAATTCCCGTGGTGATGATTATTGCCGATAGTACTTGCCGACCAAACCGACATGCCTAAATTAATTGCACGACAGTCCTTCAAATTAAGAGGACGAGGTCACTAACTTTTCAATAACGATATATATTCCATGGGCACGTATGACATTAAAAATAATTAAGAACTCTAAACTTATAACGCATGAAAATGGTACAAAACCTTATATTTTCCTAATTTGTGGCATCAAAAATAACAAATTGTTAAAGTGACGTAAGCAGTCAAATGACAGACAATGACAATTGAAATAGGTTATAAATAAAAAGTAAAGATTAAAAAAAATAAAAGCTTTAAAGTAAATTTAACATATTGATACATATTGTAAAATAATTTATTTATTGAATTATATATTCTCAAATTTTATACAGTAAAATTATTCAACTTTAAATCTTATACAATTCTTGTACAACTATTCGATTGCGTTATGCAGACTGTGCGAAACAAAGACGGAGAGATTTATCTTATCCAATTTTGTAACGGTACTGCGTCCGTACGGGAGTGTCCAAGAAAGTCGGGCGCACAGTTGAACGAGAATGATAAGCGAATTGCTTTGCAAGTGGATAATGTAGGTCGGATATAGTAGTTTGTTTTGGTTTATCATTGGTTATATGCTGTGACTGGATGCTCGTTGTCTGGATTGTACTTAGTGATCTATGATATTTCGAATTTTGGAATTCGAGATACTGTGACAGGAACATACTGTAAACATTTGCTCTGTGGTTAAGTGAATTTACTATTTTTTGTGCATCACAATGGCCGAAGCTGCAGCAGCCACTTGTACCAATAATCCTAATGCCGAAATTGTACGAGGCCAGGTGTTTGAAGTTGGCCCTAGATACAAGAGCCTACAGTATATTGGCGAAGGAGCCTATGGCATGGTTGTGTGAGTAATATGATATCATATTAAATTATATTTAAATTTTCCTTAACTTTGTTTAATTGTACGCAACTTGCTATAAATAACAAACATAAAAGATATAAGAAAGAAACTTTAAAGATTTAATAACCTGAAAACTATGAACTTCATCCTAGAGTATAATATTATGCACCTATTTTATTTACTATGTAAATTTGAAAAAGGAAAAACCTATTTTATGTTATATATAAGATACACGACATAAAATAGGTGTAATATTGTTATTATTATTTTTATTAATATTGTTATGGCAGTTTGCCTAGAAATTTTGTAATGCTTAGGCTGAAATCTGTGATTAAAATTATTAGTATGGTAAAAACTTTTTTTTATTTTCTTCATTTGCTTCACACTGTATCCCGTACACAGCAGGGCAGAGTGAACCTAGTGTTAAGACACTCCGTTCCCATGGTGAAAAAGTTTTATAATTATAAGAAATATTTTATCTAGTATCAAATTGGATATATTTCAGGCTTAACTTCCAAACATATTGTTTGTAAAATATTTCATATACCAATGTATATGGTGTATCAGAACAAAGTGGTTTTGATTAACGAATTGGTAAATCAGAATTTGACATAGCAGAATTAATAAAAAAATATGGAAAATAAAATAATAATCCTATAGTATTCTTATTATGTGTCATCTGACACCACTAATGAAAGTGATTTTAAATCTGATTCATATCAGTTTATTGATTTTTTCATGTATATATCCAGCATATAGCATGCATAGGCGTAGGAAACCTAGTGTTAAGACATTCTTTTTCCCACCTACATCACAATGTTTAAGACATTGCATGTTGAGTTCTGTAAGTCAACACACAGTACAGGTACATTGTCTTGTAACTTCTCAGATAACTTTCTATGGTGAAAAAATAAATGGTTTATTGGAAAATTGAAACACATAGGCAATGTACTTGTAGCTTCTGTACATGTGAGTGTTGGCATTTACGGACACTTGATATCTGGTGACCAGTATGCTTGTTTGCCTTGTCTTTTCCATATAAAAAAAATGAAAAGAAATTCAAAAAACTATGCAAGCAAATATACCATAAATATTGTTGTGTAATTCAACTAATAAACTGTTAGATTTTGCCATGTGTTTCTTGTATACAATTACATACAATTATTCTATTGTTAATTTTGTTAAATACTCAATGTTATTTCATGTTTACACAAAAACAAAATATAAAATATAGAAAAAAATGGAGTACATTGTTTACTATTTTTAATTTTGTGAAATACTCAATTTTATTTCATGTTTACACAAAAACAACATATAACATATAGAAAAAAATGGAGTACATTGTTCACTATTGTTTATTTTAATTTGGATTCTGCCAATGAACATGTCATTTAACCAGTCAGAATGTATTTTAAAACTAGGACTGTTATATATGGAAGATTTAAATTAGGTTCACACTTTTTTCTATATAATAAAGTAGATAGAGGAAACCTAGTATTCATATCTTTTTATATCTATGCATGTGGCTTAGTAGCTAAATGATATGGAGTTTGCCTGTAAATTTGGCAATTTGCAGATTCTATTCCCACTTAGAGAAAATATATATTTTTTCAATTTGTTACTGTGGTAACCAGAAATGTGGTAATGAGTTCAATCACTCGGAACACAGAATGTACAGAAAACTAAGCTGAAACTACCCTGTTAAACTACACGCAAATTTTATCCTTGGCACTAAATAAAAAGTTTTGAGTAAAAAATTAATGTTTTAAATAAAACTAACATAAACAAAAATAACAATTGAGTTTTCAATAAAAATGCTTATAAGATTAGTTTATTTCGATACAACAATAATTCTAAGCGCGTTGTCGGTAAAATTCCAACCACGTGCGTTACGTAGACGGTTTTTATCACACTAGCGCGGGCTTCGACTTCGTTCAGTGGTGAATATAACTTTTTCATACGAACTTTGACTTCCATTTACTAAATGTGGTCTATGATATTCTTTTTACTTAGCTTGGGTATTGAATCCATAATATTAATGTGCATATGCATTTTGAAATGGTGTCCTTTCTTACGATTCATTAAATTCGGAATATTTATAAAGTACACAATTCCAATATTAGTTTTATGGTATTTACTGATTATTCCTATTATCAAATACGACATCCTAATTATAATTTAGTTCGTAAGAGCATCGAGCTTATTAAACGTATGACTGTAACGTGTGTAATTATAGGTTTTACATGTTCGTTTATCATACAAACACTTTAAAACAATACAAACTACTTTACAGACTAATTTTGTTTTATATTTTTACATGTTAAACGAAAAATCAAACAATATGAACTAAACAAATTTCCGTATGATAAGTTTTATTTTCGCACCATAAAAAAATCCATATGTAGAAATTAATTGTATTTTTGCAGACTAATAACTTAATTTTTCTCGTTTAGGATAAAATATGAATATTTTCGTAGCGTAAAAAGTCTTCTGTTTTTGCTCACAGCTGACCCAAAAAGGCTCCCATAAATGCGATCAATTCTATCATAACCCTGACCCAGTGTTTCATTTGCCAATTTTTCTTGTGCTTCTTCGAGCATCAAACGCGCACAATGCCTTAGTAATGAAAGGTTAGTCTACTCTATTCACAAAGAGTTTATAAAAGATATTCCCTGTCTTGTGCAGATACCGACCTTCAACGAAAAAGTAAATAGACTTCACTTATATTTCTTTATTTTTTGATGCTTGTCATCTTTGCTTACACAAAAACATATAATAGTAATTTACAGTACTTTTTGATAACATACTTGTTTGATATAATGATATAGAAATTCTTGTTTTTTTGTTGTTTTTTTAGCATATCGCTTTGTTCCGCAGGATAGGAGAGAAGCAATTTGATACGCTACGTGTTGATATTGTCATTGATATATCTAGATTGTTCCGGATTCGAACTTTGTTAGAAACAAACGATTTTTGAATGAATATCTCTAGAATATATATAACTAATTAACTGGCCTTTCTGCAAAGTATATCTTTTTTGAGATTCTGAATGCGTTTGTGGTAAAAACAAGTGTGCCGTATGAAAGAAAATTAAAAAAGTAATTTAAGGTTCATGCAGCAGTATACTAACTATGGTTAGTGTTTTCTCTATTGGCGTCAGAATGTTGGCCCTATTGTTTCCTTTGTTTCCTAACTATGCGGGCTGATGAGAACTTCAAGCACCTGGTTCTTAAAACAGTATTTAACTCTTATAAATATTTAATAAAAGGAAAATTTACAAAATAATAAGTCTCTACCATCTTAAAATTACTGTACGATATGAGATTTTTTTTAAGTTTAATCAATATTTGTTAGCACGCTCGGAATCCCACGATTAAAAGAACTAAGCGAACTAATCTATTATGTAAAAACAACAGCTTCACGCTGCAGGTCCGTCCACATAGTTGAGTTGAGTGGTATAACTCAACGCTTTGCCTCGACACCACGGCGAAGAAATAAAAATATTAATTTAAATAAATATTTCATTTCCTAATGTTGGAATCGAATCTACAACCGTTTACAGTCACATTTTGTGCCCATACGCCACGACTGACTTCAATAATTTATAAAATATAAAAGACAAGTCGAAGATATGCATCATCATCTTAGGGTAAAGATTATCTTCAAAATCTGAACTCGATATATATATATATATATATATATATATATATATATATATATATCGCATATTTGTAACCATATCGCTTTTGCCTCCGGCACGAAACGTATTTTTCCAGTAGGTTGCGCCGCAAACCTCTAGGTAATACGACGGGGGACAGAGTCAAACGGGCCATATACTTTAATATCTTGTTGCCGTGTAAAATCTTTTTTTATTTGCTGTTTTGCTTTGGTAAAGTAAAAGAAAAATTATCTTTTACCTTTATCAGATTCAAAGATGTCCTTCAATTGTTCCTTGTCTTCGTTTTTTCAATACTTAATACAAACTTGTGCTAAATCATATGTGTTTTTTAGTTTCACTGCTTACAATGCTATGACGCTGTTTACCGCACATAGCACGGTAAGCAGATGTACCCTGGGAACCTAGTTGTAAGATACCTCCGTTCCCGTTAACACACGTTCACGTTCACGTTCACCACATTCCGCTGAATTCTAGACATTGCGTGGCGAGCGCGAAACTGATGCATTGCCGCGTTTTACTTCGTTACTAGAATGAGTAAATGAAAATATTAAATATTTAATTTCTTCGAGTGAGAATCGAACCCGTGACCTGTCGCGCTAAGCCAATTTATAAGTTGTCTTACGAGCTACGTAGTTTCACGGGAACATTTAAGATTGCAATTATAAATACTTACAACATAAATTGATAGACGCCCAAACAAATTATAGTCTAGTAGTAGAGTCTGTATCACAAACTTAATAGAGGTTTCTTATATCCTCCTTAGATCCTTATATAGAATCTTCAAAATTGTATTTATAATATACATATATATTTTATTAAACTATATTGTATCGGTCGATAGGTCAAATTATGTTAGGGTTGATATTACATGGTCAATTGGACCGTGATATAATGGGGTTGGCGGTCAAGCCACTCGCACTCGTATTACAGACAGGTGATGAAATTAGTCATAGGGGTTCCATGCCCTATCCATAATATATATTTTTTTTATTATATCTTTACAATAGCAATAGCGCTAGTAAATGTATTTTTAGATTTCAACGTTTTGTAGTCTGAATACCGGCAAATCTAAAATTTTTGTTTAAAGTAGCATATTTTACTTTTTTAAGCCTAGCCCGGCGTTGATTTCCGCCAATCTACACGCAATGTCTCGAAAAGTTCGGCGAAAAGTGGAGATCGGAGTGTCTTACCACAAGGTTTCCTCTGCCTACTTTGCTGATAAAAACCGATCCTATATTTTTATAATATTAGCATAGATATCAATTTTTTTATTTCTTTTTTCACATATAAATTAGAGTCACGTATCTGTCATGGCCAAGTCACGTTATAGTTAATTAACTAAAACTCTGGTACACAATATGACCTTCACCATGTATAGATCCGTTTATATGGAAGCGATTGTCACAATTAACCTTAATTAGAGATATCGTCACAAAATCCATTTACCTCTGTGAATATTGTACAACTAATAATATATTATTATTATAGCTTAATATATTATTAAGTGCACACTTAAGGCTAGTAATCCTTATTTATATTTTGACGGACGAAATCTGGACATATTTTACATACAATAGAAGGTGATAGAATTATTTATAAGAATAAAATATTAAAAACCAGCTTCACGCTGTACCCCGCACACAGTAGCGTAGGTAGAGGGAACCTAGTGTTAAGACACTCCGTTCCCCAATTTGCCAAATTTCGGAGACATTGCGTGCTGAGTGGCAGAACTCAACGCCGCGCCCCGCCTCGATACCAGAGCGAAAATATGAAAATATAAATGTGAGTAAATATTTCATCTCCTCTAGTGGGGATCGAACCCACATCCAGTCGGTTTTACAGTCACACTTTGTGCTACTGCGCCACGACTGGCCTCAAGAAGATAGAGTTTTTATAAGAAGAAAGAGTTATTTAATTTAATGCAACATATTATGAAACTGTAAAGTCAGTAAATTATAGGGTAAAATGTTCTAAACCTAAAATATAATTAATTAATCTCTACATCTAATTACTTTGTAAAGTTTAAGCATTAGCGATTACTTCTCGCTCCATTGCACGTCCGTATCATGGATACAAACAACGTCAATGTCTCTGTTGGTCGTTCATTAAACTACTATAATACGCTCGACGAGTCGTGGCCGCAGAAAGTTAGGCTTTCTAAACTTTTGCGTTATATAAATACTCAGGAAGAAAATAATGAACAGTAAGAAAATTATTATTTTTTAAATTGAAATCTGTACAGTTATCGCTGGCTGACTTTATGGAGGCCACGACGTGTCAACCGTGCTATAAGTTATTTAATTACAAAAAAAAATCAATGCCAAGATAGGGGGTTGGTATTGGTTAGACTATCTCATTTTATACACCCAAGCTTTTCTTGTGAAAGATTTTCGTATTCCTTTTTTCGGTAGGATTATCATGATGTAGGTACGTTACCAAAGAAAATATTTTATCAACTATATCATCTAGGTTCCGCATACATATATGGTCGAAATAAAGACATTGAGCGCGACTGGATTTTGCGATATTACATCCGCTAGGACAGTTATTCTTAACCTTTATTTTGTTGCGGCACATATTTAACGATTTCAAAATCTGGCGGCACAAAAAGAAAAAGATAAAAATTATTTACTTACTGCAACACACTGCATAAATAGTTTATAACAAAAAAAAATAATATATTTGTAAAATTTGGCGGCACACTTTTGAAATTTGGCGGCACACAATAGTGCCGCGGCACAGTGGTTGAGAATCACTGCGCTAGGATGTCGCATTATGCATGTAGCGTTCTCGTGACTCAGTTTTGCCATAGTTACGTCATTGCTTGTTGTCTTATTATGTCGTATATTCATGATTTTTATTATGTTAGTAATATCTTTGACGCGTATGCTAAATTAAATGATTTGAGATGGTTTTTATATATTTTTCTCATGATTTGTTTTTGTTTTTCAATTCGTTTGATAATTGTTTGACATCAAAAATGTTAATTTTCTTTTTTTTTGGCACACTCCGTTCCCCATTTTTCGCCGAGTACATAGTTGAGTGGCGGAACTCACACCACGCTTTGCCCTGATACCAGAGCTCAGATATGAAATTATCATATATTTTATTTCGTGGACATCGAACCCACCACCTGTCGCGTTTATAGTCGCACGTTATACTCCTGTACGGCTGGTTTCAAATACAAAATTAATATCAATCTTCTTCTATTATTCACTTTATTTTATTTGCGTACCTAAATAATGAAATATTGTACATAATGATATGAAAAAGGTAATTAGGAGCAGAATGAAGAGTACAGACGTCTATGTTGTTGTATGTTCTGAACATATAATATAAACATATACATTTTAGATTGGATCCATATAGAGTTATGAGGAAAAAGGAAACTATACCGACGGATTCCATTTTGTGAACTTCGTGGAGTTATGATCACACGTACCTACATCCTATTTACTTCGGGAAATGTTGATAGTTCTTATTTATCTATGGTTTTGAATATCAAATACATGCCATTAGCTATTAAATTCACTTTAAATTTAAAAGAAAGACCCAGATGCCTAAAAATATGAATCTGTTGGGTATATGTTTTTTTTTAAACTTAGCTTCATGTTAGTTGCATATTATATTTGCAATTATCGATATATTTCAAATGAGAAAAATTCCAAGGAATCTTAACATATTATCCTTCTTCTTATTCATGTTTTTCTATAATATGCCATACGACGACGACGCTCGATGTTTTTCTTTTTTAAAATATCGTTCTTTTAATACTACTTTTTTTTTACGAAACAACCTTTTATGAATAAATTGCATAAAAATCATCTCGAAGAATGATGGATATTTTTTTATATTGTCTAAAGGTCGAGTACATACTTATAAATATACGCATTAATATATATTTTTAATTTAATTTTATATGTTATAGGTACTCTTGTGTACTATTCGATTCTAAAAGGTTTTTTTTAATCCGTCATAATCCCTACTGTCGTACTATTTATTGTTTGTGAACAATAGTTACTATACAAGAGGTAATAACAGATTCTTTTTTTTATTTATAGTTGAATGGCTTTGTTTTCAACTTAAATTGACTTCGTTCTACTTCATGTTGTTAATATATTATATTTTTTTATTGCCTACTATAAAACCCATTTGATCGCAAATATTGATACAAATCGATTTACATTATGAATCTATTAACGAACTTCCGACATTTTGAGGCTAAAAGGCTGTTAACGAATAGTCTATACTTTTTATGTGATGTAATAATATTAATGATCCTACAACTGCGATTATATACTATTATAATTTTAACAATAAAGTTAATAAAAACATATCAGCATAAATTATTTTTACAAAAATAAACTATCGTCTTTTGTTGTTTCGACTCGAACTGTTCAACTATTCCGACGGACGTGATTAATGTCTTCCCAAATAACGAAGTTGTAAGTAACAGCCGCGTAAGCGCCAATTTGTGATTAATCTTGCCGCTTCTTATTTCAACTTCCTTAAGTATCGCTTAGATTAAGTTACCCCAAACTTGAGAGGGTGAGAGGGTGCGAGGGTGACAGGGTGTGAGGGAGCACTATGTAATTAGCTAAGAATCGCCTAGCCAGTATATTTGACAGCGGTTTGATATGGGTGCCGCGAATATCAGCTGGTTGTTATTCATCATAAGGCATAATAATAATTCATTATTTTAGACGCAATAGTTTTCAATACACTTCGGCCCATTTACGAGGACGAAGTAAGGTAGAGCTACAAATAACTGTCCTTTTTATCGCTTTCAATGACTGAGCGCTAAACAAAATGTCTTATAATTTTTTTTTACAATTGTTTATTAATTCAATTATATATATATATATATATATATATATATATATATATATATATATATATATATATATATATATATATATATATATATATATATATATATATATATATATATATATATATATATATATATATATATATATATATATATATATATATATATATATATATATATATATATATATATCTATATATATATGTATGTGTGTGTGTGTGTGTGTTCATTGATGTTATAAACATGATTTTAAAGACAAAGTTATAATTAAAATTTCAAAAAGAAAAATAAGAACCATAAGCTAACTAAAAATACATAAGACGTTAAAAGATAAAAAAATATATTCAATACAAAACTGTTCACTTTGCACGATCATTCTCTTTATTTTCCAAGTAAATTAAATAATCTACAACAGAGATAACGCTACTAATCAAGTTACAAGCGAAACTGTAGTTGAACGCTCACTAAACTTTTCTTCGTAGGAAATTGCGTCCCGACTAACAAATGTACTGTAATTAAGAATCCTTACTCTTACATTAATGGTATTGTGTTTTGTTTATTTATATTTTAACAAGATATTTTTTATCAGTTTTATCGGTTTCAATTGTTTCTTTATCAATTGCGTTGGTACAATCTTTGATTATTTCGCACTTGTATGCTTTGTATTAAGTTGTTAAATTTCTTGTGTTAATAAGAAAACTCGCTGCAATCCTTTTTTTTAGCTGCATGTTCTATCCTGCGCATATCGGAGTAAGCAGAGAGAAAAAAAACACTCCGCTCCCATAAAGACACTTCCCTTATCTACTTTTTGCGTGTTGAGTGGCGGAACATAACGTCGCGCTTTGCCTAGTCATTAAAACTAGCAAATGAAAATATTTCATTTCCTCAAGTGGTAATCAAATTCCACGACCAGTTGCGTTTACAATCGCACGCTTGTATCCTTGCGCCACGACTTTTACTTTTGTGTGATGATATTTATATTTAAAAGTAGTCTCTTCTCTCAAGAGTAGCTTCACATTCTCTTATTCAGTACATAAAAATCATTTATAAATTTGGATCTATTTTTCACACGTGGCACAAGAGGGTGTAAATCTTCGTATGTGATATAGGGATACTTGAGAAATATGAAAAATATTGTTTTCTTTATTGTACTGTATACAGATACAAACTTTCTTGAGGATTGGTTCATGGAATAAGATTTTTCATAAAATTTTGCAACTCTCATGGGGACTTTATGAAAAATCTTTTTACATAGAATACTACTTTTATGATGATTTAGTTTATACATAAATTGAAATAAGTATTGATAAACATATGTATTTTTTTTTTATGGAAAAGACACGGCAAACGAGCGTGCGGGTCACCTGATGGTAAGTGACTACCGCCGCCCACGACCCCGTGCAACCCCAGAGGAGCTACAGGTGCGTTGCCGGCCTTTAAGGTGGGTTGGGCGCCGGGGCCCGGCATTACCTGATGCGAAACGCAGTGGCATAAAGCCACTACTTCACGCCGGTTTTAAATGCCGGGGTGGTAATGATCCGGTCGAGTCTGCCCATGCGTGTTGCCATTGCTGGCGACGTGACTCTACCACACGTACTTTAGTCGCCTCTTTACGACACCACCAGTACCAGGATGATCCTATTCTAGGCCGGGATCACACGGAAAAAAAAATGTATGTTTGTATATATCTAGGTAATATTGTCTTGTTTTTAAATCTTATTTCTACATTCCTATAAGAATGTAACGAAGCGTTTTTTTATTAAATTCACCAGTCTAGGTGTATATAATTATAATCATTTTGGATACAAAGCGTTAAATAAGTATAATATGTAACTTTCGAAAATAAGTTCTTTTTATAACTCCTGCTATTAATAAAATACGCATTTGTTAAATGTTAACGTAAAGTGATTATGAGGGGTACAGTAAACTGAGTGTCTTAACACACCTAGTGTTCCCGCTGTCTATTCTGCTGTATGCGGGATAAAGCGTGAAACTAATTTTTAAAATGATATTATATTATATTTACTAGCAGCCTATTGCTTAAGCAAAATAAACACCTTCATTTGATCCATATTGGGTTTATGTTAATACTTAATAGTATATATAATCCAACCACGCTTTGTATATATATGTATAATAGTTTAAATATCTTTTGAATTTCCACTCTTTGTTGCCGTTACCTTTTTTCGCAGGCTAAATCCGCATTTGTGCTATTCCAATCGTTCACGTTAAATTCCAATATTTCACGTGTTTTTGTCCTTTGTTGGGGTTGTCACTGATATGGTAGACTAGTATTAGTCTTTAAACATGTTTGTTTTTATAATATGTATTATATTTTGAATAAAATTTATAATTTAATAATAAAATGCATTAAAACGAGGCCAGACGTGCCCTAGGAGCACAAGCGTGTGACTGTAACGCGATTGTGGGTCGAATTGGACTCGAGGAACTTAAACATTTAGTATCATTTCTTCACTCTGGTGTCGAGGCATAGTGCAGCGTTGAGTTCCACCACTCAACACGCAATACCTCCATTTATGTGCGGAATACAGCGTGAAGCCATAAAGAACTAAAATATATTTATAAGTATGTTTAATAGTTTTATAATATATAGATATGGTTAATTCTTCACCCTTGCTACACATACGAGTATAACTATATCGATCAAAAGATATTTATAGTTCTCTGCAAGAGTCGTTTCTGCGTTTACCATGCTGTATCTCAATAGTACGGCTTTCAGAAAACTTTATTGTAATTTTAGGTCAAGTAGAAAGTAAACGTTGGCGTCGAAGCCTCTGCAAAATTATACCGCTTCCGGATTGAGACGGATGTGGTGTACAAGCGTGTGACTGTAACGCGATGGTTATGGATTCGATTCTTTCTCACGGGAAGGACTTATTATTTTTTTTTTATTTTTTCATTTCTTCTGTATGGTATCCCTTTGTCGTTCTGGTATGTTTATTGTTGTGTATTCGTAACTGTTTCACATGTAATATAATATTGATAAAAATCATGAAATGAAAAAAAATCCGACGTGTAAACTGTCAACGAAATCTTTATTAATTTCTTTAGGTATGTGTTTGAAATATTTTACCTTATATGCTGCTCCTTTGAACTATATAACTTCTTTCAAAGTAAAATTATAATATACATATATTTATATCCTTATTCATTTCAAAGGTGGAACTTTTTTATTGAGTTTAATTTTCGCCGGAACGCTTGACAGCTGCTCGTTTGATGTACGATGTAGGGAAAAAAATCGTATAGAATGTATTTTTAATGTATTTTTTTTTTGGGCTGTTAAATGATAAGTGGGAAAAAATATTTTTATTGGATGGAACCGAAGCCTCATATTTTACATGTTCGCGGTACATTTGACCCGCCCCTATTACATTTGACGCGCTCCGTAATGTTATCACTTATGGGTCGTCGATTTGCCCTCGTCGAAAATTACGGACTTTTTACTACTGCAAATACCAATATTACTTACATGATAACCTGGCAACCCCGAAGGTTAGTGGATTGACTTCTTTTTTTGCCAATTGAATTGTTAAGTAATATAAAATGGTACTCTTTTTAGTATATCAATCAGCTTCACTATGTAGCCCGCATACAGCGGGGTAGGCAGAGGGAACCTAGGGCATTGCGTGTTAAGTGGCAGACCTCAACGCCGCGCTTTGCCTCGACACGGGAGCGAAGAAATGGAAATATAAATTTAAATAAATATTTCATCTTCTCGAGTGGGGATCGAACCCATAACAAGTCGGTTTTACAGTTCATGCCGCTGCGCCAAGAGAAGACGATATATTAATAATAAATTATATTAACTTGTCTATGTAGAATTTAGCTAAGTCCGAATTAAGTTTTTTTTTTTGGTTTGGCTTGTATAATTGGGATTCTTTTGTACGTCACTTATTTATATTTATTACTAATTTATGAGTTCTCCTATTATTACGGTATTTGAGAAATTCTTTCAATTTGTTAAAATAAATAAAATACAGTTACCATAAATATTATTGCTTCATGAGGCTAGTTGTGGCGCAGGAGCAGAAGTGTGTTACTGTAAACAGTAATAAAATATTTATTTCAATACATTTCTTCGCTCTGGTGTCGAGGCAAAGCGTGGCGTTGAGTTCCGCCACTCAACATGCAATGCCTCACGTGTTCGGCGGGAAATGGAGAACGAAGTGTCTCAATACTATATTCCCTCTGCCTACCCCACTGTGTGCGGGATACAACGTGAAGCTGATTTTTTTTTTGAAGCTACTGTTCTTTAATACGTCTCAATTAAAATTCGATATGGATAATTAACACTCATTCAAAGTACGACATGCAATGCTATAAAAAACGCCAAACGACAACGATATTTGTTTATATTATTCTCGGATATAGAAAACCACAAGAATTGTAACTGTAGATCTTCTTAGTTCTAAAATTATAAATAATGCGAGAAATAGTAATAAACTTTTTACGACGTACACATTACTCTTTATATAAAAGACAGCACTATGTGAGTTGTCACATTCGTTCGCGTAACTAACTGCTTACTAAAAGCATTGTATTTTATAGTGTTTAAAGATGTAAAAGCTAGTTTTTTAGTGTCTCTAGTTTCGTTTGTCACCTATAACTTTATATAATTTCAAATACGCGAATAAAGTGAATATTTTCCGTTTTATAAATGTTCGAGTTGTACGACTGAACGTTTTGTTGGATTGGTACGCTCTAAAAAGCCCACGAAGCGGATAAAATATATATTTTGTTGCTAAAAGTAAAAATATCAAGAGAAACCCATTAACTTAATGAGTGATAATTTAAAGTGAAAATAATATATATTCGCACTCAGCCACTAATCGATCATCGTTTTATCGTCAGCGTCATCATCATCATCGTCATCTATTCTTTTCCTCCACTAGTTACCAAACCAGGGAAGTAAGTTTCATTCCTCAGGGTTCTCTCGTTCCTGTATACATTCACCGACAGTTTTTTAAACATTTTAAAAGTGTTATTCCACACTTAAGAAAAAAAAAATATTTTAGAATATACAGATACTTTTTAAATACTATGGTGTTGAGTTTCAGTAGTTACCACGATTGTTTTTTTCATTTTCACTTTATTATATAACTAATCTAATGTTAAGAAATACAGTTCTCCGCTTTCCACTCGAATTCGAGACGGAGTATTGGTAGAACACCTAAATATATACACTAATAATTGATTCTTCCAGCAACAATCGAACCCACAACCATTGCATTTACAATTAGACGATGTTCTACTGCGCCACTATAGCTGCTAATAATATGGAAAAAAATAAATTACATGACCTTTCATTGATACCTGCTATCTATCTTTCTCAGCGCAAAACCTTAATTCTGTTTGATGAGAATTCTCGTCTCCAGGGATTTTGTTATAAATTAAATGTCTTTCGAATATCTCCGTGTTAAAACAAGTGCTCCGAGCAAATGGGATTTCGTGGCTACTCACGATATCGTCAATTTTGTTTGTGACTTCATAATCACAGATAATTTAATTTAAATTGCTTCAGGCCTTTCGGGTGTGTGTTTTTTTTGTATGATGTTCTCGTAATATATATTTTATGGAATATTAATTTTATATTTTACAAAATTTTTAGTTATTTATTTTGATATAATATCAGCTTCACGCTGTATCCCGCACACAACAGGGTAGGCAGATGACACTCCGTTCCCCACGTTCCGCCAAATGTTGGGGCATTGCGTGTTGAGTGGCGGTCTCAACCAGAGCGAAGAAATGGAAATATAAATTTAAATAAATAATTCAAATCCTCGAATGGAGATCGAACAAACAACCAGTCGATTTTGCAGTCACATTTTGTGCTTCTGTGCCGCGGCTGGCCTCAAAGTATAATATTAATTTTATTAATAATAAGAATACTTTTAACGTACGTATGTATAGGAACAACTTTATTCTACATCATTTTCTTAGAACCTATCAATTGAGAAATTCTGCTGCTGTCATTTTCTTGTTTGATGAGCTGTTCATTACACACATTGACAGTCTTCTTTTTAAAAAAACAAACTGTGTAAAAGTGACACTCAATGCCTCGGAAATTCGACTAAAAATTACAAAATTACAAAATTATTTAATTGATTACTAGTAAATAAAACAACCAAAATTCAAATTCACTTAATATTAAAATACGTATTTTTTTCTGAAATCAACTAAGTTTTCAATTAAATATGAAGAAGAACTGTATTATTCACCTTTCGAGTACTACGTTAAGAGATTGCTTCATACAATATTTGAATATAATATTTGTATATGTAATGTAGGGGTGAGGTGATAAAATTGCGAATACACTTTAGTATTTTAGCATCTGTAGAGTTACAAATGTAGCCAGGGAGCTAGCTATTCAAGAACGGACGTCGGATTTAGGTAAAGCGAGAGCACTCGGACTCCACGGAGAGCTCTCGCTTTCATGGCTTTTAGAGCAATTTGAATATATAAAAGTGCAGAAAATCTGGATTTAGAATATTGATGAACACTTCTAATGGTTTCGAGACGCGCTGCTCGGTGTAGTGGTAGCTCGGTTAAAATGCTAAAAACTTTATTTATTTTTTTATTTTAATGCCAATGGCGTCGGTCACATTGGCATAAAAAGCTTTAAGAAATATACATTTTTTTGTTGACGTCTGGTTTCGC
This sequence comes from Heliconius sara, assembly GCA_917862395.2. NCBI lineage: Eukaryota > Metazoa > Arthropoda > Insecta > Lepidoptera > Nymphalidae > Heliconius > Heliconius sara. Next base: position 3,055,871 of record OU860799.1, read on the forward strand.
TACACACGATATCTCCATAATCCATATGGACAAAAAGGACGGATGTGTGATAATGAAAGAAAAGTCATTTAATTGCCAAAAATAAGTATTGATCATATATATTAATCAGAGGCCAGTCGTGGCCGGGGTACAAAGTGTTACTAAAACCGATAAAACCGAATTGTAGAACGTAAAGCCGACTGGTTGTGGGTTCGATACCCACTCGATGAGAAGAAATATTAATTTATTAATTTAAATTTATATTTTCATTTCTTCGCTCTGGTGTCCAGGCAAAGCACGGCGTCGAGTTCCGTTACTCAACGCGCAATGCCTACAGAAATTAGCGGAAAGTGGGGAACGGAGTGTTTTAACACTAGGTTTCCTCTGCCTACCCTGCTGTGTGCGGGTACAGCGTGAAGCTGATTTACTGTAGTACTATACAAAATATATTTTTAACCAGCTCGTCTTCATCGGTAGAGTCATAATGTAAAATAATTAACACACTATTTTATTTATATATCTGTGTATACCGATGTTTCTTCTTGGAACAAAACTTCGCTCATAAAGATTTTTCACGATGTTTTATAACTCACTTCTTATGTTCAACCCCAAGCGAATCTACATATTTGTATCGTTAGGAATACGTTGTATGGTATTTGTACTAAATTATTATTATGTATTTTATGTAATTAGAAGAACCTAAAATTAATTTTAATTAATTAATACATTTATGGTAGGTATTTTATTTTCACTTATATATATATATATATATATATATATATATATATATATATGTATGGTGGCTATGGTGTCTTGATTTCGGCGGCTAATAATTTTATTACTATAAAATTATGATTAATTATAAAATAAAAAATATCGTATAATTTTAAGCAAAAATATTTTCGCTCATCGCTCGCTCGTCAAAATTTTGTTTGTGTGTACTGTTCTTTATTTAAATGAAACTCCTAAAATTCGCTCCCAAAAGCGTCTATGCGAAACTTTTCTAATAGTATTTGAATAAGAATGTGCAAGAATCTTCCCAAAGTACTTACTATATAACTTCTAAAACAAGTTTAGTTTGAATTTCTTGAAATACTTATTTATTTTTGTTTTGAGAACATTTCTTATGCTGTAGATATACAATAGTAATATGAATTTTCCTGAAAAGTTTAGCTTTAGTTAAAAATATCTTTTTTATTCCGCATATAGTAACTTCGTATTAAGGCACTGTTCTTGACTGTTCACCCGACTCACAGATTCTGTGTTTTGAGTGGCGAAACTCAACGCTGCACTTTTACTTTTTACTACTAGAAGGGACAAATAATTCATTCTCCCAAGTGTGGAGCTTAAAATGTCGAATTATATTTTAAAATGGCGTATGTACCATCGAGGTAAATTTACAGAAAAATAATTCCGAGATTGCTTTTCTCTACAACTATTAAACGCTGTAGATTTTTATAAGGTTTTCCGAAACTAGGTCATCATAACGGGTTAACGAATGTCGTTCAGGCCGTTTTCAATTGCGCTTTACCGCCAAAAAAAAATGTGAATGAATATTCAAAATCACTGCCAAAAGCAAGAGCACTCGTTGTAGAAACGAAATTTATTTAAATAATCGACATAGCCTTCTATATATTTTAATTGCTTAAAATAAATAACTATGAATTTTTATTTTCTATTATTTATATTACCCGCTTGTTGAGTTCCAATCTATGTAGTTTTTGTTAATCAAATAACAAGGTTTTTAAAATTATGTTTGTATACATACATAGATTATAAAATACGCATCATCTTTTCAGTTTCAGTTACCTACTTACGGAGCTTTTGTTCGTTCGTTAATTACAAAATTAAGAACAAATAAGAATTTCAGTAGACTGACTCACCATTGATTTGTACCGTTATATTTGCATTTTACTAGTCACATTAGTTTCAAAGCGAAGATATACAGTATTTATTGATAAAAAAAATGATCTGTAAAGTAAAAATAAGCTTTTAGTCGTTGCAACGACGCTGCGAGCCTTTTTTAAACGCAATAGCCATCAGTTTTAGAAGTCAATGTTAGTAGTGACATATTTTTATAACTTTCCTGTCCTATTTCAGTTTGTATCGGTATTTTTTTTTTGTTAGTTTTAAAATTCATGCACGCTGAGATTACTGTACCGATTTTAGTTTTTTCCGCTGGTACTATTTTACTGTTCATTTAAAGAATGTGAATCTCTTTCTAATTGAATTCCATGCAAAACTAAAGTAAGAGAACATTTTAATCTTTTAAAATATTTCTAAATTATCGTTCTCAGTTATCAATAAATTCTTTTTGTTTTAATGTAATAAAAATAAAACATTTATCTGATTGTTAATTGTAACGTTTTACTACACGACAGGAATTGGATGAACATAGGTATAGGAAACACATAAGAGAGATGTTTATGAATACTATCTTCATATTTTTATAATTGGTAGACAGAGGTTGATTAGTGTTAAGACACTCCGTTGCCCATTTTTTTAAAACGACGCGGTTTGTGTGGTTGAATTCATTAGTCAATGCAATGCTTTGTTTTATTACTAGAGTAAGGAAATTAAAATACTAAATAATTCATTCCCCCAGTTGGACTCGAATTTATAACCGTTTCGTTTAGAGTCGGGCGCTAAGCCGTTGTGCCGAAACGCGACTTAAAGAATAACAAAAACTATGAAGTATTGTGTTCACTGTATTTATTATTCATGTATGAAATTAAAGTTGTGCCTCAGGGGTACAAAGTGTGACTGTAACGGTTTTGGGTTCGATTCTCACTCGAAGAATTTAAATATTTTATGTAAAATTTATATTACCATTTCTTCGCTTTGGTGTCGAGGCAAAGCACGGCATTAAGTTCCGCCACTTAACTCGCTATGTCTCCGGAATTCGGCGGAAAGTGGAGAACGGAATGTCTTAACACTAGGTTCCCTCTGCCTATCCTTCTATGTGCGGGATACTGCGTGAAACTGATTTTTTTAGTAGTTTAGAAGTTAGAATATAGTGTAGGTCAAGAATGTTCAAATTTTAATACATCCCAAAAATAAAAAATTACGGTGAAATACAATTTTTCTAAAGAAAGCCAAATTTTTTTTTTTTTTATGGAAAAGACACGGCAAACGAGCGTGCGGGTCACCTGATGGTAAGTGATTACCGCCGCCCACGACCCCGTGCAACCCCAGAGGAGCTACAGGTGCGTTGCCGGCCTTTAAGACGGGTTGGGCACCGGGGCCCGGCATTACCTGATGCGAAACGCAATGGCATAAAGCCACTACTTCACGCCGGTTTTAAATGCCGGGGGTGGTAAAGATCCGGTCGAGTCTGCCCATGCGTGTTGCCATTGCTGGCGACGTGACTCTACCACACGTACTTTAGTCGCCTCTTACGACACCACCAGTACCAGGATGATCCTATTCTAGGCCGGGATCACACGGCACAAATTTAAATTATTATATTTATAACGTCACTCTCATTGTTTTATCTCGTCTTTCCAGTTATTAAATGTTCCTTATAAAGAAATAAGTACCTAGGTAGATTACCTAAGTACTTATTACAAAACTCATCGTTTAATCTTTAAAAGGTTAATTAATTTCAACGAAATTTATCGAATAATCATTTTAACGGTTAAATATAAAACTGGGTATATTTTTCCAGAAAATTCTGTTTCAGATTAACTTTTATGCTATATTCATTTTAAATTTTTTGCTTATAATTATTACAAATGAATGATTGTTTTTATTCTTAATAAAATGTTCGTAATTTCAAAACAAAAAGTAATTAAATTGAATAAATATAACAAGGTTTTCAATATTTGCCATAATTTAGTAGTTAGAGGATAAGATATATCATAGAGACAAATCTCTCCATTGGCTTTTCCTTCTCATTGAATGGTCAAACCAAACTTACTTTTTAATGATATTAGGAAAACATCTATGTTGTATTAATGGGAACGGAGTGTCATGTAACACTCGTTTCCCAGGTACCCTCTGCCTACCCTGCTAAGTGCGGAATACAACGTGAAGTTTTATTCTGACCACACAAAGGGAGGATTTACATTAGTAGTATAGTCACGGTTCGATCAAATCGGTCGATTATATATATTTTTTTCTTTGGTTTTTTTATATATTCTTATATACATATAATACATTCACAATTCGCACTTTTATGACACACCGGGACAGAATATACTCAATCGAATAGACCTTTTACATATTTATTTGTTGTATATAGAATATATAATATATATTTTTAAAAAGTATTGCTCAGTCAATATGTAGCAGTGCATAAAATACTATAATTTTAATATTGTGATTTTAAGTCTTTTTATAAATTACCTAAGTATATTTTTTTGTGTACAGATCCGCTTACGACAGCATGAAGTTAACGAAAGTAGCCATCAAGAAAATATCCCCATTTGAGCACCAGACGTACTGTCAGAGGACGCTCAGAGAAATAAAAATCCTCACCCGATTTAAACATGAGAATGTAAGTTTTAGATGTATCATTTTTTATAGCTTATATCACACTTTTACGGGCAGTTCCTTAATAACTATCACTTATTGCTTCACATGGTGTTTATGATTAATTTCTATAGAGAAGTGATACATTGTCGCGATTCGATTAAGTGATACAAAGTACAAATCAGCTCTGTAATCTGTGGCCCGCAATGACCGCATGTGGGTAATAACAACAGAGGACGAAGCCATTGACTGACATGAATTCTTAGAAGTCTCTGCAAATTTGTGGAAAATATGTCAGCATTATGTTATTTTGTATTTACTTTACGAGTCCTAAACACTTTTTGATATACTTATTTAAATGTTACGTTCTAAAAACTACTTCATTTTGAATTATTTTAAGTTAAAAATTACATATTTTTTTTTACGTTTATCAATATTGCAATAATATAATAAATATGCAATGAAACAAAAAGTGATATTAATTACCAATTAATGACAATAGCTCTTTTTATTTGCTAACTTCTTCTCCTTCTCTGTCTTATATAAACGATGCAGCTATCAGCTCTTAAATTTGTTATTATATCGAAATATACAAGAGGAACAGTTTATTACCACATCGTGTCAAAGGAAACGCCGTGAAGTGCTGATTAGCATAACGTTTTCTGTTCTACATAAAATTTTATATTGTGTGTAAACACTATTTTCCATACTCCTATATATACATAGATACATACTCGTACATGCAAAAGTGACTGGAACGGTGGATAGTATTTTCTCGTAACAAGACCGCTCGGAGTTATAAAGTCAACATTTACGGCATTCTCTCCCGTGACGGAGTTTATAACGTTGTTGCCATTATTTTTCCATCTTATATAAGGTTGGAAAGTATCTTCTGGCCGAGAGCTTGTGCTGTTTTCTGTTTGTGTTTCTTTGACGAGAGTAAATGTTTTCCCTTTATTTCGTGAAGTATCGCTTTCAATTCTGTCATCCGATGCGTATGAAAATGAGAAATGAAGTTGTTTAGCATATTTTTTTTATCCTATCTTCTATAGTTATTGGCAATACAAAATATAATATTTTTAAAAATGTTATTCCACAGTTAGGAAAGAAAAATACTTATTAAGAAAATGTATACAAAATTTTAACGTGGATTGCGCGCTTGTTATATATAACTTATTATATGTTGGGATTGCGCGCTTGTTATAACTTATGTTGTTACGTTAAACGTCAAACTAAACGAATATTCAAAGAATTATCTTTGGGTAGCGGAAATTTGTAAAAATCTCCCTACAGAGATGCTAACAACATAAATAAGTTGTAACAAGCGTATAAAAATTTCGACGTAGCTCGATGAGAATGTATGGCTTAGTTGGTTTTCTTAATACGTATTAAAATATAATCTATACTTTTTAATAAAATCTTAACGGACATGGGAGATGAATCAGAAAAAATGTTATCGGTGTGATTGATTAATGTGATAGAACCAAAAACAATGATTTTAAAAATTTTTGGTCGTTTGTCTGCGCTTTTACTCAGAAACGGCTTAACCGATCTAACTACAGTTTTCACTATTACATTTTGGTATGTCTCCCTCAACATTTAATGTATGTTTTATTTCAATCGACTCAGTTCATAAATAAAAAAATTATACCCTTTTGTTTTAAAGGTTTCGCTTTTCGACAAAATAATATAAATAACTGATTTATTGACTCAGCTGAAACTTTACTTCTTAATTTATGTGTAGATATTGTTTTAAAAATAATATTATTATTAGAAAACGAAATTAGGAGAAGTGGGCGTAGTAAATTATTATTAATCTAATACTTATTGTTTTGTTTCAGATTATTGATATAAGAGATATTTTAAGAGCAGAAACCATTGACCAAATGAAAGATGTGTACATTGTACAATGTTTAATGGAGACGGACCTTTATAAATTATTAAAAACACAGGTAATATTTAGTTTTTTCCAAGTCCATACACATACCATACAACAAGATTTATTTACTTAATTATTATAGAGGTCTTCGTGTTCGCGGCGCAGCATTAAATATAAACGCGATGGTGTTGGGTTCATTCTTTTCATTTCCTAGCTCTGGTAAAAAGATAAAGAGATAGAGAAAAAGAGAGTGTTTTTTACGCTGAGTATGCTTTATGTGAGATATATAATAAAAAAAGTAAAAACACAGTAGTTGTTAGAAAAATAACAAAAACATCTCTTGCCTCTATTTTTACATAAAAAAAACAAAACTTCGATACATACGAGTATACAAAACATGTTATTATTCTTGAAAAAGAATTTGCTCCTCGCAAAATAATGTTATACAATACAAACAGAACGAGCTGTGCTATACAGTGAAACCATAAAAGTGTGGTAATATAAGATACTGTGTCCGCTTTAAAAAAACGGTAGCCAAGTTCGTATATCAGCATGTTTCGAAAGGGGTTTTAGAGATCGAACTACCCTATATTAATTGTTATGGTCGTTGAAAGTTTTACTCCACTAATCAACATTTTTTTTAAAGTTCATACATACACGAGTATGAGGCTGGTCGTGGCGCAGGGGTACAAAGTGTGACAGTAAACTCGACTGTCCGCTTTCTGCCCAATTTTGTAAATTCCGTGTTCAATAGCGGAATTAAACGCTGCACGTTATCTTTAAAGTGTATGAAAATAATTCGTTACCCTGATTTAGGATCTAATCTGCAACCATCGCACTCACAATCAAACAAACACAGTACCACTGCGTCGCGATGACCTCTATCAAATAAATGTACGTTTAAAAAACCATCAAATGGAACATATGGTTTTTAAATGGCTTAAAGTGGAGTGTTTTTGTTTTAGAAATTAAGTAATGACCACATCTGCTATTTCCTGTACCAAATTCTGCGAGGGCTCAAGTACATCCACTCCGCGAATGTCCTCCACCGGGACTTGAAGCCGAGCAACCTACTGCTTAACACCACATGCGATTTAAAGGTGAGCGAAGTGCTTCTTTTAAAATTAAAGCTAAATTTATTTAATTAAAAAATTAAATCAGCTTCATGCTGTGTGGGAGAGCAGAGGGCACGAAGTGTTAAGACACTCCGTTTGCCACTTTCACCGGAATTCTGGAGGTATTGCGTGTTGAGTGGCGGAACTCGACGCCGCCGCTTTGCCTCGATACCAGAGCGCAGATAGGAAAATATAAATTCGAGTGGGGTTCGAATCCACGACCATTCGCGTTTACGGTCACACACTGTGCCCCTGCGCCACGACTGGCCCCTCGAAATTTATTTATTTCTATTATATATATATATATATATATATATATATATATATATATATATATATATATATATATATATATATATATATATATATCGGTTATTAATATGCATAAATGGCATGCATATTAAAAACTTTTATTTATTTTTGAGACGGGGGCCAGCCGTGATGCAGGGGCACGAGCATGTGACTGTTACGCCACAGGTTATGGATTCGATTTCCACGCGAGGGAATAATTTTTTTTAATATTTTAATTTCTTCGCTCTGGTGTTTAGAAAAACTGCTACGTAGAGCTCCGCCACTTAACACGCAATGCCTCCATAATTAGGCGAATAGTGGGGAGCGGAGTGTCATAATATTAGATAGATTAGAGAAGCTAAAAAAATATTGAGATAAAAATAATGTTGCTTAGACGACGTTCATACAATTCATTATTTCGTTAGAGAAATCTATATAATATAAAAAAGTTTTCCTTTACTGAATGACTGACAGACAACGGTCAGTCGAAATTACGCGACGTAGAATGCTGAAATTTGGCAAGTACGTTACTTTGTTAGGCGTAATAGGGGAGCACTAAGAGAGGATATTCCTACGGGAACACAAGAAATAGGATATTATAATAATAGGGTCGTAAAGCGATATTAAAATTAGATAAGCCCTTTTTTAAATTATAGGATATACGTATATTTATATCCTAGCCTAGCCTAGCCTAGCTAGCTAGCTATACCATAGCAAACTAGGCGGCGAAACCAAAAATATTAAATATAATACTTTTAATAATCTAATTTACTGGAAAAACACATCTCACATTACACGAAAATGTGAAAACTGAAATTAATATTGTTACTTCAGCTGTAGAAAAAACGAGAACGAATTGAAATACAATTAATCAGTTTCAACGCCCTTACGTTGGATATCGTCAGCCTTCATTTACAGACAAGAAATGATCTTAATACTCAGAATAGAGAGCTCGTAGAAGTGCAACATGGCACATGTTATTTACTGTATGTTACATAATTCATATGTAACGAACTATAGATACGTATTGATTTGATTTTTATTTTGGCTTTTTTAACACTTGCGAGTTCTCAAATTTGTCACATTCGAAAGTGAGATAGAATGTCTATATTTAATTTGTTTTTGTTTATGTTATTAAAAAAAAGTAAATCAGTAAGAACATATTATAAAGTCCCCTACTATTATATAAATTACATCTTAACTTTAAAAAAAACACCTTTCCCCGGTAACTCCTGTCGGTTATCACTTTATCATTTCCGCCGTGTGATCCCGGTCTAGAATAGGATCATCCTGGTACTGGTGGTGTAAGAGGCGACTAAAGTACGTGTGGTAGAGTCACGTCGCCAGCAATGGCAACACGCATGGGCAGACTCGACCGGATCATTACCACCCCCGGCATTTAAAACCGGCGTGAAGTAGTGGCTTTATGCCACTGCGTTTCGCATCGGGTAATGCCGGGCCCCTGCGCCCAACCCATCTCAAAGGCCGGCAACGCACCTGTAGCTCCTCTGGGGTTGCACGGGGTCGTGGGCGGCGGTAATCACTTACCATCAGGTGACCCGCACGCTCGTTTGCCGTGTCTGTTCCATAAAAAAAAAAAAAGAGCTACTAGCATTTTCGTCCATGGTAGCTACTTTTAACAATGAGAAGAATTTTTGATCACTTCATCTTTGCAAAATTGTCTAAAAAGAAAAAAACATTTAAGAATTAAAAGAATTTAGAGTCCCTGCAAAAATTGTTTAATATAAAACTCTGACATACTTTACAACATATATGCGTTAGACATTCGTAATGTCTGCTTGAGTGGTACCAAAAAAAAAAATATTCTATCATTTTGTTACTCTATGGCGATGAGATTAAAAATGAAAAGTAAGTCACTTTTTCAATAGCGCTTCGTAAAATTAGGACACATCAAATTTTGTTGTGGGGCTACCAGTGTGTGCCTAAACGCGAGTGGTTGTGGGTTCGATCGCCACTCGAGGAAATGAAATATTTATTGAAATCGATATGTCCATTTCTCCGCTCTGGTGTAAATGCGCGGCGCGACATTGCGTATTGAGTTCCGCCACTTACCACGCTATTTCTCTATAACTCGGCGGATAGTGGGAAACGGAGTGTCTTAACACTAGGTTCCCTCTGCCTACCCTGCTGTGTGCGGCATACAGCGTAAAGCTGATTTTTTTATTTTTTTATTAATTCGAATCTACGCGTATAGCTTTGTGTGTAGCCATAATTTCTCAATTCCATTAGGCGAGGGCGTCGCTCCATTCACATCCATTTATTAGATTATACGACTTACAAGTGAAATTCTAATATTTTTAAAATTTCTTCACCATATCAGTACATTATTATCATCATACAATACATGTAATATAAACATAACATGATATTCGCACCATTAATTGGAAAGAAGAGCTAAGATTGTATCTATTGTAAACAACAATAAAGTCTCAGGGATATTATACAATAATAACAGGAGGAAAGATATTTGGAGAAAATTTTACCACAAATCGACTTTTGCTGAAGGGCTTTGTTTCATCAAAGTTTTAAAGGGAACCTCCTCCGATTAATTAAGTGAATATTACCATTTTACAAGGTAACAAATAGCTTTTGGCAGCATCTTGTTACATTAACAAAAGCGCTAAGCACAAACCCGCTGCGTTGATAGACCTCGTTAGTTTTAATCTTTTCACTCTGTCTTGTTAAAATCTTTGACCGCAATTATTTCAAATAAAATATTGTTTAATTAAAGTGTAATTTGATTTTTCAATACTTTTTTATCTATATTAATGGCGTTCTTTTTTAAAATTAAAACAAGTTTTTAATAAATACCAAAATATACACATTTATATAAAAAAATTGCGTATGAAGCCATCTTTTAGATTACTTAGTGTATGAATTACCGATAGTATCTCTGGAGTGTAAACTTGCTAACAGCGTATAAGGCAAATTCTCAGGAGATACAAAAAATTTTGAGGAAAACTTTGAGTTACGTACCTATATTATCAGAAGGTTTTTACAATTTCGAAAATTGATTGATATACTCCACTATATGAAATACAATGAAAGTCGATATTATATTGTTTTACCGATTTTATGTAATTATTGTTTATGTAACAATTTAAGCATATAAATTAATTCTATTTACCATTTTTGTCAATATTTAGATTTGTGATTTCGGATTGGCGCGAGTGGCGGACCCGGACCACGACCACACGGGCTTCCTCACGGAGTACGTCGCGACGCGCTGGTATCGCGCACCCGAGATTATGCTTAATTCTAAGGTAATTATAATATATAGTTATATATTACTTTAACGAAGGTACAGTTATATGAGTCTATAGCTCTTGTCCCCAGTCCCACATCGATTGTTGTATATTTTAAATGATATTAGATAGATTTCTATTATGTAAAGAAGTTTTATATTAGTGGTTTTCTTATAGGAAGACAAAAATTAATGTAAAATAAATCCAAACTTCTAGAATCATTTTAAATTATTCTGTAATTCTTCATCTATATACCAATATATCTGTCATTGTTTGAGATTGGATCACGGACGCCAAAATATTAAACGTTAAAAACGTAATTATTGACGAAATTTGATTTTTTATCACGAGAAATGCAAAACGCCACTCGAGGCTCGAGGCTATAGCTAATGAATTAGAGCTTAGGAATTCTTTAAAAGTGTTAATTTTAATGTTTTATTTGTAAAAATCGATCTTATTAATTTGCGGTTATGCGCCAAGTACCTATTAATATGATTACGTTATTGCGTGTTTTAAGTTTAACGGTTCATGACTTTATATCATATACATTTGCATATTTTTTACATACATAATTTGTATATTATTTTTTTTAAGCATGACATTTTCATCATTTTATATTAACTTAATTGTTTTTTTAATTATAAACTTTTAAATTTTGTTATTTATTGTCGTCGTTTATGTAGTTTTAATTTCTATCGTAACATTTTTATTTATATTTTAGACCCACCTATAGACCCTTATAGACCCACTTTTAGGTTCAAACTTTAAAATATAGTGTTAAATGCATTTCATTACTTTAATACATAAATAACCTAATTTTTATATTATAATATGAAATAAAAATATTTTATCGCATCTCTAGTAACGAGGCACGTCATTATTCGCAGCCCCAATGGCGTGGCGCGGTCGCTGGGGAGCTTCGTAATTTTTCGCAAATTGCGCTTCAGCCTCATAAAAGTTTCGCTTGAAAAATCGTGAAAAGAGATAGACAGTATCCATCGAGAATGACGTGCATAATTTGTACTGTTCGATTGTTTCGATGTATTGCCATCGAAAAATCTATAGAAGAGGGAAGAGATATAGAACTTTATTTTAGGGGAATACGATTGATTTTATTTATTAATTTTCACATGATATCATTCTTGTTTGTATCAATTAATAAAAAATATAGCTAACGAATAGGGTAATGGAACTATTGAGAGTACTCGAGCTGAGGGCAGAGTATCGATTTGTCTCTTTGGGCAGGTAAAATTGAATCCAATGTACAGCTATAGGTAGTGTCAACAAAGTATTTTTTAGCATTATATCTTATTTGGGAATTCTAAATTTACGTAATATATATAATTGTTTATATAAGAAAATATTTATTTTTATATTCTATTAGATTTTACGTATATTTTTTAAATTTTACAAGACTTTAAATAATCGATTCGGCATAAGCTTTAAATTATTCACGTTCTCAATTCGCTGAACGTAATTACTTCCAAGAAATTGTGAGCTGATATTTAATAATTGCTGAGCTAAGGAGAAATATGAACACATTGAAAGGGGACACGAACATCGCTTTTTTAAAATTTTATATTAAATAAATTCTTATTTGATCTCATTTTCGTAGCAGCCATTTTTATATGTTATCATCCATTGTGTGTTTTGCGAAATATTATTTTCATTTCTTTGACTGTTTTCCTTAATTATATGTATTGTAAACAGGGTTTTTCGACCATAGCGACTCGAGACTGTGCATTAATTAAACTTTTACTGCTCTCTTTATCTGTTCTTTTAGAAAACAAAAATTAATGAAAAACGACGAAATATTTTTTTCATTACCTCGAGATAAATAAAGGTCATGGGCACAATGGATTAGGACCCAACTATATACTTGGTGATTGGGGATTCAATACTTATACGGGGCAATCGGAAATCATTTTCATTGTTCGTTCCGCTACGTAACGCGCAATGACTGGAATTCGAATGAAACACGGAGTGTCTAGTCACTAAGTTTTGGTCTCTATCATTTGCTATTAGTATACAGGTAAATCGTGAAATTGAGGATATATAATTTGAATAGCTTTTTTTTCTTTTAGTGATGTAAAAAAATCTGTTTAGTATACTTACTATTTATTTGGTAAATACTTTGTAGTATGATAAACATCATCATCGTCAATAATAATTAATTCGTGCAGGGTTACACGAAATCCATCGATATCTGGTCTGTGGGATGCATTTTGGCTGAGATGTTATCAAATCGGCCAATCTTCCCCGGCAAGCACTACCTCGACCAACTGAACCACATCCTGGGCGTGTTGGGATCACCCAGCCAGGAGGACTTGGACTGCATTATTAATGAAAAGGTACGAAAATTATAAAAAAATACATAATTAGACCATTACTACTTTAACTAGTTAGTTTTAGTACTTTTTCTTTTAGGATTGAGTTTATAGGTATTTTGTTTTTCGTATCGTATTTTTGCTTGTGTTTCAGTTATTCAGTGTTTCTATTGTATCTTGTAAGTAAACAATTAAAACATATGATTATTATTGTATTTAAGCACGCCAGTAATAATTCAATTGCTACTTTAAACATACTGTATTTTAAATAAATATAAGATTTTTTTTCAAATATTTATTAATAAAATTTATGACATTCAAAATATAATCTCATATTAGTTATGTTTTGGTTAAAGTTGTTAATACAATGCATACTTTACCAGCGTCGTAGACGTTGACGTAACGAGACTGTTAGGTTTACAAATATAGTATTTATATACAAAGTCATTAAATGCTTCATCATTAACTTCAAAAGTTAGTTAAGCTTTTGAATTGTTGAATAGTTTTGACGAGTAATTTTTTTTATAATTTGGGTTTAAAAAAAAATATAATGTCTTTTTTCAACTCTAGTTTTATATTGTGTAACATTATATATATTTTTTACTGGAATCGTTATTTAATAGACCTCAAGTTAGTACATATTTAATAAAAGGATTTAATAAATTTATTAAAAGACTCATTTTCTCTGTAGATTTGTTTTATGACTTTGTTACTACTAAGTTACAGTTCGCAGACGACTTAAAATATTTACGAACGAGAGTACGGTACGGTCCATAGGGAGATATTAAATAGTAAGATAGAATAGATAGATAGAGGAATTATAATTTAATGTACAAGATCATTTTATTATTTTTATTTTATATTAAAAAAATTTACAACTTTACAATTTTTTTAAATTAGTAATTTAAAAACATTTGAAACAATGGGAAGCTTGTGGTACATTGGGACAGGAACCCTTTGTTGGTTATCATTTGTAATGCAAAACATATAAAAGCATCGATCTAGTCAACGAGAACTGACTATTAAAAGCTCTCCTAAATAAGAAAATTGTCTTTAGTTCAGCTTTCTATCTGAAAAATGAATGTTTTGATTAGTCACCCAAAATATTTAGGATGCCTTTAACTTTGACTAAAAAAATATTGAAATTATATTTTATATGAAAAGTTCTATTTAAAGTTAAAAAAAATAATCAATCTTTATAGTATAAAATAAATAAAATTAACGTCATCCAATTCTGACAAGGATAATAAAACTAAAACTACACAGCCGTTATTGTATAAAATTTAGGCCCAACGTATTAAACAACGCTGTCCTTTCATAACAATTTGTTAGAATTGTGAAGTACGATGAATGTTGCGTTTACCCTATTAATAACTTTTGCTAACATATATGTAAATTTAATAATAAATACATGTATATTTATAGTGTATAGTAAATTATAGGTATTTAATTCTTTCAAGTTTTTAGGTACAATTTCTTTTATAATAACCCTATTACTAAGCCGTATATGTATATTCTTAGCCGTATATTCTTAATCGTTTCCAAAATTAATTCTGTAAGTTAATTTTATATTTTCATATTAATGTATAATGTTATATTCCGTATAAAGAGTCGTTCCGTATAATATCTAAAAATTGTTCTTATCTTGTCTCATCGATATAAAAATTCAAATCATATGTACATAATACATATGTACATAAACCACTATAAAAAAGTTAATTAGAAATTGTTTTTATTAAGACCACAATTTGACGCTAGTGGTGGTAGAATTCGGCGAAAAGTGGGGAGAGGAGTGTGTTAGCACTAGGCTTCCTCTACCTACGTTGCTATGCATGCGGGATTCAGCGTGAAGCAAAAAAATACATTTTTATTTAAAAAAATATGATCTACACTATTTTGTTTCTTATCCAAAAATTTAAGAAAAACAATTCAAATTGATAATCTAATAATCCATACCAAATCAAATAATCCATTTGTTCTCGTATACACAAACGTTGCGTGTTTTAATGTTTTCATTTCGGTCACGTCACGTTCCGGCTCTCTGGACAATCCCGGTGAGGGGGCGTAGTCTCCGATCCAATATCTCTATGGGATTAATGTTGAAAAAATATTTGATAGTCAAAATTTTATTAATGTTTTTATTAAAATGTGTTTTCGTTTGTAAATTCTTTATAGATAAAACTTTTGTATAGGCACGTAGATTAGGATTTAAATTAAATTAGAAAGTAAGTTTTTGATTCAATTAAATATTATAGCGAAAACTACAGGGGAATGATCGTTTATAGTAATTGAGTCGAACAAAATTCTTTGAAATGTTATAACTAAAGCCTAAACTAAGTAAAAAAGTGCCTAAAGACAGTAGTGAAATGAGGCTGTTTCTGAGATAAATGTGAACAAACGTATAGACAAACAAACAAAAATTAAAAATATATATATATATATTTGGTTCTATTACGTTATTAAATGCTACCAATTACATTTTACAAATACCGATCCATTACGATTTTATTATAAGTATAGAAGTACCCCGAATAGCAAATGTTAGCCGTTTGGGTTGGGCGTTGATGACTCATTCGTCATTGTCTGTTATCAATAAAGATAACTATTTAAAATCCAATAACTACGTTGTAATACTTTATTTTTTAAATAGTTATTATGTATAAAGTATAAATTTTTCGAAGCATTGCGTTTTGAGTGGCTGAACTTAATACTTGATGTCATTTTAAATTTAATTATAATATTTCAATTTTTGAAATAGTTACAGCTATCAGATCCAGGCTCACAGGCCATTTTCTATATTCTATAACTACATAATGTGCATACATATATAAAACATATTATCTTCTATTTACATTAATTAAATTATCTTTTGTGTGTGTACCTAATATGTAATTTGCACTTGTAGAGGCCTAAGTACTCGAGAATGTCGTATATGAGGCGTGATGCTCCATTGTATACGCCGGCATCAAATTATAAGCAATTCCAGAGCTATTTCGGCACAAAAATGTTATTACTAGATTCCTCTTGTATATACCGTTTTACGCTTAAATAAATATATGTAGGTATTTTTAGTCCTTTTACGTTTTTCGTTTGACGAAATTATATGCATATAACATAGGTACCTACTACATTTGGTTCGATTATTTAAATATTTCAATTTCGATTCGGATAAAGTAGATGACATTTTAATATTAATTTCAGTAATGTTTGTTTATAAATATATATATGTAAGTGATTTAATGTAATTATCATCCCCTACTCAGTGTACCCCTACTCCAACCCCGAAGCACACTTTGCTCATCGAGCATTTTATTAATAGATACCACTAAAGCCTACACAATTGCCTTATAATTTCATTTCATGCCAAAAATACACATTTTTTAAAAAAATAATTTAATTAACTTTTCTACAGTTCTCTTTTTACTGTTATTGTTGTAAAACGAATTCTACATTAAAAAAAACCTTCACATACATAGTTCGTCTTATACTTTTCAAAGTGTTGTGTGTCTTCTGTAGTTTATAATTAAATTTCTCTCCCTTACCCTCAACTATCTGCATAATTTTAAACGTTATACTTTCATAATCTTGGTTTTAAATGAACAACCGCATCTAACGAGATACTTTATTCATAGTACATAGACTTAAAGCATACGAAGTTGCGCTGCAACTACGTATGCTTGCACTAAACCATTTTAAGTAGACCAAACTGTGCTTTATTCTAAGTAAAGCTATAAAATGCAAAATAAATTTGAAATTCTTAATAAATAAGTCTAATAAATTGCTACTAAAACAGGTGGATGAAAATATAATAAGAACAATAGAAGATAATTTTAGTATTTGTGAGTGTGTGCGACTGTCTATTTTCCTATTCAAATTGTATAGGTCACAGCTTAAATGAAAATATGTCGTATATGTTTTAATTTCTTTCTGGATTCAGTATTTTTTTTTTTAATAAAACGTATCTTTCAATGCAATTAATAGAATAAAAACTTAATTTTTATCTGTATCAAGCTACTTAAGTTTTGCTTATTTCTATTTTTGTTACATTACTTTTTATTATTTTATTATTTTTATTACATTCCTATTTTTATTACGCTTATTTACATTTTCTATATATTGATCTATATCAATCAAAATGAATAAAAAATATAAATTGAAAAAATCATATTTTACTTACATTTATTTGACTACTTTCTTATAAGAATGATCAAGACATACGCAATCTGTATCAATATTCGATTATCATACGATCGTACATAAATAATGGTTGATTAAATTAAATATTGCTGTGTTATCTTATCAACATCCATATTATATACATATTATATATACCTACATATTATTCGAGCGTGGCCAACAGTTATATACACAGCAAGCAACTTTATCTTTCACGCAATATAAACGATGAAGAGGAACATTGGCAAAGGTTAGGAATAAACAACACATTGTCGTTGTAGTCTTTATTGGATTCCTCATCCATAATTGATGGACAAGGCGTGCATGGCGACGAAACGGTCGATTCGGCGTTACGTGCCCGGAAAGTGCCTCACTCTCGTTTATTGTAAACGTGAATTCTTCTCAGGTAGGATTTTCTTTGTGTATATATATATATATATATATATATATATATATATATATATATATATATATATATAAGTAAATCAGCTTCACGCTGTATCCCGCACACTGCAGAGTAGAAAGAGGGAACCTAGTTTTAAGACGATCCGTTCCCCACTTTTCACCGAGTTCTGGAGGCATTGTGTGTTGAGTGGCAAAACTCAACGCCGCGCTTTGCCTCGACACCAGTGCAAAGAAGTGGAAACATTTAAGTAAATATTTCATCTTCTCGAGTGGAGATCGAACCCACAACCAGTCGGTTTTACAGTCACATAAAGTACAGTCGGTTTTACGGTTTTACAGTGCCCCTGCGGCACGACAGACTCCAAAACATTAAAGTATCATTTCAATTACGATGAGTCTAGACTTTAGCGGCCAGTCAGCATTATTTTCCGTTTAATATTCTTAGCTGGCAAGAAGAGATTCATAATAAATCGATATGTCTCAAACGCTTCCATCTTTCGCCTTTATTCCAGGGTTATTTTTTGTAGGCACTCTGGACGCAAGTCGCCGCGAATCTTAGTAAATTATCTATATTAGTGAATGAAACATTGATAAAAATGTTTTTAATTCGTCCAACCTATTTTAATTTCTATTTATTCCAAAATTTCTAAAGCATTTTAGGTAGAACGCCCCCACAGTATGGTAATGTCGATGGTAGAACAAATAACAGTTGCGCGATGGTTGTTCTTTCCCATCAACATCGACGGGTGGATATGTTTGAAAATGCATTTCAATGTTGTTATATTCTACATAGTTTTTGAAACTAGTAATAGCTAAAAGGCTCGGTGAACTTTGATATTGATTTGTGTATACAAACGCTATAGTTTTTGTTGTAATGCTGATTTTGAAATCATTCATAAAAAAAAGGCCAGTCGCCAGTGGGGAACGGGGTGTTCTAATACTTACCCTGCTGTGGATACAGCGTGAAGCAGATTTTTTTTTTTATGGAAAAGACACGGCAAACGAGCGTGCGGGTCACCTGATGGTAGGTGATCACCGCCGCCCACGACCCCGTGCAACCCCAGAGGAGCTACAGGTGCGTTGCCGGCCTTTAAGATGGGTTGGGCGCCGGGGCCCGGCATTACCTGATGCGAAACGCAGTGGCATAAAGCCACTACTTCACGCCGGTTTTAAATGCCGGGGGTGGTAATGATCCGGTCGAGTCTGCCCATGCGTGTTGCCATTGCTGGCGACGTGACTCTACCACACGTACTTTAGTCGCCTCTTACGACACCACCAGTACCAGGATGATCCTATTCTAGGCCGGGATCACACGGCGAAAATTGAGTTATATATGTATATCTAGACTTGAATGATTATTCAAGTCTAGATATACATATATAAGATATGGTTTTTCTTGGCCCAG
This sequence comes from Heliconius sara, assembly GCA_917862395.2. Classification (NCBI taxonomy): domain Eukaryota; kingdom Metazoa; phylum Arthropoda; class Insecta; order Lepidoptera; family Nymphalidae; genus Heliconius; species Heliconius sara. The sequence goes on from OU860799.1 coordinate 3,075,187, forward strand.
AGTGCTTTAAAATTATGTAAATTCAATTTCGTTAGAAATTTTACTTGAGTCTAGACTAAGTAAAACCTGTTATACTAATCCTCATCTTAGTTTTTATCTAAAAGTGCACAGCAAATCTAATTTGTTAGCTTATATGAAATTATTACATTTTTTAAACCTACATTTGAATGTAGTATTGGATTGTTTAGAATATATATATATATATATATATATATATATATATATATATATATATATATATATATATATTATTACTTGTCGGTTACTTTATATAAAACGAATATATTAAATTTATTAATAGTTTGTTTATTTAAAATACTCAGACTCTATTATATCAAAGCTACAATAGCTATCTACGTAGCGACAAGTTTAACTTAAATGATAGCTTGATAGATTTGAGGCCGGTTGTGGCGCAGGGGAACAAAGTGACTGTAAAATCGACTGGTTGCGTATTCGATCACCACTCGAGGAAATAAAATATTTATTTAAATTTATATTTTCATTTCTGCGCTCTGGTGTCGAGGGTGTTAGGGGGGCGTTGTGAAATGGAGGCGTTGAGTTCCGCCTCTCAATACTTAATGCCGCCAGAATTCGGGGGAAAATGGGGAACGGAGTGTGTTGACACTACGTTCAACACAAGATTCACGATTAATACAAAAGGCATTATTATTATTTGTACGCAATGTGCGGACATAGGTTAATCTTAGAACGAAATGATTTATTATTATTAATTACTGTTTATAGTTAAGTCGAATATGACAGTTCACACACATATTAAAGGTCTTTTTATTATTCTTTATAGACTGTTTTCGTATTTTCTGTACAAGTAATCAAAACGTACATTTCTAGCATATCTTTTCTAATTAAAACTTTTGATTGAGGTTGATTTCTTATCGAACTTTTGACATCATGTTCATTTATTTGGTGACAAATCGAAGTTGTATTTTATTGAAGTCTGAGGAATACGTATTGGCGTTGAGTTCCGAAACTTACCACGCAATATCTCGAAAAATTCGGTGGAAAGTAGAGAACGGAATGTCTTAACACTAGCTGCAATCTGCCTATCCTGGTGTATGCGGGATACAGCGTGAAGCTAATTTATATAATATTTTTTATTTTGCATAGAAATATCAATAAGCTATTTAATATCTAAAAAACCGGTTACCGAGGCTTCCGTACCAATTTCAGGATTGGTCAACGAGACGGAACACTATAGACTTTATTAGTTTACACACTTAAGTTTGCAGGCATATGCATTTACTTTATATGAAATGAACTACAAATATAAGCTTGTAGTGTTTTTTTCTAATGAAATAGCTATAATTTTTCAATTTTCGCAATTTTTCCTCTATCTGTGATATAAGACGTTGCTTCGTACCAAATTTCAATCTAAGCTCTATTCCCTTACAATGCTATATACATATATAACGTGACGCTAAAAAAGTTGTGTGTTTGTAGTAGAATAAATTATGTATTTTGATAGTTTGACACATAACCAACGCAACAATTCAAAGTTATTACATAAATTAGAAAAACAATTTCAACTCCATAACCATAATTGATTAAATATTTTGAAAATAGAATAACTAGCTGTATCGTTGAAACACTTTGATATGAACCGTTTGTTTTGGTTAGTTGTTACAAGTTTATATAAATTTGTGAACAACAAAGACCTTGTTATCCAACAATATGGTTCAACTAGCGTACTCAATATTACTCTTGTACATGGTACTTGATTGCTATTGTTACATTTTCATTATTCAAGATCAACCAGTATATAATTCTTATCGATTCAAATTAATGACTATAGTGTAAAAATGTGTAGATTCAAATATATTATTTGGAAATATATAAATTCAATATTTTCTTATTTTCTCGACTGCAATAGCATGCTATGCCATTTTTAGAACGCGACGAAAAACGAGGGGTGTTATAAGTTGGCGTGTGTATCTGTTTCTCCTGTTTGTGGTATCGTAGCTCTGAAACAGATGATTTAATTTGGTTTAGTTTTTTTATGTTTGAAATGTGAATTAATCGAGTGAGTGTTCTTAACCATAATTCCAGAAAATTTATTCAATCGTTTGAAGATGATCAGCTCCTTTCTAGTTGTTTATTGGCCTTTGAATTTTTTTTTTATTTTTTTGAGATTTTTGTGTTGGGAAGTTTTAGTAGTATCAATAATTGTATAATAGGCGAAAAATACTGTACAGTGTTGTCATGATAGGTTATCCCTGCCTACTATTTAAGACCAATATGGTTAATATTGATGGCAACATCGTTTAACATATTAGTATGTTAATTAGAACGTTAAGCCGGAGGAAGACAGTGGTATGTTGCTAGGATTTTCCTGTTATCCCGCAACAATGGAACAGCCGTTTGGTATTTGAAACAACTTTTGATATTTTTGTCGTACAGTATAATTTTTTTTTATTATTTTTTGGACGGCAGCATTTCTTTTTATGCAACTTGTTAAAATATTTTTTTCTTAATATATGATAAGTAAAATAGCATGGAAAAAGTTTTGGACATTTAAAGAGATTTTGAAAGGTAATTTTAATTTGAAAATGAAAAAGACCGTCATGGACACGTGCATCTCACCCACTCTTTTATATGGCTGTCAAACTTGGATTTATACAAAACAAACGGAACAAAAAATCAAGGTAACTCAGCGAAAAATGGAGAGAAATATATTGAAAGTAAGAAAAATACAAAGAGTTAACAATCATAAGATAAGACAAAAAACTAAAATATCAGATGCATTCACCCAAGCCCTGATATTAAAATGGCGGTGGGCTGGGCACATATCACGTTATACTGATAATAGATGGACTATTCAAACAACAAAATGGAAGGGTCCACATGGAAAGAGATATGTTGGTAGACAATTGGTCTACCAACATATAACAGCCGGTGGGCTGACGGCATTAAAAAAACTGCTGGACAAAATTGGATGACTCTGGGGAAAAACAGAAAGTTGTGGAGCGAAATGGAGGAGGCCTATACCCAAGTAAATGGGATCCATATCACCAAAACAAAATCTAATGATAACATTAATAACTAACAAACTAATTCACTAATTTATAAGATATTAAATAAGATATTACTAATATTTAATTAACACTACTAACAACATTGTAAAAAGAGTGATATGTGAAATAAAAGGCTTATTATTATTATTATTTATTTATATGATAAGCTTCATATTTTGGATCCGCTCCAAAGTACCTACGCATTATGATTTTGACGGAAAGAAGAGAACAATATTATTCACTACTGCCCTTACTAGGAACTATTATTATACATTCGCTTCGAGAATAACATTAATTTACATGAGTCCAAATTAAAAAAGAGAATATAACATCTCCGTAAATTATAGCAGTTAACCAAAGTCAAACATATTTTCAAATGCATTGCCTGGAGCACCTGCGCTTTACAGTTGGCTTCGTTTGAAAAATGATCTGTCATATACATATTTTCCATATTCAAGAATATTATGCTTGTAGAACTGAATATGAGAAACTGGTTATATTATAAAACTGGTTAAGTGCAAGTTGGACTCTCCCACCGAGGTTCCCGTACCTATTTCAGGATTGTGAGTCAATGAGAAGTACAATTTATAAAAATTTACAAACTTAAGTTTGCAGGCGTATGCTCGCATTTTGTATGAAATTAATTACAAATATAAAGGTTTGTAATTATTTTTTTCTATGAAATACTTATAAATTTTCACTTTTCGGTTTTTGTGCTTATATTTTACAGCGAAGTCAATGTTCATATGTTTTGATCGCGTTGTCAAGTCGAAATATAGCTTGATTTTTCTGCTCTTCAAGGGACCATAGACCTCTAAGTATTTGGCATTGATTTTAGCTTGAAATCTCCACACGATCCCGAGATAAAAGTCTGACAGACGGACAGGCGGATGACAAAGTGATCCTATAAGTGTCCCGTTTATACTTTTAGAGGTACGGAACCCTAATGTATCGATTTAAATTTTATTTATATACGAGTTTATATTGGGTTCGTGTAAACGTGACTATAATTAATTATAAAGTGTCATCAAACACTTCATGTTAAAGTGAAAGAGGAAATTAAATGAGGGAAAATAAGGAATATTTGTTATTGCATTAAAAAATGAATATGAATCATGTTAAGGCCGATAGTATGTGAATAATTATAATCTTAATAATTACGAAAGCCATTTTTTTATACTTAAAAATATATATTAGAATATTCTTTACTGTTAGTTAATATTTACATTTCGTCACACAATTCCCCAAAAATTCGACTTCGAATTTCTCTGCCTACCATGCTATATGCGTGAAGCAAAAAAACAACATACAACCAAATATTCATTGCTACGTTTATTGACGCAGGCACGCAGCTATCTAGAGTCATTACCGTACAAGCCCCGGGTCCCGTGGACGGATCTGTTCCCCGGGGCGGACACCAGGGCGCTCGACCTCTTGCATCGCATGCTGACCTTCAACCCCAACAAGCGTATCACGGTAGAGGAAGCCCTGGCACATCCTTATCTTGAACAGTACTATGATCCTAATGACGAGGTTAGTATGTCATAATTTATATAATTTATATATATTTATAAATTAGTGCGTAGTTAGTGGTATACAGCTAAAAATATATTATATCAAAAAAAATTGTGAGGATAGATAGATGTTTGTGTCACTTTCAGCTAAAAACTGCTGAACAGATTTCAATGAAACTTTACAGTAATATAGCTTACACATCGGAATAACACATAGACTACAATATGTGTAAACATTTTGTATAATTTGTCGTTGGGTGAAGCCGCGTTTGAATCGTTACTAATTAATAAATGTTATGCGTCATAGTGGCGCAGTAAAGAATGACCTGACTGAATACGCTATAGTCGTAGGTTCGATCACCACTCAGGCTATCGATATTTCGAACTATATTATTTTCTCCAGTCAAAGATAAAGCGCGGCGTTGAGTTACGATACTCAATGCGCATTCTGTTTAAAATATTGTGTCTTTTGGTGCTAAAACTAAAAAAAAATGAGTTTTTGTAAATTAAATTCATGTCAATGTCATTTTAATGGCTGTTATATATCAGCAGAGTCTAATATGTCGACAAATACATATAGGTTATATTGATAAATTGTTTGCCGCAATACGGCGCGTAGTGGTGTAATAGAAGCCACACATCACTGTCCGTAAAATAATAACACGTGAGCGGATCCTATATATGAATATACTGTAAAATTAGTTTTGTATGAAATAAAAAATAACAAATATATATAAAGTTTAATTCAACAAAATATACCAAAGGACAATTTAGTATAATGCTGAAATATTTTATGTAATTGGAGGTAATCCCTATAATTTGCGATATCCGCCCGTGGGAAATTGAATTAATAACAATCAGCACTCCCGAGACCTGACCCGGGGCTCTGACGACGGCAAATATTTACTTTGTAAATTTAACAAATAAATGTACAGTGTCAATACGGTGCTTATTATTACTCCATTACGAAACAATCCACAAACTTCATTTATTTGCGAACAAGGAAAAACTGTTCTGTTATAAATAGTACCTCTTGGGGTAGATAGATACAAGGAAAAGTTAGTAGCTATCGTAAATAGAAAGTTCTTTTTGATTACCATTTAGCTTTTAATTGGTACTTGTTAATTTATTTTTTCTGTCCAAAAGTGGCGCAGAGGCACAAAGTGTGACTGCAAGCACTATTGGTTGTGGGTTCGATCCCCACTCGAGGAAGTGAAATTACATTTATATTTTCGTTTCGTCGCTCTGGTGTTGAGGCAAAAGCGCGGCGTTGAATTCTGCCACTCATCATGCAATTCCTCCAGAATAAGGCGGAAACTGGGAGTGTCTTAACGTAAGGTTCCATCTGCCTACCCTGTGACGTGCGGGATACAGAGTGAAATAGAGATTTAGATTTTTTAAATTTACTTTCAAAAAGATTCGTAGGATTTTATTCATGGTCAAATTAATAGAATTTTTCACGTATGAAATAACTACAATTTTAAGTAGTTTTCACGTACTAAGGATTGCAAATGTATTGGAATGGAATGGAATAATTACAGGTAGATTTTCTGTTATCCTCGTGTATTACACAAGCATTTCCATTCGTTAGATGGGTTCTAAAATATAATAACTTTAATAAAATTTTGCATTGCAGCCCGTCGCCGAGGAACCGTTCCGATTCACTATGGAACTAGACAACTTGCCGAAGGAGACACTCAAGAAGTTCATATTCGAAGAGACCCTGCTGTTCAAACAGTTAAATGAAGACGCGTAGAGATGTTTGTACGGTTCACGTCTCCAACATGGCGGATGCATGCAAGCTCAATTCAGAATTTCAATAAAATTTAATATTTCCCCATAGGTTGTTAACGAGTTAACTTAGTGTTGCAGTCATCCTTATTAATGTGAATGTATTTCGTATTGTCATATCTTATCTTATCAGCTCGTTCACTAGAAATTGAATGACGGACACTCAATATAAATGTTTATTTAAATGACTTAAAAGCAAGAGTTTGCATGCTTTTTATCCTTATTTCAGTTTCAGTGTCCCACCACGTCGCGGTCAACCGAATGGCTGACTAGGTATTATTAATTCTTCGAGTATTTTCATTGCGTTTAATTCGCTTTTTTCGTATTTTATATATAATATTACTTTAAGATTCGTACTTCTATAGTTATTGGCATGTTATCTAACACCAACATAAAAACATGCTCGCTTTATAATATGTATAATATTATATCAGTTCAAATATGAATGTTTTACAACGATTTTATATTAATTCGTTTCTTTATCTTGACATTAAGTATTTTTTTTAACTGTCATAAGTATATAAATTAAGTGTATTGATTAATTAATATGAATAGTAAACGTTCGACTGGATGTAGGATTTTGGAACAGTAGATAAATAGACGATTATAGATAGGAGTTTTCTCAATTTTATCAACGTTACACCTAGTCGTGCGGGTTCGGAACGATGTGTGGTATTGTGTGATTTTACAGTATTACAGCGAATCGGTTCAGAGGTGACAGGCGTAGGAAGGTTTACAAACAGACAGACTGACAAATACATACTCAATATCGCGAGAGCCCAGACAACCATCTGGGTTAGACTCTATTTGTTTTATTTATTTACTTACTACATTTGGTAATATGGATGTTGACGTTAATATTCCTTTATGGCATTGGCTATAACCAAAAATGAATAGTTAAGGAGCTATATAAAATAGCCTTTTCATAGTAAAAATATTAAAAATGTTAAGTATTTGAAAGATATTTCTATATACTTAAAATTAACAAGGCACGCATGGCTTGTGATGTCACGGTTCGTTAGCCATCTCTGTGTTATTATGAAAATATACTCTGAATTTCTTAGCTTTTCCGTTCTATACGTTTCATTTTGCTGGACGTGTCAACATCCTTAATCGAAACAAGTCGTATGACACGTAATCCTCAAAACTAGAAATAGGTACAGTTTAGAGAGAACGTATTCATATGCTGTTATTATATTTACTCCTACTATTGCTAACTACTCACATGAAACGCTAGTTTTTATTTAAATGGAATAATTCGATGGACAAACGAATGTATAACGATAATGTTGTTAAAAAAAAAAACTTAGAAATAGTGGAATTTGTTTAGTATCGTGGTTACTGGCGCTCGTTGTTGAGTTCGAGACGATTGAGAGTGTTAATGTAGAACCTATATTTTACATTTTTAATTAATATCTATTTTGGAAATATCACTCGATGAATTTTTAGGCGATTATTTCTTATTATATTCTTCCATGACTGCCTGGTCTCCTACGGCGTTCGTTAAAAAGCTCGTTCACTTTGAACGCTTTTAATAATTCTCGTCTTCCTTCTATGTACATTCGCGCACAATAATACTATTAGAATAGTCTCCATATCAGTTGTTTTAAATAGCAGTTGATATTGATAACTTTATAAAATTGTGCGTGTTTAGCGAGTTTTTTAACGAACCTACAGATGCCTCGTGTCGATTATAGTATGCCGTTTCGTACATTTGTTTGTTAAATGTTTCAAGCGATCCGGTCGGGTTCGTGACTGTGATTGCTTCGAAATTAATAGCTATCGATGTGGGTAACTGTGAGCACGCCGTTATTGTTTTCTCGTTATTTGAAAATGTTAAACATACATACGTATAGTGAAGCTGGTCGTTTAAAGAATGAATAAGGAAACTACTAAAAATATTTGTGCCATAGGCGGTACCTTCGTAACATTTGAAACATTCTACAACAACGTAGCTCCTTGCAATGTTCAATAGTCGATCGTCGCCTTTAACTAATGGCAATTACGTTTTCGAGTCCTCGTTCTCTGATCCACATCGGAGGCACTCGCTGATTGTATTTTTGTGAGCATATTAAATTATTGTCTTTAAATTTAGTATAAAATCGAGTCATTTGAAAATTTTAGTCTCTAAATTCTTATCAATTCTTGGGACGTCTGTTGTATCGTATTTAAAGGTTTATTATATTGATGTTGTGCTGCCTATTTAAGACTGCAATGAAGTCATAAAATTTAAAATATTGATAATTATATGATCACTGTATTATTTACATGCCTTTATTGTATCAAAATAAAATATTTTTGTGTCGGTTGTTATTATGAAATCTTTTATGTGCTACATTTTAATCGAATGTTTCGTAGTAATAAAAAATTGCAGTCTTAGTTGAAATGACATGTGCGTATAAGACTAAGTCACCGAATCGCCTTGTTGTATGTATTTATGACAAACGCTTTTACTCAAGCGTTTTATGGGTTACGATTGTGATTGAATGCCGTAAATTGTGCTGTTTTCTTCTTATGTAATTTAAAAAACATTTTTTACATCTGTCTCTCTAGACAGCTGTATTATGTAATTTATCAAGCGCAAAACCTCGTGTTGTAGATTCAACTCCCACTTGAAGAAATAAACAATTTAATATTTATAATTCTTCGCTCCGGTGTCGAAGCAAAGCGCGGCGTTGAATTCCGCCACTCAACACGCAATACCTCCAGAATTTGTCGGAAAATGGGGTCTCACCACCTACCCTGCTGTGTGCGGGATACAAACGCTAACGAATATATGTAATGAATATCCTTTCAGTCTATAATTAAATTCGTGAAGAAAACAATGCATTAATACCAGAAATAATAGAAACAATCTCAATCGTAACGCCGTTACGCCGTTACGCAACTTTGAAAGTAGCCTGTTTGTACAGTTTCGATAATTGTTTCTCTTTAAAGAATTACAATCGCTTAATCACAAGTTTTAATGTATTTTTAGGAGTAAAACCTCAATTTTATTAATAAAAAGACAATTTATGATTATTGTGGCATAATAGTAGTTGTATTGCGTCTTATATGTGAATTACGTACATTTCGTTCGTCACCGATAGCTCGCGTTTATTGTTAAGTGTTTCTAATATGAATGTGAAATCTTTTTTAAAAATATTAAATTTAAATTTTTTGTGCGAGAAAAATTCTAATCTAGTAATTTTTCTTGTCTTAATATTTTAAAGCGTTAACGTAACACCAGAATATCATTACGTATTTATTGTTAAAATATGAGTGTTGCCATATTTTCTTAAGTCATTATGTACAAATTGGATATTGTAAGATCATTTGTTATCTGTCAACAGTTGAATATTACGAAAATAAAATTAAAACCAGATATATTTTTGTGTTTTATTCTTAATCTCACGTGTTTTTATAATATATACATTTAATTAACCTTTATTATATTATACACATTCAATGGGTACATGGATACAGTACGAGATGATGGTATCAAGGAAAGTTTAAGTTCTGCTTTTTTAAATATATTATCTATTTAATATACTGAGATCTATTAATTAATAATTAAATATTACGAAATATATATTAAGAATATCTATAACATTAGAGGACAATTGCAATAAAAAGTGAATCTGTTTGACCAGTGATGTTCTATCCTATTAATTCCTATTATTCCTATTAATATTATAAATGCGAAAGATTGTGAGTATGTATGGATGTTTGTTACTCTTTCACGCAAATACTACTGAACCGATTATGATGAAATTTAGTATGTAAGTAGCTGAAGACCTAGAATAACATATAGGCTACTTTTTATCCCGGAGTTCCCGCGGGATTGATTCCTTATTGAAAAAACATTTATCGCTTCTGAGAACTGAATGCGAGATGTAGCGGCACGGTGGCAGCGCCGGAGGTGGTAGCGGAAGCGGGGGCGGTCCGACGCGCGGTGCGTGAGGTGGGGAAAAAAGTCGCTTTTCGCTGAGTGCGCGACCCGAACGCGGGCTGACGCGTGAGGGCAGACGTCGTTGACGGTTTTGTCCGTTTTGCGAAATTTCAATTGTTATAAATGGATTGACGTAATATCCAGGCCCAAGGTTAGGTTATTGGCAGATTGTTTTTGTATGATACTTATTTTTTTAAAATTAATAGACTCACTGAAGCGTGGTTTTGGTTTCAAATTGGCTAATTAGAATTGTGTTTGCCTATTAATTACTATTAAGCTATAATTTTAATTAAATAGATAAATCTGGCATTTTAAATTTTTAGTTTTTGTTAAGAAAAATACTTCATTTTTTTAATTGTAACGATAGGAGCATACTGCAGTAGCTACCGATAGACTTATGATTAGAGCTTTGCAATACTTAGTTACCATATTTCATATGTTATAATATCGTTACGTTATCATAGGGTTTCCACGCGGACGAAGTCGCAAGCGGCCTCTAATTCTATATACAGGTGGAAGCGTTTGCGCTTCTTTTACGGGAACAGCATATAAGGTAAAATATTTCAAACTCATGCCTATGCCTATAAAAAATAACAAAGATACCTCAACATGTTTATCCATATTTTCATTTCGTGTGACGCAGTTACGAATAGATATCATCAACGTAAACACATGCTACTACAAAAATACTACTAAGCGATGCCGATCTGCCGCTTTTCATTCTCTAAAAACATGCTAGAACGAGAAATGGATATCTCTCGTTCTATTTTTCGCTATTCAACATCGCAGCCAATACCTACGACTCGATTTCGTGAATGAGGCGTGTGCGACGTTATCGCATTGACGATAACGTCGCTTTTGTCGTCGCTTACAAATGCTTTTTAATTTTACAACAATAATTTTATTATTTTTTGCAAAAATCCAATTTGTTTTAATTGTATTAAGTTATTATAGAGTAGTTAAAACTGAGGTTTCATTTAAAGTGGTGATGACATAAACACTATGTATAATATAGTGTATCTTATCTTTTGAGACTGTTGTAGCGCTACAGATAATTGTAAACACGACGGTTGCAAGATTAATCCCGCTGGGTAGGTATAAAATATTTTTATTTCTGCCCTTTCTCACCCACCAGCGACAGAATCAATGTCTCGAAAATTGGGCAGACAATGGGGAACGGAGCGTCTAACTTAAACAGGGTAGGCAGAGAGAACCTCCCTCTGCCTACCCTGCTAAATGTCATTTACGATTTAAATATAATAAACTTTATTGTACTTTACTAAAAACTCATTATCTTTTTTTCTACTTACTTCAACAATATTTGTATTGTATATACATATATTTAACGTATAAAAAGTTTTTATACGATACGACGGAAAAAACATTGTATTGAATTGAGTAGGTACCTTTAATAACACGCGATGTTTCTGACACTTGCAATCAGAAATGTCAGTGTTGAATTGCTAACTTTTCAATCAGTCCAATATCATGGTATTGCTTGGATCCAGATAGTTTGGCGGTGTTTCTATCTTTTTGACAGCGTTTGCCAAAAAAGGGAGTTAGATTTATTTCGCTCGGAACATAATAATCAAAGAACCATACCATAAAGTATTAGATATAAAAGTTTATCTATTTTTTGTGAATAAGAAAAATTATAATTATAAGAAATTATATTTTGTTATATTTCATTATTATATTTCATATGAATGTAAACCAGTATGTTCACTGTTTTTAATATTTATCACTTGGTTCCTAACAGTATGCACATATGTACTTAAAACTAAGAACTAATGTAAATTGGGAAATAGAGTGAAAACTCACAATATAATGTTAGAAATGAACCAGTAATATGAAATACAAGCCATAGAACTCTTACAATAAAATAAATATTTTTCAGTAGGTTCTACTTAAATACATTAGTATCCCACAAAGGCTAACTCATTTCAAAACATAAATATTTTTAAATATATCGGTTAGGTAAATTTTCTTTTGTACAGAAATCTCGGCGTAATCGGATACCGGTTGTTTTAGTCATGTTATATATTACACAACTTTTATACAAAGTTTTTAATATAATGTTGTATGGCTACCTTTAAGCCTTTACCGATTCCTTCGTCAGTTTGGAAATAAATAATTTCAAAAAATGTGAATGATAGTTGGACACACGTACCTGCTCAAATTAGCTACGTTGAACAAATCAATGAAGAAACACAATCTAAAAATATGTACTGCAGCCTCGAAAGAAAGGAAACAAAGTATAATGATAATAATAACTATAGTTTGGTGTTGTGTTCTTTTGTGTCTGCGTATATAAAATTAATTATAATTATTTATTAATAATATTTAATGTTATATACGGAACTTACAAAAGCATTGGTAATTTACTTAAAAAAATTACACTATTAGGCTTCAGTTCTATATAACCGCCATGAGACAAGATCATGAATAACGTATTAAAGTATATAAACCCGTTATCTATGCTTATAAAATAATTTTACGAGAATAATAAAGGTAGCGTTATAAAATGGCGCGAATCTACCAGAGCTTTCAAGTTAATAAGACCGCCACGCCGCGCCGTAGCCGCATGTTGGTAAGCAGGTAATTGGGTTTAATGTGGCGATTAAAATTTGTTATTTACTTCCATATGGTGATATATATATATATATATATATATATATATATATATATATATATATATATATATATATATATAAATATATATATATATATAAATATATATATATATATATATAATATATATATATATATATATATATATATATATATATATATATATATATATATATATATATATATATATATATATAGTAGTTATTGTCATACATCCTCTTATTGCTTTAAGAATTTACCTATTATTTTTAACTAATATACTAATATGGCATTTATAAAATGTAATATAATACCTACAGCAATATTGATAATTCATGAAACTTAAATTAATCGCCGTTACTCTGTCTTATAAGATTTAGAAAAAAAAAAATATTAAAATAATACTTTTTTTTATTTATTTTTTTGTCTGTAGGATTTAAAATTTCGTATTTTATATAAAACGATTAACTTGTGAAATTAATAGACGCGAAGACGTAAACTACGATGAAAATATGAAAATATCGTTTCCAAGAATCATTTACTTAGGTAAGAATACCTGCGAAGCGGAAGAAGACTCGTCGAGTTAATATTATTGATTATTGTTCCTAAGTTGTGAAACATTTTAGTGTATTTATTATCTATCGTTTTTCTTTTAAGGATTCCGTATATTTTAATAAAAGAAGGAAACCTTATAGATACCCTTTATCTCAGGAACGCCTGGAAATATGGAGTTGAAATTTAAACCATACACTCAGATCCATTGGTACACACATACACACTTTCAACCACTATTTCATCCCTTTACATTTTTCAAAATCCCTTCTTAGTGGATGTCCAGATTATGAAAATAAACATCTGTATAAATTTCATATTTCTACCATCAGCGGTTACGGCTGTGCGGGCGGCTTACCTCAGTCAGTCAGGGACATGTCCTTTTATATATATAGATAGATAGATAATATATCTAGCAAACTAATCCAATACTACTGGGTACTGAGCAAAAGAAAAGAATAATTCCTTTTAATTAATTTTTTTTTATTTTTACACGCTTAGAAACTTCGTGACTTGTGAAACACTTGGTAATTTATTTAGTTTTACTAATTCCATCTGGGGTTTATGTAAAATTAGTAACTATTCAAAATTTAATTCCAAAACTCTATAATTATCTTTATATACATATATATGTATATGTACTTACATAATATATATATATGTATATATATATATATATATATATATATATATATATATATATATATATATATATATATATAGTGGTTGAAAGAGTGTATATATATATATATATATATATATATATATATATATATATATATATATATATATATATATATATATATATATATATATATATAGATTCAATTCTATTTTAAAAGCACCCAATAATTTTAGCGAGTTTAAATGATAATTATGAAATACTAATTACAATTTTCAATTTGTCAAGTTGTGTTAGTCGTGTCCATTTATTTGTACATAATCACAAAATGAACAACACACCGAAACCGATTCAAATGGTCATTTAATCACCTAATGGCGTTATGGGTTTGTTGATTTCAGAGGTTAGCGATGTTTTTACGATACGTATGATCTAGATAATGAACATGTGATATACTCGTACTTGATTGATGTTTAAATACATCATGTAAGAATACTTTTTAAATATCCGAGATAAAATAAATTTTAAAATTAAGTACGAAGTATTCCCGATTTTCTGCTGTAATAAGATATTTTAAAGAGAAATCTAGATCCATCGATTTGTCTTCTTATATTAATATAATTTTATATTCCTACAACAATCGTTTAGTTTACTTTTACCTGCTATATAATAAAGAGTACGTCTCAGTTACACAAATTACGATTGTTGCGCTACGCTATACTTTTAGATTTAAATTTTGAATACTTACCAATCTTTCGTAAACCCTAGACAGCATTATTAAAACTAATATTATAACTAATAATTTTTTTTTTTTTGATCTGATCACAGTTAGTGTGGCGTTGACACTGTCACGTAGTGTCTAAACGTGTGAACGTTTTTTCACTTTTTTCTATTTAATAAAAAGGAATTATTATTTTATTTTTCCCAGTACCCTCTATTGGTTATTTTACCAGAAATATTATTTAAAATAAATTGTAAATGATTGATATAATATTTGCTTAGGTTATAAAATAAATTATTTACTCAACACGCAATGCCTCCAGAATTCGGCAGAAAGTGGGTAACGGAGTGTCTAAAAAACACTAGGTTCCCTCTACCCCTGCGGTGTGCGGGATACAGCGTGAAGCTGATTTTTTTTAATAAAATAAAATCAAAGACCTCTTTCATCTGATACCTTACTTGAATCAGCGGCTTTAATACCAAATTTTGTTCCACTTTTAAGGCATTAATTATTTTTTAGAAATTAATCACAAATTTATAGTTTTCAGAGTTTGTTCTGAACTAGTACCACCTGCGATGCTAGCTGCTAGATTTCATAATTCTAAGTCAACCGGAAAGACACTATTATATTTTTATTACATACGTATTCAAACTCTACACACGCTACGTACATAAGGAATACACTGTAACACGTAGCAGGAGCCGAGTGTAAAGATACTTTGATCCCCAATTTCCGCCGAATTCTGGAGGCATTGCTTGTTGATGGGCGGAAATGACCGCCGCATTTTTGCCTCGACACTAGAGCGAAGAAATGAAAATATTAAATATTTTATTTCCTCAAGTGACAATCGAACCCACGATATATCGTGCACAAACTTGTGCCCCTGCACAACCACTGGACACGAATTTATTAAATATGGTTTGAAATATACAACAGTTTTTCTATTTATGCACATATCTACGCGCAACTGATCGTGTTCAAGCGTAAGTTGGAGAAGTTAGTATAAAACAGGATATGAACTCAAGCTTTCACGCATAGTTTCAGGCTTAATTCAGTCATTTTTTGCCTTAAAAAGAAAATTCGCAGACAACCGAGTGATTATCATCAATCTATTATCTGTCATCTATTTCTCCAATTACGTCGCCATCAATTGTATGGTAAAATGCTAGTAATTCTCTAGTTTTTTTATTTTATATTGCGAAGTTGGTTTTATATCGCACATTGCCACTGGAGTTCAATAAGTGACAACAAAGCTCACTGACATCGCGATCATTTTCTAACTGCGACATAATAAATTATGGCATTGCAGGGCCTGTCATGGCGCAGGGGTACACGTGTGTGACTGTAAAGGCGATTGGTTGTGAGTTCGATCCCCACTTGAGAAAATGACATATTTATGTTTTAATTTGTTCAATTCAATTCATATTTTAACGGAGTGTCTTAACTCTAGGTCCCCTCTGCCTACCCTACTGTGTGCGTGATAAATCAGGGTATAACTATCCCGCACAGTCAATAATACTTCTACTTCATACTTATTCAGCATTTAACGAGCAATATAAAAGTTAAATAACATATTTATTGGCACTCAGAATAAAAACGTTCATCTTTAATAATTTCCTTTGTTTTTCGCGCACAGAGAATTCTTGATATCGCTAAGCCGAGAATATCGTCGAAGGGATTAGAGGCACGCCTTTGATTTAATCCTTAGAGCCTTTGTGTGCTTATCTTCTATCTATTTGGTCGACGTCTCTCTAGTCAAAGTGTAGTAATGGAAGTATTAAGTGATATGCCAAGAAACAATTCACAGGAATATGTGTATATCACTCCTTTGTAATTTGTGTAATTCCGATATGATGATAAGCTATACAATTTTACTGTGAAATTATAGTATAACATAATTTAGCAGAGTATTAGGACACTATTTGATCTTCTATAAAAATCACATTTAAATATCATTCCAAATTTTTATTATTTGAAAATCAAACTCTTTTAGTAAGCTTGAGCCGTACCTGAAAGTCAAATCCTTTTTCAAAAAAACTATTACCCTATTATGATAAAGTCTTTTTATTCAAGTGGTCTACACGCTATATTCTGTAAATAGCATGGTAAGCAGAAGGAACCTAATGACGGCTAAATTTTCTAAAAGAGACGGCAAGACAAAATTTTCTAGATCTCAAAATTTTGAGTACTGAAATTCAAGTTCTTTTTACAAGAGAAAGGTGAGATAAAATTAATGAAAAACAACAATTATTAAGGTTTAAAAGAAAAATTCTTATATTTAACCCTAAGCAATATCAAGTGACTAAGAGAAACGATATTTTGTTTTACAGATATGCTAAAAAACGTCTAAACAAAGAAATCTGTCTCCATACTAAGTACGTAGACACTGTATAAATATATACATTATATTTATTGCATTTAAAATCCAATAAAAAAACAACAACTGTATATATTATTCTGGATTTGAATTTTGCAACTCCGATATTACATCCAATATTCTAGTAACGCGTCTGCCTATACCAGTACAATTTGTACCTTGTATTTTTGAAGTTGTTTGTAAATTATTTAATTTACTCGATCGACTTCATTAAATAATGTGGTTATGAAATAAATTGAACCATTCATTTTATTTAACGTTCAGATAAATAATAATAGTCTAAAGAATAATCAAATTCAACGTTATCTACTATACGTTATCGTTTTTAGTTCTAAAAGTTACTTATGGGAAAAAATGTTTCATTATATTCTAAAAGGAAGAAATTTTGTTAAATAAGAAATTAAATAGATGTTTCAGACTTTCAACTTAATCTGATTCAAAATAAATAAATTTTACATATAGTACAAATCATAATATAAAACTAAATTATATATCAATTAAATGTAAAACATTAAATCAGTGATGTAGTTAAATCTACGGCGTAGCTCATAGGGGCTACGAGATCACACTTTTATAATTTATAAGCATTAAATAAAGTCAAAATATTTTTTTTTTATAATTTCCATATTTATTTCAAAAATATGGAAATTATCGCAAAAAATATCTGTAGTCTTCTTGTAAATAATATTTTCTATCATGAGTGTTGAACAAATTACATAAATTGTAAGCACAATAACTGTAAACAAAAAAATGTTTACTTTTCAGGCCAAGCGTGGCGCATGTGCACAAAGTGTGACTGTAAATGCGACATATTGAGAATTCGATTCCCACTCGACGAAATGAAATATTTGATATATTCATTTCTGCGCTCTGGTGTCACTGCAAAGCAAAACGTTGAGTCCCTCCACTCAATACACAATGCCTCCAGACTTCGGCGGAAAATGGTAAACAGAGTGTCGTAACACTAGGTTCCCTATTTACACTGCTGTGTGCGGGATACAACGTGACGATAAATAAATATTTAGTAACCTATAATTAAACATAGTTAGATATGCATATGCCTTAATAAGTTACACTTTGTCCTGAACTCTAAAGTGTATACAATCTTGAGAGCTTAATGTCTGGTTCTTTTAATATTTTATTATTCCGTATTTTATAATTAGAAGTACAATTGTTGTTTGAATAAAGCAGAAGTCTAAAAATTAATTAATTCTAACTATTAATTATTATCTTTTTTATTTACTTTAGTTAGTTAAGTTATGCTTAAAGTGAATAAACTTACTAATACATAGGTTTTTTAATATGAAAAAAATTATGGATTATTTACACACATTTTCACATTACGTATACAACAGGGTAACCGAAGGGAACCTTATCTTAAGTAATCACGTATTATTCTTTCCCCCGGGATGGAATTCAGAGCCATCGAGCTTATAGTCACATGCATGTGCCACTATGGTCATGTTAGTTAATGATATTAGGCTATATGAAACGATGCGTATAGATAGAAAAAATAATACATGGCGTTCACTACTTTGTATCGTTTTTATCTTAAACTTAAGTATAAATAAATAAATATTAAAAAACGCTCAATATTTCTTGATTTGAAATGAATTATTATGAAACCTCAATCTGGTGATATAATCGCAGGACATTTCCGAGAGTTATTACCCAGTTAGACGAAATTCGTTTATGCCTGTGGCGTTTGGCCAAATTTCTTCAATCTTCTTGTACATATACCTAATTACGTATTTAATATCACTTCATCAATATTGCTAAGATATTCCGTTTGTATCTTCCAATTATGTAGACATAAAGACAGAGGTAATTTAATTTTAAGTTGCGCAGTTCTCTAGAAAGTGTTTTTATTTTTGTATTTAGTGGCGAACCCCAACGCTGTGCTTAATCAAGCCACAGAAATTAAAACAATAATTAATTAATGTTAACTACGTTTATTGTTTTCTATTTATATAATGAATATCATTTTCAAATTTGGTATGTATATATATGGCACAGGCAATTTTTTTACGATGCCACAATTTAACATTTTTATTAACAAAAAATGCTTTTATGAACGGTACATTTACTATTTTCTACAATTCACACAGGAACCAGCTAAATAAACAGGTAGAAATTGGCACTCTAAGATATTGTGCCGGCATTTGTTTTATAGATGACATATTTCAATTTATATGATGCATACGACTCTAGCATGACGCAATTGGCTTATTTTAGTATATCAAGAGAAAACAGTAATATTATGTTTGTCGATACAATTAAACAAAATATACTATACTGCCAGTCGTAGCGCAGGGGCACAAAGTGTGACTAAAACTGCATTTTTTATGAAATTCGTGATCAAAACTTACACACCCTATACTTCCCATGCACATACAGTTGTAACATTTGACACGAAGGCAGAACTTCAAAAGTTTTTTTTAATTTCATAGAAAAAAAATGAATACAAACTTATATTATATATAATATTATTACAAATTTATATTATATATAATAAACTTATTATATAGTGTTCTTCCACACTTAGGAAAGAAAAATAGTTATTTAGATAACGTATAAAAATTTTAACGTAGCGGGACTCGAACGAGCGCCTCCTGGAAAACAAGCTGGTCGATCTTCTAAATAAGTAAACTTATTTACATTTTTAATATTTCATACAGAATGAGTGTAAACTTAGGTTTGTCAACCTTTTTTAATCTACAATCCTGAAACTAATAGGCTTAACTCATTTTTATGTTACATATTGTCGATCTCTCGAGTAGAATTAGAACCAACACTTACTTAATGGAACTTGCAAATAAATCTTACGTACCCCAATCGTGGATACAAAGATTCAGACTACTGCTACGGTGATATGAAATATACATATATCATATAGAACCTTATAATTAGAATGTAATTTAGGAGATCCTCAGTATATAGTTTATTATTAATAGTTACTTTTCATATCGATGTAAGGTATGTCCATAATATAATAATAATAATATAATCTCTTCAATAATTGTTAATATTCTTTATTTAGGAATATAGACACAAAATCCACAATATAATATGGTTTTAAAATCTACATACTATAGGCTTTTTAAAAATATATAAAACTTTATACTTATTTCCACATTTTTTTAAGGAAATTATGTTTATAATATCGATGCGAACAACCTGAAATAGACATTCTTACGTATTACAATTTCTCACAATAAAATAAATATATTCCAAATGTAATTCACGAAAAAAAATTCATTACATCAAAGCTCCACTATAGTACTATTAAAAATATAATAAAAAGTTCGTCACGGAGAACTTTAGTAAAAACGAATTTTGATCTGCCGTTGTTCTACCATTGTCCATAGCGGAGTTAGTGTTAGTGTTAGCCCGAGAGAGAAATTAGAGTGACACACAGACAAAAATGTTAAAATTGTTTAATTGTGTTTTGGTATCGTGTAAATAACTATATGCACTTAAATGTACAGACAGACGATCCATTACAATTATTTTAATAGTATAGATATATATATCGCAGAATATAATACGTAGTGTATTATTTTACTATTCATTAGTCTAAAGTGCCAGAGGCATACGTTTCCCTCGTAAAGCCTATGATAGCGGGTAGTTAGCCATCAGTAATCTAATTTATTCTCGCCAAGGTTTATTGCTTGAAGGGTCTTAAATCTACATAAATTTTATATGTAGATTTAAAATGTACATATATTATAATTTAAAGTATAAATTACATAGAACATCTATGTCATTTATACTAATCTAGATGTAATTTTTTGCATCACGCTGTATGCCGCACACAGCAGGGTAGGCAGACGGAACGTAGTGTTAAGACACTCCATTCCCCAATTTCTGCCCAATTCTGGAGGCATTGCGTGTTGAGTGGCAGTACTGAACGCCGCGCGTCCCATTACCATAGGGAGAAAATAACAGCATTAAATATTTCATTTCCTCTAATGGAAATCGAACCCACAGCCGTCGCGCTTACAGTCGCTCGCTTGTGACCCTGTGCCACAAGAACCTCAAACTAATGTTATTATAGCAAAAAATAATGTAAAAGAATCGTATATATATTTTTAGTATAATAAAACTTACAAATATATTGTTATTTCTTACACATATTTCAAAATGAAAGCTGCAACCCGTAGCTAAGCCCCGTAGCTTGTAGCTCGTAGTCGCTACGAGATTACACTCCATTGAAATAGGTTCATTTAAGAGGATATTTTATAGTAAATTTGCTGCATGAAAAATAAAATATTACATATTAGAGCTATACTCTATGAATTAGGTGTACTATTATATATTTATACTTATCTTGTATAAATGCAGTAGCACAAAACAAATTATTATTAACTAGCGGGTCCTTGCGGCTTCACACGCTTTATTTATACGAATGTTTATTAAAGTGTATTTAAGAAAAAGCCGACGGACTTGCCTACAGAAAATTCTGTACTAATTTCAGGATTGTGATAGGGCCTTATAGGTTTTGATGCTGCGACGAATAAAGTTAACAAACTTAAATTTGCGGGCGTATACACTTATTTAGTTTGAAAGAGATTTTTTCTTTATTTGTAATTTAAGTTATTACTACGTCCTAAATTTCGCAACTGTAGGTTTACGGGATATACACTATAGGGTTTAATAACTTGGCGAATTTTATACAACATGAAGCAAAAACGATACACATTTGTGCTTAGTTTAGTATCTTAACACTGGGTTCCCTCTGCCTACCCTGCTGTATATATATATATATATATACAGGATGTAGCGTGAAGCTTATTTAATTTAATTTTTAATACTTTCTAGTATTTCGGTGGTTCAAAATATATTTTACATAATTACATATATATACATATATATATATATATATATATACACTACATACGAGGCCAGTTGTCGCGCAGTGGCTTGCGACTGTAAACGCGACAGGTTGTAAGTTCGATTCTCACTCAAAGAAATCAAATATTGACTTTATTCCCTCGCTCTATATTAGTAACGAGGCAAAGCGCGGGGTTGGGTTCCGTCACTCAACGCGCAACGCCTCCAGAATTCGATGGAAAGTGGGGAATGGAAGTGTTTTAATGGGAACGGTGTGTTTCAACACCAGGTTTCCAGGTTAGCTTTGTCTACCCCACTATGTGTGGTTATATAGCATGAAACAAAAAAAAAAGTTAATACTTTTTTTTAATAAAAACTACTGCTTTCATTATTAATAGAAGCTTGTAATCAATATTATAAAATCTATCTTCTTTTATATTTGCCTTAAATGCAAAAAATATTAAAGAACGAGGACGTTTTAGAAACGACGGCCTCAATTATTGGTTGGCATCAGCACTTTGAACGCTATTAGGCTCCGAGCGTCGTCGTGCAGGCACAGCGGTAGACAAAATTGAAAGCTTACCGCATTAACAGTAATTGAGTTATATTGGATCATATTTTCGAATTTGCGCTTTATTCGACTGGAACGAAAGTATAAATTAATATGTAATATAATTAATCGCAATTTATATACGATATATAGAAATATCAGCAATATAATATATAAGAATGTCATATTTTTTTGAGCTTTAAGATGTATTTCTCATATAGCTGGATAGGCAGAGGGAACATAGTGTTAAGACACTCCGTTCCCCACTTTCCATTAAATTCTGGAGGCATTGAGTGACGGAACTCAAAGCCGCCCTTTGCCTCTAAAGCAGAGCTAAGAAATGAAAATATAAATGTAAATAAATATTTCACTTCCTCGAGTGGGAATCGAACTCACAATCAGTCACGTTTACAGTCACACTTTGTGTCCCTGCGCTACGACTGACCTCAAATATAAACTTTCCCTTTATAACTTTTCCTTTTTTTAGCTGTTAAAATAAAAGTGAAAAGTTTTGTGTGCGTATTATAAGAGTTTCCAGTTGTACTTACTCTTATTTTATATATTATAAAATATATAAACAAGTACATAATATAAAACGGAATATATATATAGTCAGAGTATTCATTTTATGTATATAGCTGATTCAAATTTGTAAATTTAACACTAATATTCAACATAACCCACATACACAGAATTGCTTTTATTATAATAACATAAGCGCTTGATGAGTGATGTGAAAACCACATTATAATATTATATTTAATTTATTCTAAGAGTATATGTGTGTATTTTTTTTAGCTTCACGCTATATCCCGCACACAGCAAGTAGGTAGGTAGGAACCTAGAGTTACGTCACTCCTTTCCCCATATCCCACCGGATTCTGAAGGTATTACGTGTTGAGGGGCAGAACTCTACTTCGTGCATTGCGTCGACATCAAAGCTAAGAATAAAATATTAAATATTTCATTTTCTTCGAGTAGAAATCGAACCACAGCCTGTCACGCTTACACTTCCCAGTCACATGCTTGTGCCCCTGAGCCTTTTTAATTACATTACTATAAAACCATAAATATTGAGGGCAAGCGCGTAGTCGTGGCGCAGCGGCACGAGTGACCTTAAAACCGTCTGGTTGTAGGTTCGATCCTAATGAAATATTTACTTAAATTTATATTTTCATTTCTTCGCTCTGGTGTCGACATTAAGCGCGGCATTGAGTTCTGCCACTCAACACACTATGCCTCCAGAATTCGGCAGAAAGTGTTCCCTCTGCTTACCCTGCTGTGTGCGGGATACAGTGTGAAGCTGATTTTATTACTATAAAACTTTTCGAAAAAGTTAAAGTTAAAATAATTTTAATTAGTATCTTTTTTATAACAAAAGTTCTCACCAAAATAACTCAATCAACCAAAATTTAAAGCTCATATTATAATTTTTTTTTGAAAAAAGAATAATAAAGAAAAAAATGAGGACAGTCGTGGCACAAGCATGTGACTGTAAACGCAACAAGTCTTGGGTTCGGTTCCCACTCGAGGAAATGAAATATTTAGTATTTTAATTTCTTTGCTCTGATATCGAGGTAAAGCGTGGCTTTAAGTTCCTCAATTCGCCACTAAACATGAATGCCTCCAGAATTCGGCGGAAAATGTAGAACGGAGTGTCTTAACACTAGGTTCTCTTTACCTACCCTGCTCTGTGCGGGATACAGAATTTAGCTAACAGTTAAAAAAAAGAAAAAAAATTGGAAAAGAATCATTGACGAAAATAAACATGTACTGGAGTACATATAAAGTTTCTACGGCACGTATATTATTTTCATGTTGGAATTCAGGAAACATTACCACTGTAGGTACAGCAGAGTGGAATGCTCTTAATTCTCGTGTCCACGCGAAGCACGCGTAGACGATGTCTGCTGGATTGAAAGGTATTCCACCTTCTTGCATAGTTTATGTTTCAATAAGATGGTCGTATAATATACTGCGTTTCGCATTAGTAGTAAATTTATTTTGCCGCGTAATAATGAGGACAGTCGTGGCGCAGGGGAACAAATAGTGACTGTAAAATCGACTGGTTGTGGGTTTGATCCCCACTTGAGGAGACGAAATATTTATTTACACTTTAAGTTTCATTTTTTCGCTCTGGTGTCGAGGCAAAGCGCGGCTTCCATAACTCGGCAGAAACTGGGGAACCGCGTGTCTTATCACTCGGCTCCTTCTGCTTAAGCTGCTGTGTGCGATATAACGTGAAGTTAATAATAAAAAAATAATATTTGAGTTGTGTTAGTTATTTATTCATTATGTTACTATAACAATAAATTCAACAAAACCACTATTTAGCATTTTTGTATTTAGAATATCCTGAATAGAAATTCAGAGTAAGTTTTGACTCAATTTGAATAATTATTTTACTTAACGCATTTCTTTAAAGCTCTCTACCTACTTGTTTAAATGTCTACACGAATTTCTAATGGAAAGGAAAATGCTTGCGAAAAGAACGCCATGCTTTGTCTTGTTACCAGAACGAGAAAATTAAAATATCAAAAATTTAATTTCCCCGAGTGGGAATCGATCCCACAATCTGTCGCGTTTACAGTAGCACTTTATTCACGTGCGCCACGACTGGCCTCAAGACATAATATATATGTATATTAATGTGTTGTTATAACTATATTATAAAGTATACAAATAGACTTTAACTCTGTAAATGTTAGAAGAAAGCACTAGTTAATCTAAAACTAAAATACTAGGTTCCCTCTGCCTACCCTGCTGTGTGCGGGATACAATGTGAAGCTAATTTATTTTTTTTAATTTATAGTAACAAGGATTAAATTATTATTAATGGTTGAAATTACTGCAAATTATTTTTATCTTCTTCATTAAAAATAGACAGGCAAGCTATTCAAAAACTATTAGTACCGCTTCATAATATACTCCATATGCAATACTTATTTTAAATGAAAATTAATTGAATTCCTTCTAGAGATTTGTGTACGAGCTGACACTTTGATAAACAAATAAACATAAAAGCCTAACAGATAGAAAGATTTTAAAAAGCTTTTAAATCACTTAAATTAGTATCTTTATTTTGTTCATCAACTATGTTTCTTAAGCCTTAAATTATGAAATTAATTATTTAGTAACTGATAAGAGTTAGTTAGAACTAATAAAAGTTAGTTGAAGTTAGAAGTTAATTCATTATATTAAAAAATATATCTAAGTTCGTAGAATACATAGGGTTCCGTACCTTTTAAGGAAAAAATAAACCCTAATAAGATATTTGTAGTCCGTCTATCTGGCTGTCTGTCAAGAGCTTTTATCTTATGAGCACTTGCAGATATCGTGTTGAATTCAATTTGGATGACTTCCTGATAAAATTGTAAATCAAAATTTACTTTGAAAAAGATATTGCTGTTTATATCGCAAAAGATACGTATTTTGACACTATAAAACCAATCAAAATTTATAATGTGCTTTTGGTTGAACTAGAATTATAAAACTTAGCAGCAAGTATTTACGGGAAGTACTAGTTCTGAAAACTATACACTTGTGGTTAAATCCTAAAAAAAATATAGCCTTTAAGCGGCAAATTTGGAATTAAAGCGATTAATTCAAGTGAGGTATCAGATGAAAGGGCTCTAGCTAAGCTAAGCCTTAATTTCAAAAAAAGTTCGATTTCTTCAATATTTGTACGAAGCCCCCGGTGTTTTCTTATAAATAGTTGAAATATAAACTAATCTCTTGTTATTAACTTCGTATAAAATTTATTTTTCCAACTTCAACACAAATAATATTATTCATATAAAAATATTATAAATTTTCATATAAATTAAAATTGGATTTACATGTCCAATAAATATAACTATCCGACACGCCAATAGCGTCAAGATTTATGGTGTACCCTTATTTATATAAATGTAATATTTATTATACTCAAATAAAAGCTAAAATTAAATGAAGCAGATATTTTATTTGAACTTTTATTAAATTCCAACATTTTCGTTCTGAAAATTTCGACCTGTAAAACAAGCCATGTGGACGGCCGAAGAATCGAATTGATAATGAAGAATTGAAGACTATTGTGGAAAAGGATCCTTCGCAAATCACGTCTGACTTAGCTGAAGGCTGTGGTGTTATTGATGAAACTATTTTGATCCACTAAACTATTTCAAGCCAATTAGAATGAAAACGTACTCATTTTTCAACCTTTTTAAACTTGAAGCTTTTTAAGTTTGAAAGGAGGGAGGCAAACGCGTCGATTGCTACCTTACATTACTTAACCAGCGCTATAATGAAAGATGTTTGAATAGGATCATTACCTGTAATCAAAAGTGGAAAAGCGTTTGGTGAACTAGTGCCGGGGGTTACAGTTTTCTCAGATCTGGCCTTTCGGGCCACGGAATTTCTTTGATTTCCTCGCCATACAAGACAAGATCTTTCGGTTCCACAACTCAACTCGCAAATTCAATATTGGGCGGAAAGAGAGAAAAGGTGTGTCTTAACGCTAGGTTCCCTCTGACATGATTGCAAGATATAACGTAAATCTAAGCAAAAACTAAATAGGCGAAACAAGGAATCAGTTCTCCGGTTTCTGTTAATTTAGGTAAAACCGCGTGTATTCATTTTAGCCAGTGGTGTAACTTGCTAACCAGAATTTGAGATCACAAGCGTGCTATTTACTTAATAACTCTGTCGCGATGACGTGAGCTTATAAGTTGGATACTCTAAATAAAGGCACTCCTAAATACAAGATCACACACATTATATATTCAGAAAAAAAACGTACTCTTCTGAATTACGAAATTGTTTAATTAATTATTAAGTAACTAATAAGATTTAGTTAGAACTAATAAAAGTTAATTGAAGTTAATTCATTATATTAAGCTATTTATATATTTAAATTAATTCAGATGAAAATTGGATGCTAAATTCAAACGAGAGTTAACGCTTGAGCAGATTTAAATTTTATTTTATTAATTTTCAATAATTTTATGTTATTATACGTTTTGTTATCACGTCTTTTTAAATGAACAGCGTCAATCAATCATTGACTTCGTATTATATGACTCGGTAAATAAACAGATATTAGAGTTTATTAAGCCTTAATTAATTGTGGGCAAAGGCACAAGTGTGTGATTGTCAATGCGACAGGTAGTGGCTTCGATTCCCACTCGGAGAATATATCTAATATTTTTAATTTTTTAAAAGCGCGGCATTGAGTTCCTCCACTCAACACCCAATGTTTTTAGAATTCGGCGGTAAAAGGGGAGCGGAGGGCCTTATGACTAGGTTCCCTCTGCCTGCAACACGCGGGCTATGTCGACTAAAAAAAAATCTTTTGAAGACAGTAGAAAATATATGGCAAAAATAATTTAGGCACTCCGCCATATTTATGATTTATAAATATTTTATATTCGTATACGCAGCGTTATGACTTTTTTATACGTACTCTTTTGTATTGTTTGTTTAATATGGAAAAATATACAAGTGTTACGTTATTTATTTATACACTTTCAAACAAAATATTTGATAGGATTCACTACCATTTTTGCTTGCTTTATAAAAAGGATCTCTCTGTCTACCCTTGTGTGTGCGGGATACAGCGTGAAAAAGGAAATAAATATTGGAATTATGTTTGCATACTTTTTTATCGTTATTCGTTTTAATATATATCAGAGTCCAAGTGTTGTTGTTTCTAGCCATGGTGTAGCTATACAACATCATCCGACTATAGCTCTTTTCAGCAGAACTGCTTTCCGAACCGGTGGTTGACACTATTAATATTTCTATGTAACTTGACTTAGATTCTAAAGTGAAAGTGATTGGCCTAATTGAATAAAGAATATTTTGATTTTGTAAATATTGTTGATTTTATTTTATTCAGTTTTTTAGTATTTGCTATTTTATTCTAATTTCTAATTATCACAGTTCATGAGACAACATTCTGGCGACAGCGACAGACAGACAGACGGTCGTCTTAGTAATAGGGTCGCGGGTACGGAAACAAATACTTAAAATATTATTATTTATTAAATTTATCCATATATCTGTATACATACATACATTTTTGCAAACATGGTAGTAACCATTTTATTACTGAAGCAAGATTTATTTAGGAACGCAATCACCAAATGTAAACGTTTGGAAAGTCACATTAAATATCGTATTTGAAAAGCCCTCTCATAAATTTTCTATTTCGCCCTAGAATGCTATATAACTTTACAGATGATATTTTTTTTACTCAAAATGTTAGTAGTAGTGGTTTACGTGCAATTATGGCGTTGTTAGGAAGTATCTATCTACACACAATGATTTTTTTGTTATTATTGTTTCACTTTCATCCAACATTTTATAGATCGAAAAATGGCACAAAATGATCGAAAAATGTAACTTAATATCTTATATGTATAAAGAGAAGGTGGTAATGTG
Organism: Heliconius sara; assembly: GCA_917862395.2. NCBI lineage: Eukaryota > Metazoa > Arthropoda > Insecta > Lepidoptera > Nymphalidae > Heliconius > Heliconius sara. The sequence continues at coordinate 3,104,140 of OU860799.1, forward strand.
GCTCCCTTTTTTGTTTTTGAGCTCTAGTATGAAAATTAAAAGGAATACAAATCTAAATAATACATCACCGGCTTGGATATTTATTTATCTATATATGATTGACTATAGAATAAAAAAGAACGCGACAGAATATAAAAAAAATTGTATATTCCAAATAAACGCAAATTTAACAATTTGAGATCAAAAGAACGTTATATGGCTTAAGTCAAATTAAATGTTTTAAACTTAATGACAAAAATCGCTGCATAGTCCGAGTTGATAACAACACTCTCCTCCAAGTCTGTCACTAGAATAACGCTTGTCACTAAATATATAAAATGAATCTGAGTCCTGAGACGAGGATATTCAATTGAGTTTTACGACTTTTTCATCATTAGAGCTACTGCTGGATATCATATCTGTCTGGTACCGGCTAGAACTGCTGGCCATTGCATTATAAATAAAGATTATTTTTTCTAAGTCTTGTAGTGTTTTCTGTAATTTTTTAAAATTCGCATAACTTAATGGTCCACCTGTTCTTGTGGGGGCCAGAATATCACTATCTACTATATCTTTTTATTACCGGATTGAAGATTTCACATGTTTTGTTTAATTAGTACGTAATAATATAGCAAAGGTTAAATTTATCGTGTTAAAATTCGATTAAGTTAATTTAATGTTACAGTGTGGCCTCAATATGAAACAGAATTAAAATTATGCAGTGGCTGTGAATTGAGTGAAAATAAATGGACACGATGCTCGCTAATTAAAAGATGATTTAATTTGCTACGAATTGTTTCATAATTTTAAGCCCAATTTAAATAATTAATTATATTTATAATAAACTATGTATACGTTTTATTTTATATTTAATAATAATTGTATATTACCTTATTTATTATATGTTAAACTAGCAGCCCGCTCGCGGCTTCGCCCGCTGAAACTATATGATTATTGGTTTAATGCACAGAATTGATTGACAACTATAATGACTTCTAATGTTATTTTTTTACTTATTATCGTACATTATTATACATAATCGTAATTTCTATAAGAATTTTTGATTGTTTTGAATTTAAAAATACGATCAATGTTGATATTTAAAAAAAAAAAAAAAAAAAAAATCAGCTTCACGCTGTATCCCGCACACTGCAGGGTAGGCAGAGGGAACGTAGTGAAAGACACTCCGTTCCCCACTTTCTGCCGAATTCCGGAGGCATTGCGTGTTAAGTGGCAGAACTCAACGCCGCGCTTTGCCTCGAAACCAGAGCGAAGAAATGGAAATATAAATTTAAGTAAATATTTCATCTCCTCGAGTGGGGATCGAACCCACAACCAGTCGGTTTACAGTCACACCTTGTGCCGCTGCGCCACGACCGGCCTCATTGATATTTAATATTTATAAAATACACATAATATTTATTATACGTATGTATTTTTGTAACATTACGTTTTTTTTATCTATGTTATGTCTCCTCATAATTTTAAAAGCCTGTTAAATGTACTAATGTCAGTGAATAATTTAATTTACTGCTTCAGAAAAAGCCTTAAATGTTAAATTATTGAGTTGGGTTTCTTACCTAAATTTCATCATATTCTTTGTAAAATAACTGTAATGATTGCATATTAACTCCTGTACAGTTTTTAAATTACTTAAATGTACAATTGGTAAATATGTAGTTATTACAGTGTACACGTAGTTTTAGGCATTTTTATATACACTTATTTCAAATGAACGAACGAACCAAAAAATCTATGTATGTACTTGATATTTCTTTGAAGATCAAATCGTTCTTTCTTTGTGTTAAATTAATTACGACTTAAACTTAACTGTTATGATTTATGAAGGTAATCTCCATTAAGAATACAATTTTGTTTACTTGTTTGTATAAAATATTGTATAATAGTGCTTCAAAAATATATATTTTTATCAACAGTCGGATAACCAAGACGTTTAGAATGTCATTCTTTGGCCAAGAATCTTACCAGCGCGATTGCTATAACATTCGCAGGCAAACTAATGCCTTGAGTTCATTCAAATGACGATAACTTTTTTTTAATGAACCGATTTTGATGAACCAAACTTGAGCAGTTAAGTTGAGTTAAAACAAAGCAATTGCTTTTAAGTAAATCGGTTCAGTACTTTCAGAGAAAAATGTGGACAAAAATATATCGACAGACAGACAGACAGACATACACACAAACTATTATACATACAATATTTTTGCTTTCTATTATTCTTTCTAAGTGTCCCTCTATCCATTTCAGTCAAAATAACTAAATGTACAGACAAAAAAATTTTACTGTCTTATTATATATATAGATAATAAATATACTCAATTAATAGAAATATAATTAATATCATTACTTTTATTGACTTTAATTTATATCTGTAACACACCGTTTATTGCTGTCGTGGAGGAAATATATGGTCAAAAAAACAATATACAATATCTCCTCAGAGAATGTTAGGAAGATGATTTTATTAGCGACCGAACTCAACGCCGCGCTTTTGCCTCGACACCAGAGCGAAGAAATGGAAATATAAATTTTAAGTACATATTTCATCTCCTCGAGTGAGATTGAACCCGCAACCAGTCGGTTTTATAGTCGCACTTTGTGCCCCTGATCCACGACTGGCCTCGAAAGAAAAGAGATTTTTTTCTAAAAAAAAGTAGGATGATACGTAAAGAGATTGAACAATAATAATTACTCAATAGCATTTTTTTACACAAAGCCGGAGAGAAATATTTCTATTGTATGTATTTTTTATAAATATGAATTTGAGGTGTTGCTAGGCAAGAAACACTGAAAGACCAAATGCTCTACATTTTTCATGATTAAATGTTGTCAAATAGTATTAAGCCTCTTTAGATTACCATGAGGCCAGTCATGGCGCAGTGGCACGAAGTGTGACTGTAAAACCGACTGGTTGTGGGTTCGATCCCCACTCGATGAGATGAAATATTTACTTAAATTTATATTTCCATTTCTTCGCTCTGGTGTCGAGGCTAAGCGCGGCGTTGAGTTCTGCCACTCAACACGCAATGCCTCCAGAATTCGGCAGAAAGTGGGGAACGGAGTGTCTTAACACAAGGTTAACTGTGTGCGGGATACAGCGTGAAGCTGTTTTTTTTTTTTAGATTACCATTTTAACTGTTGTATTTCTCCTAACAACCTCTGGTCAGAAATCGATAAGCGTCGGTCGCCAGGTCATTAAATTTTCCGCTACATTACAAGCTAATGGTCCCGCGTCAGTGGTTCAGAAATATGGAACAATGGAGAGCACTAGTTAATGTCGGCCCTGAACTTACCCATATGATACTGTAATTAATTTCCGGTCGTTACCAGTATATGGAGATTAACGTAACATATATATTTTTTTAATATGTGTAATCAATGGTTGGATGATTTATTTTTTTTATTCTGATATATAATAGTTTATTTGTTAACAAATAACTAATTCTACAAATAGAATATTTTAGTATTGTCCCAAGAGTGGGCTTTAAATTAAAATATGTTGAAACTCAACACACGTTTCGCTTAGAATTTTTGCAAATTACTAAAAAGGTCTTTGCTTTTCTCCAAAAACGGCAAAATCATTAGAGCGTGAAGAGGTCAAACAGGGGTGGCCTTTTTAAGGTGAAGGGCACTCTGAGCCCACCCATGTCCCCAAACATCAAATATCATGATTAAAATTTTTATACAATTATCTTTTTTATCTGTCTTTTTACAGAAATAAAAACACAGTCCAATTATTTTCTAAATACAGTAAATAATACCTGTAACACCGCATGTGAACAGCCAATCTCGATTTTAATTGAAAGTCAGGATCGGGCTCTTATCCCGCCATTCCGGCGGTCATAGTGAAATGAAATTGAGGATACCTTCTGAATATAAAATATCTAAATGACCTTAATTATATTTCTAGTATTTTAATGATATAAAAAGGTCAAACATAGTACAATTTTTATTAAAATGGTTTGTTAATTGATACGTTTTTCCTACTCAGTGTAACATCTGGCCATAAATATTGTTATTTTGCATAATTATAAATTCCCTTTATTGCGACAATACCAAGGGGAAATGAAAGGTGACCGATATGTCTTTTAGGTTCTTGACAGAAAGAGGTCAGACAATATTATAGTAACTTGTACTTATTTTATTTTAACTTGTAACTACTTGAAAATTGTGAGATAAATGCTATCTCGAGGTCTCGTAAGTACAAGAAACTACACGTTTAGGAGATACACTCATATAACCTTTTATGTACTCCTTGTTTTATCGTTATACAACTTATAAGATAACTTTCCATCAAATTGACAACAGACATGGATCGCGAACCCATTTCACCTCACTTTATCTATAATCCTATATTTATTTTTTTCGAGTAAGTTTCAAATTTATTTCTTTATTTATATTTATGATTCTTTATACTGTTCAAGTAAATTTTAGTAATATAATCATTACAAATAGTTCTAAATTAAAATTCTACGTATAATATTCGGGTTCGGGTTCTTTTACACACAAGAAATTCGTATTGACATGAATACGTCTTTAAATTTGGGGGATACAGTTTAGGCTTGTATTTCGAATCTTACCTTCTACACCCAAAATAACCACTGGATAGCTAAGGAATCAAATAGTTTAAATACACGACAACAATGACGCATCACGAGCGGAGGAGGAGGAGGAGGAAGCGACGCCATTTTGAGATGATTTTGCTGCATATAGAAATTATGTATAACTTTTGATTCAATCTTGGAAGCTACGACGTTAGCTTAATTAATAATCATCGGGTATCGTCTCACATAAACGTCCTCACGTACAACCCACGGCCCTATCCACGACACAGCCACACACAATTATTATTATTTTTTACAATTGATTTAACATTTTAATTACAAATTTATATGTTTACTAAGTGAATAATAATTTAATGACGTTTAAAGCCATATTATATACATAATTAATTTACCTAATTATTTAATGTATTTGATATGAGAAATATTTTCAACTAATTTTATGTACAGGTATATGAGTATGTAACAAATTACAACGATTTATAGCCAAATTGGAGACAGTATAAGCAAGAGCATGCACGTATGCAATAAAAGTGGTGGTCACGGCGCTATAAAACGAACTGAGACGTTAGGTAAGGACATTTGGTGCATCATTATGAGAATTTCAAGAAACAAGACAACATTTCTCCGGACTTTCAACAAACAAGTTGAACTAAAAATATAAAAATATTATATAAATTAAAATTAACTTTGAATTTTGTTTAAAGGTGTATGATGATGGCGATGTTATTATATAATTAAGTACCACATTTTTTGCTATTCATAATTTGAGGGTTTTAGGTCTAGGAGCAGTACTTCCTAACTTAAAGACAAAAGTTGAAAGACTTTAGTTCGCAAGCATATGCACTCATTGATAGCACAGTGAACGACGGTTACTCCGGCCGCGCAAGTCTTCCTCGGGAAAACGTCGTCCATTTCCGAAATAAACTTGCGTCTTCAGTTGAGGCAACGTTTCCTCATGAGGTGAACTTCTTTTAATTCAATCCCAAGTTTTGTACGAAAACCACAAAAGAAAACACATTTGTCGCATCGACAGTCTTTCAAAACCAAAACCCCTGGAAGCCGCACCCAGTTCCCATCACTTCCTTGGGCATTAGCGGTTCGAGTCACCTTTCAGGCATCTGAAAAGCAAGGCCAAATTGTCCTCAAAGAAGCTGAGGGTCATCAACAGAACGAAACAGTACTTCACGCTATAACATGTTAGGGCCCGGGTTCCGCCTCTTATCTAGTATGTATTGTACTCATCTCTGGGCTGGTGCACCTCAGTATCTGCAGTTTGAATCGTTGGGGTTAGAGATATCTCTTCTATTCTGGAAGCATTGCGTGTTGAGTGGCGGAACTCAACGCTGGGCATTGCTTCAACACCAAAGCGCAAATATAAATAGAAAAGTAAATTTAAATAAATATTTCATTTCCTCCAGTGTAGATCGAACCTACAACCAGTCGTGATTACAGTCACGCTTTGTGCCTACAACTAGGTTGAAGTCCTCTTTTATGTTATACCAAATAAGTGTTATTTTTTTACTATTAATTTTAAGATATTACATAATTAACGTCAATTTAATGAAGTTCTTGTCTGATTGATGTATTTGTCTATTTAGAATTAAGGAGTGGTAAATAAAAAATAAAACATACCAAATATTACTTTAAAATCGTATAAAAAATTTACCGTTACAGGATTCCAACCCTTGATAAAAACGTATGGCTTAGTTGGTAGGCGTTTAGAGAGTTTGCAATTGGCGCGGGTTTAAGTTTAAATATTTATCATTTGTATACGTCTTCTAAAATATTTTACTGTCCTTAGCTTTAAATAACCATGAAAAACGGTAAATATAATAACATACATTTTTAGTTTATATCGTGTAGCATGTAAATGAAATGCCATAAGGTTCTCAAATTAATAAGGGTTCCGTTTTTACCTTCTGCTGTACGAAATCCTAAAAATACAATATTTATTTTACAACCGCTACCTTGTTTACACAGAAGTCAACAATTCTCTGTATTAATAGAATCAGCCATTTCATTCATTGAATTCGTTTGCTCGATAGCGAATCAAATATTGATGGTGTTGGCTGTACTGTTTGATAAGCTAACAACACCCTTTCCTAAATAAATTCGATGGTTGGCCTTCAAACCTCGATGTAGATGAGCTCACTCTGTTTAGTGACTAAGCTTAGAGCACATGCAATGTATATAACCGTATATGTTCGTAGATACGTGTCCTGTGGTATGTTTGTTGGTGGTTAAAATTGCAGGTGATTAATCGCTCACAAATAAAATATTAGGGGCCGTCGTGGTAGAGCTGTAGTAGGTTCAATACCCACTCGGGACTGATTTTTTAAATTATTTTGTCGTACCTTTTAAATAAAAAAGGAACTCTTACAAGATTACTTAGATTATCTACAGTCTCTTAATTTCCTAAAAAATTCGTATTTCTAAATTTACTTTAAAAAAAGATATTGCTGTTTATATCACAGATAACACGCATAATTATAAAATTTTGCAGCTAGCATCTGCAGGAAGTAGTACTAGTACAATTTAAAAAAATCGGAAACTATACATTTGTGTTTAAATAAAAAATAATAGCGAGCAAAATTTGGTATGAAAGCCGCTAGCTAGTTACAATGAGGTAGGTACCAGATGAAAGGGGCTCTGGCTAAACTAAGCTTGAGTTTCAGAAAAAGCTCGCGCTTGTCCGATTTCTTTTCTGATAATAAGACCAATTTCAATGTCTCGTAACTTATACGATCCGTGGGGAATAAAATGTCTTGACGCTAGGTTCCCCCTGCCTGCGGTTATGTCCCGCATACAGAAGATATACAGGATACAACGTGAACCAAAAAAAAATATAACACGTGAAGCAAATTTATATAAAAATAAAAATATCTTTATATAAATACCTTCGCAATAGTTAATATTCATTAATTAATGTCGTCTGTACATTATTTTTCAGTAGTATGTTGTAAAGAAAATACATGAAAGAAAATAACACAATATAAAGAGGTCAATTTTCTTCCATACATGCAATGAATATATAACAAAAATATTTTTCGCTGCTATAAAGCGAAATTATAAAATTTAAAGTCGTATATATCTTTTTCTTTTTATTTTCTAATACAAATGCTAGCAAGCTAGCCAAACGGAACCCAGTATTAAGACACTCTGTTCCCCACTTAACACCTATATTTTGAGGCATTTAATGATGAGTGGCGTAAACCAACCCTGCGCTTTGCCTTGGTACCAGAGCGAAGAAATGAAAATATGAATAAACAATCATCCATTTCCCCGAGTGGAAATCGAACTCACAACCGTCGTGTTACAGTCACACGCATGCGCCCCTGTGCCACGACGACCTCAACTATTTTATTCTATACAAAACATAAATATACGTACAGAAAATAACCACCGTAATAACTTGTTCAAGCGCAGTTGAAACTCCATCTTAAAGTTCTTCTAATTTCAGTACGCCGCCGTTTCCAGGTGCGTTTAGCGTAAATTTAAATAGGTACGTTGGAGATGGACTTGAGTCGTTCGTGTAATTACTTTCAGAGGCAACTATTATAAGGTTTAGAGTGACTTTTAAGGCACAAACGTCGCGACTGGTACAAGACGTTGGAAACTATTGTAGAAAATGAATGTATAAAAGGCGTAGGTAGCGTAGTGATATTTAAGAACCTAGTTAGACAGTTTGCAAATTAAGAAGATTTTTTGCAATATTGATATATTCTTCAGATCTACATTCTGTTTTTAGAGTTATAATTAACTCTACAAATAGAATGTACATCTGTAGTATGTATACCTTATTATTATTATAATATTTTGATATATATATATATATATATAGGATGTGTATTACAAGAACTAACAATATAACTAAGTATATGTTGTAATGTGTGAAATTATATTAGATCTAAATACAATTAGAACACCTTAGATCTAAATAAAATTTATAAAAATAATGTAAAGATAAAAATAATAATTTCTTATAATTGATATTAATTGTATTAAATATAATAACCAATTAGATATAATAATAAGGCAAAAAAGGGTACGAACTAAGTTTCTGTAGCGTTCAACTAATAATAAAAAAAAAACTTTTTTACTTGGGCTATCAAAAAAACATGAAACGGATAGTTTTGATATTTTATATAGCTAAATGTAAAACTCGTTAAGTCTACATTATTCAAAAATACATAACTAAAATATGAACGTAACGAGAATAAATAAATAAACAATATGCAGTTATAGCATAATTTATTTAACAAAAATATTTAAAATATTATAAGAAAATTAAACTTAAACTAAAACTGCCATTAATCAAAATCAATTCAATTCAATCTGAGCATATTTTTTTTCAAATTGCTTAATACTATAGGCCGGTTGTGGCGCAGGCACAAAATGTGACTGTAAACGTGACTGGTTGTGGATTCGATCCCCACCCGAGGAAATTAAATGTATATTTGCATTTCTCCGCCCTGGTGTCGAGGCAAAGTTGAATTCTGCCTCTCAATACGCCATGCCTCTAGATTTTGGTGGAAAGTGGGGAATGGAGTCTTAACTCTAGGTTCCCTCTGCCTAACCTACTGCGTCTGAGATACAGCGTGAAGCTGATTAAATTTATATTTCCATTTCTTCGCTCTTGTGTCGTGGCAACGCGCGTTGAGTTCCTCCACTGAGCACGCAATGCCACCTGTATTCGGCAAAAAGTGAGAAACGGAGTGTCTTAACACTAGTTCACGGGACTACAGCGTGAAGGTTATTTAATTTTATTTTAATATGATCTCAAGAAAGAAATCCTAGTCGTTACGAAAATAATTTAATGAAGAATATTTAATTACAACCTTACATTAGTACTTTTTGTGTGTCGTGTGTTGAGTGGCAGTGGCATAAGAAAAAGGTCGGTGTATAAAACATTTCTAATAAAACTTGACAATAGGTTCTCTTGCCTTGAAAATAAGAGTGAAGTTGCTATTAATGTACTTAGTAAATACATATATATTATAAACCATAATCATTGTGCCAGTTAAAAATACGGATAAATAATCATAAAGACCTTTTTAATAAATATTTTTATATTATTTTATAAAAGTGTACCATTATTTTTATACGGCTATCTAATATGTCTCTCTTTCTTCTCTAATATTCTCATAACATTTTATATTTGTATTCTTGGAAAATGTGATCTTTTTCACATTTTTTCAAGCACGTTTCCCATCTCTATAATATTAATAGCTTGTTTTTTAACTATAACTAGGTTCATAAAATATAACTGTTAATATTAGACATGAAAGCTAACAAAAAAAACATCACGCTCATTTTAATTAAGAAAAACGAACGAATCGAGATAAAAACAAGAGACGGAGATTAACGTTACCTGCCGTGTGATCCCGGCCTAGAATACGATCATCCTGGTACTGGTGGTGTCGTAAAAGGCGACTAAAGTACGTGTGGTAGAGTCACGTCGGCAGCAATGGCTACACGCATGGGCTGTCTCGACGGGATCATCACCACCGCCGGTATTTAAACCCGGCTTTTAGTAGTGGCTTTATGCTACTGTGTTTTGCATTAGGTAATGCCGGGCTCCGGCACCCAACCCACCTTAAAGGTCCGCAACGCACCTGTAGCTCCTCTGGTGTTGCACGGGGTCGTGGGCGGTGGTAATCCCTTACCATCAGGTGACCCGCACGCTCGTTTGCCTTGTTCTTTTCCATAAAATAAAAAAATATATATTAAAAACTTAGCGCTCTATCTACTACATAATCTATAAATAATACAGAACTTATTGAGATCATTTTTAAGGAAGCGAAATTCTGAATTTCGCTTCCTTAAAAATGAGATGATATTTTTTTATGAAAAAAGACAAGGCAAACGAGTATACGGATCATCTGATGGTGAGTGAATACCGCCGCACACGACGTGGGTGCGTTGCCGGTCTTAGATTATAAAAAAAATATTATCTTAGGCCGGCGCAAACAATATAAACATTTTAAGTTTTAGATATTGGTTAAATTACGCTTATTAAAAACTTTCGATTCCATGAGGGGAACATATTTAGAAATTTAGGACTTCACATCACTTCTGAAATATTGAGAAAATACAGTGAATTCAATGTGCAAAAAATCACGTTATACGACAATTTGGAATTTAATAGCGTTAGTTTGATACAATAATTGTAGTAATTACCAGAGAAATGGCACTGTTTCCAATACCACATGACGTATAATGTATTTAAGCACTTTGAACTAAACCTTATAAAATGTTATTGCTTATCATGAATTTAAAATTGATTATTTTATAAAAATAATCAATAAAATAGATATGTGACATTAACATCATACCAACGTGATACAATAAGACCTGTAGAGACTTAAAATTATATTAATAACTCTGTGCAAATAAAAAAACCAAACCTGTATTAAACGAAATAACGTCTGTAACACATAAATATAAATAAGGTTTACTCACGTTATTTTTCATTTTACAGCCATTGGTGGTATAATAAAGTGGAAGAGCCACGGGAGTGCATATTAAAGTCTTCGAAGTGGCTTTCGATATACGACCCGTATATTAACACCCCTCACAGTTTAATGGCTAGCACTTTAATATTTTCTATCTGGTCGTTATCTTACTGTTACCTACTATATGGACTTTGGTTTGGTATGGTTTTTGAAGGCTTTACATGTCCCTCTGCGATTATTTAAATGAATTATATATTCCTCATTATTCGAAACGAATATTTTAATTTCCAGTTTTATAAATCTATTTAAGAAAAAAGAAATATTGAACCGAAAACTCAAAAATTTTATATAAAACACTTTAAAGAAAACCGAAATAAAAAAAAGCTATGAATTTTGGTTATATAATTTTATTTAGTTAATCTCTTTATAGAACAAAACCTGCTGGCGTTTTTTTTTCATAATTGAATTTTATTGTAACTCCTCAAAACTTTCCAATGATATATGTAAAAACATATTGTAATGGAATTATTATTATATTCTTAAGTTAAATAATCTAATTTTAAGACGACTATATAAGAATTCATCGCCCCTGGAGAACCTTTTACTCGGAATTTAATTAGAGTTTAAATCAAGTATTCAATTTCCTTTAATAATAAGTAAACGATATCAGGAGTAATTTTGAATTATGTTTAATAGTAGATTAGATAATAATGTAGTGAAGGCTATGTAGGCAGACTAGCCCCAGCATTTGATTATAAACATAATCGTTGCGCGTTCGATTGCCACTCAGTAGAAAAAATATTTTTTACTCACCGGTGAGGAAACTATGGTAGGGAAACACGCAGCGTTGATCTCTGCCACTCAATGTCTAAAACGTGCGAAAAAACTTCTAAATGAAATCTAAGACTTCTACGAAGTATTTAATATACAAAAGATATAAATAAGTGACTTAACTTTGCTTAACGAGCAAAAACTAATAAGTAGTTCTCAAAAAGAATCATTTGTTGTTTTCTTTTTAATTGCAATCATTCATCGCAAAGATACTGAACAACACACATGTTTCTAGAAATAAACAAAAAATATGATTCCCAGTATATATTCCCACTAGAATCAACGATTGCAGAAATGTGTATCGGAAAATAATATTGGTGTATATATGCAGGTAGAGCAGTCTATATTGCAGAGCTATATTTCTTCCTTTAAAAATATTTTATATTTCCTCTTGTAATATCCATTGATAACCATTTAGTCCATTTAATGGATATTAAAAAGGTATAGGTATTAAACATTTATATTAAAACGTCCGCATTCCTTCCTAAGTGTGAAATAACACTTTTAAAAATATTTAAAAATATTAATATATTAATAATTTATATTTCCATTTCTTCGCTCTGGTGTCGAGGTGAAGCGCGGCGTTGAGTTCTGCCACTTAACACGCAATGCCTCCGTAAGTCGGCAGAAAGTGGGGAACGGAGTGTCTTTCACTACGTTCCCTCTGCCTACCCTGCAGTGTGCGGGATACAGCGTGAAGCTGATAAAAATATTAATGCATCTAATATATTTGCTTAGTTATAAGTAAGCAAATTTCTTTTTTTTTCAGCTTGTATATTGTATCTCGCAAATAGCAGCAGGCAGAAGGAGCCTAGATTTCTGGAGGAGGAGGCATTGCGTATTTATAGGCGGATCTAAACTCCGCACTTCTAGCCTCTATACCACAGCGAAGAAATAAAAATAACAAATATTTCATTTTTTTAAGTGAAAATCGACTTCACTTATCGCGTTTACAATGACAAGCTTATGCCACTGCGCCACGACTGGACTAAGCAAGTTTTATACAGCATTTTAATTAACATTCAATGTAATAACTCGAATGAAAAATTAATATCACTCTTATATTTCAAACTCTTCAAAAGTTCATCTGACAAAGCTCTAATGCATTCAGATGATCTGGGTCAAGGTGCATCCGACACAGTAATATAAGCTCATAGCGCAGCTTATGGTATAACCTTCGTATGCCACTCCACGTGCATTTGGAATGGGATAGCAATGGCTCAACGGTATTTCTGAATCCAGCCTCTGCATTGTATTTTAAACTTAATCCATTATTTCGAAATCTTTAGATTATAAACATATATTAGGTTAAGCCATGCATTTTGTGGGGTATTGAATGTTTTTTTTTTAATTTAAAAAATATACGCTGTTAGAAATAATAAAAAAACCATGAGGCCATCGTGGGGCAGTGGTGTTGGGTCTGAATGTAAAGCCACTATGGTTGTAGATTCGATGGGGATTGAGTGATGACTCTACTCTGGTTAGTTAGAGTGCGGCGTTGAGTTCCACCACTTAAATAAATCGCGGAAAGCTGAGAAGGGTGTATTTTGACTTTCTTTCGAGATACAGTGTGTAACTTATAAAAATATCTTACGTACATTCATCCGATATACATATTCTAAAATTAAAAGGTGGTATATATGCAATGCAAGCAATTGTATGAATACTATATACTTTGTACGGCAACGAGCCAACCAGCCGGTACTCAATGAATGTGAAACGAACATTAAAACGCTCAATTTGATATCTACCTACCTTCAAATTTCATTGTGCGTATTTTTACGTTTTACGTTTTATTTTTTACGTTTGTTAGAGATTTGTTTTTTTTTTTTGTAAATTAACAAAATGAATATGATACTTATGGATTTTACCTAAACTAAGACCATCCTTGGGCAATGTGATTTGGAGAAACATTTATTTGCCTTTTCTCCGCTCTGGCATGATATAGTGCGGTGTCGATTTTCATTTTCTTTCATTCAAGAAGAAAGTGTAGAATAGAAAGTTTCGAATCAACGTTCTCTCTGCCTACTTGTGCAGAACAACGTGTAAAGTTGAAAAAAATATATATTTCAACGGTTATATGCTTTTACTATTTAATCTCTAATCCTCTAATCCTAGAGGTCGGCGACCGCAAAAGACGCAATGCTTCTAGCTCCTAGCTGTATTAAAGAGCAAAGAAGCCTTAACGTACAGACTTAAAAGTTAATTTTAACGTAATCATAAAAAATATAAAATCCTTTTGAAAAATATTACCGTAGCCTAGTATTGTATACTATTTAGTTATATTATACATCTTAAAAAAGGGAGAACACCTATTTATACCTAAATTTATTGAAGCACGCTAAACTGGTGTAAGCCATGTTTAACCACCCAATCCTCCGATTATGTTTTGGAATCCGCCAATGACTCCTTAAGTTATACACACAAAGCCTTTGTACGTCGAATAATTATTATTGGCTCAAGTTCAATGTTGGTTAATCCACGCCGTTTGATGATAGCGAACAAATTAATTTGTAGATTAACCACATAGTATATCGACACTTCTGTGTAACAGCAATAACAATATTTCTTAATACCTACTAAGCCATAGTAATTAATTAATTTAATATCTTCCATAGAAACTTATAATGATATTCTATACTGAATTATGTTTCATTGTAAAGCTATATTATATAAAAAAATAAACAGATTCACGCTGTATCCCACATATAACAGAGTAGGCAGAGGGAACCTAGTGTTAAAACATTGACTTTCACACATTTCGCTGATTTTTTCGAGGAAATTCGTGTTGAATGGTGGAACTCAATGTTCCACTTTGCCTAGACGCTTTGAGCGACGGAATGAAAATATAAATTTAGATAAATATTCCAGTTCCTCGAGTGGGGATCGAACCCACAGCCATCCGCATTTACAGTCATCCACTTGTGCCTCTGCGTCACGACGGACTCCATGAATAGATATCGTCTTTAGAATGACAATATTATAAAACACGTAATTAATCCAATTTAGCAAATAAATAATAGTATGGTTTAAGCGGAGCAACACGCGAGTTTTCTATTCTTTTATTGTACATACTTTGTAATGAAATTAAATACGTATAAAAAGTGAAATAATATAACATGTAATAATATAAAATTATATGACAATGTGATACTAAAAATATATTCTATCACTCTTAAGTCTTTTTCGTCCGCATTCCTCCTGTATGACAAACATTACATTTCGATTCCGAAATATATTACAACAAAAAAGAAAATTTTATGTTATATACTTACAGTATCAAAAGCGTAATATTTTAACGTATACGTTGTATATAGGGAATTATAGATATATACAAAATTCCATTATATGGGATAGGCAAAGCGAATTTACATAACATTTTTATGGATTTCCGATAGACAGATGTCAAGCGACGGAACCTAACTTTGCATAACTCGACCAGGGATACAAATATATTTTAAGCATATTTATGCATGAGGACGTCGTGACGCAGTTATGGGTTCGAGTTCCACCCAGTGGAATAAATTATATATTGTCTGAGGTGAAGTTTCAAAACTATCGTGAGTTAATAATAATTCGCTTTAATCATTTAGCAATACAAAATAACTAACAATTTAACATTCGTTATCTTTTAAACATAAAATGACATGACATTGTGTCAATGCAAATATAATAAAATAGGATGAACTCACAGTATCGATACCAACCATCTTACCAAACGGCTATCGAGTTTCAAATTTGCTTGTACACGACTTTTTGACACTTTTTTTTAATGAGTAGAAATGATAGTGATAGACATCGACGCCATTAAAACATTAAAAATTTGCTAACAATATTAATATTTTAATTTTTTCGCTCTAGCACCAAGGTTGAGTTCCGTTACTTAACACGCAATGCCTCTAGTGGAGTTGTTTTATCACTAGTTTAACCTTTTGCCTACCCTGCTGTATGCAGGATACAGTGTGTTTTAAAATACTGTTATTTAACACCTAGTGATACATAAATGTTCAACCATCAAGCCTTATATAGGCTATAGCTATCATGTGATAGCTACTGAAGTGTAGATAATGATAATATAATGATTTATATGTATACCAGTGGACTTGCGCGGATTCGCCTGCTTGAACTATACGAATATGTATTAAATTATTTTCAGTTTTCAATCATTTCTAAACGATCAAAAAGGCCGAGAAAAAATAATAATTACACATAATAAAACTCTTAATATTAGAACAAATACCTGAGTAAACAAAATGGATAAACAGAACAAGTAAAAGTAAAAAAAAACAATCAAAATTAAATCAGCTTCACTCTGTATCCCGCGCAGAGCAGAGGTAGTAGGCAGAGGGGACCTAGTGTTGTGACACTCGGTCGCCCACTTTACGCCAAATTCTGAAGACATTGCGTGTTGAATAGCGAGGAAATATACATTTAAATAAATATTTAAGTCCCTCGACTGGGGATCGAGCCCACAACCTGTCGCGTTTACAGTTAATATTAAGAATTTCCTTCAGTTACTTTTAGGCCAGTTGTCCCTACGCCACAACTGGCCTAAAAGTAACTGAAGGAAATTCTTAATATTAAAAATACTATTAGCCTCCATGTTCATCTTAAGACCTTTAACTATCTCTGTACGAGTCGGATCAACGGGTTGGCCCTGATTGGGTCATAGACAGACACACAGAGTGACTTACGAATTTATAACTAATTCATTTAAATGGCGATAACTTTTTTTAATGAACCCATTTTGATGAATCAAAGTAAATAAGTAAGTGTTTTGCTGAGTTAAAATAAAACAATCAGAGACAGTTTTAAATAAATCGGTTCAGTGCTTTCGGAGATAAGCGTGATTAAGGATACAGACAGACAAGAAATTCGAGATTTTATTTGCTTTCTGTTATTTACTTTTTAAGTGTCCCTATATTTATTTCAATCAAAGATACTAAATGTACAAACAAAATATTTTACTGTTTTATTATATGTATAGATACACTACATCTATATTCTATAGAGTATACAGGCTAAGTGCTACGTACGATCTTAATGTATATTTTCGCCTCTTCAAAGTTCCAATGTCATCAATCACTTCAGACGCTGAGTGCGAGGACTCAAGACTTTTTCTATGACTTGCTAGATTTATCAATTGCGTTTTCATAGTCTTAATTAATGATTATTTTCTTCATATCCATATTTGTCCTACTTTTAATATCTTCTTACTTATTGTGGCACACTATAAATATTGTTGTTTACGTAACAAAAGTTTTACTGTATCTGTGGATTCTTGTAGCGAATCCGACAGTTTACAACAAAATAATATTTACGTTGCTTACATTTGAATTTTGCTTACATTTGAACCGACCTGGTCGGTTTCCAGGAGGCGCGGGTTAGTAAGTATTTATCTTTCGTAAGTGTCGATTAAAACTTTAAAAATGTTTGAATTTGTTGTTTTTCAAAATATGATACTACGCAAATACCTATGTTATGACCTGCATGGTCACGAGATAAAGGCATATAAATGTGTATGTAGTTTTGAGATCATCACACAGTTGAATTTTAAAGAAATCTTATTATATAATGTCTTTTTTTCCTTTCCGATTATTCATAGAGTGTTGAATACAACTGCCTTATGATATTTATTATTTGATAATGTGAAATCTGATTTTCGAAATGTCATACGATTCACGATGTCTCGCGACTATATTAATTTAATCAACTTCTCGCTGTGTCCCTCACACAGCAGGGTAGGCAGAGGGAACCTAGTGATAAGATATTCCGTACTCCGTCCGTCGAATTCTGTAGACATTGCGTGTTTAGTGATGGAGCTTAAGGCCTTAAGGCTTAAGGCGCTAAAGCGCGGCCTTAAGCTCCATATCCGAAACAAAATTTCGTGACCAGAGCTAAGAAATGGAAATATAAATTTAAACAAATATTTTATTTCGTCGTCCCACAACCGACCTTCTTATTTTAATACAAACACAATATCGTAATTTACGTAATATAATAACTTTATTTCAGAACATAACTTGTGGTTATTGAATGGAAAAGCCACCAAGACGCCGTTAAACGTATCAAACGCCTCAAATATACTCCCCCTCGCTGTTCAATGACTAGTACTTTTACGTTTATCGCTCGTAATTCCCACGCTGCTATCGCGGATTATAGAATACTACGAAAATTATTATGTATTATATATTTTATATGCCGACTAAAATATTAGTTTATCTTTTATATAGATGTCTGTGAAAGTTTATTTAATATCGCCAGCATAATATGGAGAACGCGATGAGTATCACTGTAATAGAATGCACGGAAGATACAAGAAAAATCTACAGTTATTAGAAAATTTACTTCTTTTTTTAGCTTTAAGTACTTTTATTATGTAGCGGCTCAATAAATTATGTATTTTAGATGTTGATTAACCTAAAATACATTTCGAAGTCAATTACAATTTCTAATTTATCGTACCGGTGGCTTGAAAAACACGAAACGTAAGAATAAAAATTGCTATATGTATTTTTCACATGTTTAATTATCGTTTGGCAAGAGAGAATACTTTTTTTAAATAATTCTAACATTTTTGAAATGTTATTCTACAAAGAAAAACGGGACAAGCACCAGTCGGGCTTTTTCTGAAATTCAGGATTAGGTTAGCAGAGGCCAGAGCTCTTTCATCTCATACCTCACTAGAACTAAAGAGGCTTTAATACCAAATTTTGCCCCCCTTTTAAGTCTATTATTTTTTAGGATTCAACCACAAATTATATAATTATTTTCCTGAACTGCCTGTAGATGCTAGCTGCCAAATTTCATAGTTCTAGGATCCAAGGGAATCAAATGTAATGACTTTTCATTCCCTTTATTGTATCGAAATACGCATTTTAATGATATAAATGGCCATATTTTTTTTAAGTAAATATAGAATTTTTTTTTAGAAAATCCTGACGGACAAAAAAATTTATCTTATAATGGTTCTTTTTTTCATTAAACGGTACGGAAAAAGAAAAAACATATAGGTTTTCTTAATAAATATTTTTCTTTCCTAAGTGTTAAATTTTCTGTTTAATATTTGTTAAGTTTGTTTGTTTTGTTTGAGTTTTCTAGATTCAAATAAAACAAAATAGTAAGAATAAAGTGATAAAAAATTGATATATGTAAGTATAAGTGGAGTAAATAATGAAAGTAAAGAAGAAAGAAAGGACATTTTCTGACACAAAAAAATTAAAGATATTACAAAATACAAAAAAAATTAAATTTAAAAAAATTACGACGTCTTTCTTTATATAAATCACAGTACTTTCTATAGTTTTTCAAAATAATAAATCCACGTCTATAAATCATCATAAATCATCGCTCAATGTACGCGAATAAAGCGGGACTGGACGCCGAATAGTTTTTTTGAGTTACCTCAAATATATATAAAAAAAATATTAGATTTGCGTGTAACAATTATAATATATAAAATGAGTACTTACAGCAACATATCAAGCTGGTTATGTCGTAATTAAGTGGCTACCTGGGACCTCCATAAATGAGAAATAAAACAGTACTAGCAAGTATTTTTATTGTTTTTGCTTACAATTATTACACCATTTAAGATAATATTGTTCGATAATGTTATAAACGATGTATTTCTTAGTTTAATCCATAACACAACCATATACATATTACTATTATATTTGGAATTGATTCTTTCGTTCAGTTGTAATCAATTTGGATTAATTATTTCATTTGTAAAATAAAAAATCATATTATTGGTAATAGGATATAAATGGCTATATTTTTTTATAGCGGCCACTAGCGGCCCACACAAATCTTCGCCCGCATGCCACCTATAATACTTTGATTAGGATACATTTGCCAACAAATAAACAGATATTCAATCATGAGCAACTTGTTTTCATAATTCAAAAGGGCGCCCCCCTCGAGACTCGAGCCTAAGCTTGTTATTTAAAACAAGTTATTTTTTGACAAAATATGCCTTACTGTGACTTATTTATAAGAGCTTTTTAGAACTAATGAAATAGAATGTGTTTAGCTAAAATAATTCTATGGCGTTAATTATTGTTGTTATTCCGTTAGATGAGGCTAACTAAGACTTACACTATAATTTTATATAGCCTATAGTACTCCTGTAGAATGTAGCTTTCATATAAAACAAAAAAGGTAAAACGGACCAGTAAATACAAAGATCTTAGCGTTTAAGCTAATGGGGGGTTGATTGAGCCTTCGGATCGGTCTGGGTGCTTATAAGGGATCTGGTGATAGTCCCGTAAATAATATACGTAAAATTGGCGTAGTAATAAAACTTAGTTTGCCTCAATTTTGGTACGTCTGGCGGGGGAGTAACGACCCCATGTAAAGGATATTACAATAATAAATATATATTTTTTTCAATTATTTTAACGTTTCTACTTTAACGTAGGTAAGCATATACCTTTAGTTTAGGCGCTACCTCTGAAAAGGCCACACTTTCAAGTAAGTACGCATACTATTAATCCTAAAAATTACAGTTTTACTAATTTTTTTTTATGGAAAAGGACAAGGCAAACGAGCGTTTGGGTCACTTGATGGTAAGTGGCTACCGCCACCCACGACCCCGTGCAACACCAGAGGAGCCGGTGTGTTGCCGGCCTTTAAGGTGGGTTGGGCGCCGGTGCCCGCATTACCTGATGCGACACGCAGTGGTATAAAGCCACTGCTTAACCCCGGTTTTAAATGCGGGGCTGATAATGACCCGGTCGAGTCTGCCCATGCGTGTTGCCGTAGCTGGCGACGTGACTCTACTACACGTACTTTGGTCGCCTCTTACGACACAGACAACCTTGGCGTTATATTTTATAACAATGTCTAAGTCAAAAATTATCAATCCCATAAATCCCATCAAAACATAAATGTAAAATAAATTTTGATTCGTCGTCGTCGGTCGTCAGCTTCACTTATATATAATTTTTCGGGTTTTCTGCTTTTTCACTTGGCTGGACACGGTTACGCGTGTTTTAATGAATGTAATCTTTCAGAGACACCTATCAACATTCCCATTCATCTCTTTTAAACGCCACTTTCAAGTCCACAAAAGCATTAGAATTTCTTGATGCATAGCCCAAAATAATCCGTGATCACAGGGAGGGAAAAGATCTCATCCATGCATCATCTTCCAGATCAAGAGGCTCTATGTACCTCCGTCAACAGCCTTTCGGATTTATCTTACATTCTTCTGTATTTAAACATCCTACTTTTACTGCCCAAACTAACCAAACTGATTGCCCTATATCTAATACAGTCTATTTGTGGACCTGTATCTTCATACAAAAGCACAATGATATAACCTCGCCAAACTTTTGGCACTAGCGCTGTCTTCCAGCATAAGTTGCACAAAATTGAAGTTGCACAAAAGTCGCAAGTACCAGACGCGTCGCCCATCTTATTCGATCGATCTTCAAGAATTCATTCATCTTCTGTTAAATCTGTCTCCTTACATTTCACGTATTTATCTACTATCTAGTTGGATGGCGATCAAAATGCCCCATTGGTCGCCACTTTTCATACCAGTGGCGACGTAATGGAGCTTTCTAACATTGTGCACTCTTATGGTGCTTGTGGTGGATGGAATGTTACAGCCCATAAAGGGCTGGCATAGATCGCTACGAGCAATTCATCATCGCCCCATTTATAATTGAATTTGTAATAAAATCGCAAACCTAAATTCGGCCCTGGTTATGTACAGTTTAGCGCGTTTGCGTAAATCTTTTTAATTATATCCATAAATAATGAAATCTTTTAATCGCAAAAACAGGTCAGCGAGACTGGACGCTCATTTCTAGAAATATTTTGAGAAAATAGTTTTACTTCACATACCTATATTGTGTTAGTTAGTTATGTGTGTTTAATTGTATCATAGGGTCAGTTAACTTGATATAAACTGAGAATTTTGCTTGAAAGCTTTTTGTAATTTATAATATAAAGATATATATTTTTTAAAACGACGTTTAGCGCGCAACTAAGCTCTTTTTTATTCATAGTAAACTAAAAATATTTTATGCCTATTCCATCCACACTGTTCTTGCAACTTTATAAGTAATATATAGTATTTTCTGAATTTACCAATTGCATATAAATACCAATAATATACATGTATTTTTTTCTTTAATGTTTTAGTCTTGATAAAAAAAAAATTAATTATTAACAGTCCGATCTCATTTCGTATTTTCAATCGATATTGTGTTTTAGTACGAAAGGGTTAAAGCCAAATTGTCTGTGAATAAATTACAGTAAACCCAGCAGCCATTTGTGGAAAATCGATCTTTGTTATCTTAGTACTACGCCTAAAAGCTCGCCATGCTTAACTCGAACATTGTTACTAGAAACGACCTCAATTACGAATACGAATACGAATATTTAATGAATAACAATAAAATACATTTAAGAACTAAAAGAAATTTTATGGATAATTTCAAACTTACGTTGATATTTTATAAGAAAAAATTATAGAACTGACGGTGACAGTAGAACCTATATCTGTCATTTTGATCTTATAATATAATTATATAATTTGAAGTTATAATACTTTTATAATATCTAATAATAAAACAGTCTAGATTCAAGCCTTTCTAAACCAATATATAGAGGTTCCTGCGGCTTTACTAGTACTTAAGTGAATGTACTTACCATGATTGCCGTCAGTATCCATTATTTTCCTACAAAAGCATGTTTATTTTTTACTTCTTTATGCAATAATTATTCATAAAGTCGCAATTCTAATAAAACAAACCCAATTAGCCTCGAGCAGAACTTGATTTGAATTAAAAATGATATTATAATATTTTTTATAAGTACAAACATTGCGTAATTCAGCTCAGAAAATTATAATATTGTATTTTGTACAATGATATTTTTATTCTTAAATCAGTCGTTGTGAAGGGACAACGTGTGACTGTAAAATCGACTGGTTGTTGGTTTGAACTCCATTTGAGGAAATTCAATATTTATTTAATTTCATATATTCAATACATTTAGATTTATTCACTCTGGTGTCGAGGCAAAGCGCTGCGTTGAGCTCTGCCAATTAACACGCACTGCCTCCAGAATTCGGCAGTAAGTGGGAGAAGGAGTATCTTAACACTAGGTTGCCTCTGCCTGGTGCCTGTGCTTGATACAGCGTGTAGCTGATTTTATTTTATTTGATTTTCTTATTAATAATATAGTTAGTCTTAGTCCGTTCTTGTTCTGATATAGGTATAATTAAAAAAACAGACACTACAGATTTTACTAATTAACGTATATAAATATATATATGTGCTTAAAACATAAGTTTGTTTTTTAAATCAGTTATTGTGATGATGTTAATTTAGCTTTTACAAAGTTCAGAGTACCTTTATCCATTTAATATCGTGCAACATATTATTCTCGTGGACAGCCATTAAAAAGTTTGTTAAATTACAACAACCACGTGTCAAATTTTAGCGAAAATTAGATCGAAAAAGTTTTGAGTAATTAAATATTTTAAAAGGTTGTTAATGATAAAGAAACATGTAAATCTTTTCGCACCCTCTTAATTTATCCTCTCTAATATTAATCGAAAACAAAAGTGGCGCAAGAGCACAAGTGTGCGACTGTAAATGCGACAGGTTGTGGATTCGATTCTCATTTGAGGAAATTAATTCATTTTATTTCCTCTCTTAATAAGAGGCGGAGAGGGGTGTGAAGTACCGCTGCTCAACGCACAATGCCTCCAGAATTCGGCGGAAAATGAGAAACGGAAATATCTTAATGGGAACGGAGTGTCCTAACACTAGGTTCTCAACTTCTTTCTGCCTACCCTGTTATGTGCGAGATAAAGCGTGAAGATATAAATATATAAAGATAAAAACACTAAATAAATATATAATATTAAAGATAAAAATACTCTGTATAAGCTTCTATTACTATAGTTTTAAAAATTCTTGTCAAATATTATTTCAAGCTTGCAATTTTCCCATCTCGATTCCGTATACCTTGAAATTACGTTTCCTTCCTCGAATTCGACACGCGTATTTGCTCCACGTTAGTAGAGATTCACGTTCATATCGTAACATATTTTATACAATAAGCTTTTGTATTTTTAGGAGCGCCGAATCAATTTTGGATAGTTGTTATTTCTGTAGAGTTTTTTACAATTCGATAACGGAATTTCGTTAATTAATTAATTAATATGTATAAAATTGGAAATAAAAAGATTGTTTATTTGATTTGAGGCCGGTCGTGGCGCAGCGGCACAAAGTGTGACTGTAAACCGACTGGTTGTGGGTTCGATCCCACTCGAGGAGATGAAATATTTACTTAAATTTATATTTCCATTTCTTCGCTCTGGTGTCGAGGCAAAGCGCGGCGTTGAGTTCTGCCACTTAACACGCAATGCCTCCGAAATTCGGCAGAAAGTGGGGAACGGAGTGTCTTTCACTACTTTCCCTCTGCCTACCCTGCAGTGTGCGGGATACAGCGTGAAGCTGATTTATTTATTTAAAAGATTGTTTAATATTTCACACGTTACATTTCGAGTATTATTTTTATTATTTTAAAGTCACTCAGACGTAGTTCAGGGAGTAGATGGCGGTATGACTATCCCCTCCAACTCCTCTTCCTTAGGGGAGCTACTGCAGAGGAACATGGTGATCCATATCTATATAATATTTTTTATTGCTTATTACGAAAGTATATTGTATAGATACTTGATAATCCAGACAAAACTATTTTATTTTATTTTATTTTTTTAACATTACGGTTTTACGGTACACACTTAGGGTAGGTAGGCAGGGTAGGTAGAGGCTTACTGTTAAGTCACTCCGTTTCCCATTTTATATATACAGTACTTTGCTTTTCAAAGTTGTTTACATAACTGTGACTACGTCAGCCTGCCCCTTAAAATAAAATTAAAAGACAGCAAAAAGATCGTAGGATCGTTGGTTTCGGTAATCTTATTAGGTACTTACTCATGGAAGGTAAGTATAATAAAGATTTTTTTTAAGTAAATTTTCCCTGAAAAGATCAAAGAGTATCATGATTTGGTTAAAATAAAAAAAAGCAACATTCCAATTTTTGTTATACAGTGTTATATTTGTTTGTATTTGAATATATTTAACTTATTCAAAAGATTTCATGCCTCTCAGAATTTAACATATGGTAGATAAATACATAAAACATATAAGAATAACTGTTATTTTAATATGTACGATATAATCTTTTTATTATTGCATAATAAAAAATATTAGAAGCATACGTATAGACATATATCGTTAAATACAGAGATAAATAAAATTCAGCTTTTATTTCAACGTAACAATAGCTTTCTCTTGGATTTTATACATTAATAGTCACCAATTTCATTTTTTATCTGTAATATCTTACAATTATCATATATTTACATATTCATCATAAAACCCGGTCAACCGCGAGTCAGACTCCCCCACCGAGAGTTCCATGCCAATAAAAATATACCGTAAAACCAACCTTACCATTATAAGCCAAGGAGAAGTATAACTTGACAAACATAAGGATGCTGATATAAGTTTGTAATATTATTTTTACCCTATAGGTCATCTTTTTCTGTGTTTCAAAGGACCATAATCTTAATATTAATTGCGTTGGGGTGCAACGCAACCCCCACTCAATCCCGAGATAAATGTTAAAATACAGAATAAAAAAAAATTAACGTAACTAACTAAGATAAACGAAATACTAGCTCACTAGCTTGTAAAATATTCCCGGTTTCATCTGGAAGTGGTGAAATCCGAGCAAATTATAGTAACTTCTTGTTAATATTTTCCTTTAATATCGCATAAACTAATCAATTCATTACGTTGTCAAGATTGCTATCAACTACACCTAAGTCTGTTTCTTAGTTACCTTGTTACTATTTGGAAGTACTTATAGTTACAACTAAATCTATAATGAAAATTATATAAGTTAAATTAAAATTGAAATATAGAATGTATCTTGTACTTGTATGTAGAATAGCCTGACCTAATTTCATTTTCAGGGTTCCGTACCTCAAAAAATAAAAAAGGGAACCTTATAAAATCACTTGTTCTGCCTGTCCGTCTGTCAAGACAATTTATCTCGCGAGTCAAGCTGAAATTAATATAAAGTATTTAGGTCTATGGTCCCTAGACGCACAAAAAAGTCAAACTTCCAAGTTAAAGTAATCAAAAAATACTAATACATCGATTTTGTAATCAAAACCTTTAGAGTTCCTGATAATAGGAATCAGCTTCACGTTATATCCCGCACACAGCAGTGTAGGCAGAGGGCCTAGTATCATGAGACACTCCGTTCCCTACTTTCTGCCGAATTCTGGAGGCATTACTTGTTGAGTAGCAGAACTCAACGCCTCGCTTTTCCTCGACATCAGAGCGAACAAATGGAAATATAAATTTATGTAAATATTTCATCTCCTCGAGTGGGGATCGAACCCACAACCAGTCGGTTTTACAGTCACACTTTGTGCTACTGTGCCACGACTGGCCTGTAGTGATAATAGAAACATTTCTAAAAGTGAAAAATTATAGAAATTTCATTAAAAAAAATAATTACAAGCATATATTTGTACTTAATTTTTAACAAAATGAGTGTTTATTCCCGCAAACTTAAGTTTGTCAACGTTTATAAGTTATATTTCCCGTTGACCTTCAATCTTGAAATTGGTACGGAAGCCTCGGTGGGCGAGTCAGACTCGCACATTATTGGTGTTTTTTTTTCAGATTTGTTTGAATCAAAAAATCACCTTGTACATGTTACGTAGACTCTTTCCCATTCACTGGTTTGATTTGTCTTTCTTAGTGGAAAAAATATTTGTTTTACTTTCGTAGTATAAAAATTATTTGTTTTAACCTAAAAACACGCTTAGGGCTCTATTAACCACCCTCCCCCATTAGGCACCAGGAGAAATTAACAGAGTATTCACCTTAACATACTAATGTACATACAATGTTTACATCTAATCATATAAACGTTGGATTTCGTAAAAGATATAATATATCTATAGGTAGTTTTACCACTAACCCTATAATATATATATTTTTTAAGTTCGCAAACCAAATCGCCTATAATTCTTTTGAATAACGGGCAAAAATTTATTTTGAAGCCGCAAACGCTTCAACAAACTTATATATAGTAAATAAAAAAAAATAACAAGTTTAATTTAGAAATTGGAAAACCTAAACCACAAATATTGTAAGTTAAGAGCTAAATCTCTCCGGAGCATAAGCGAATTCCAATAAGCTTAAAACGAATCGCAATATGGTATGGCAAAGCAAAGCTCACTCTCGCTTAGATGTATGGCAAATCCTATTAAGTAAATCGGATCAAATCCTTCTATTCTAACATTTGTTTTGAATTTTCCAGAGAAAGAGATCAAACTATTTCTGATGCAAACAAGGAAAACATAAATAAGACGAAGCGATAAAATAATCTATTTTTTTTATTGATAAAACGTTCCGCAAACTTATGGTTTTCATATAACAAGCAATTTTATTTACTAAAGTACATTAATAGAAAGTTTTGTAAAAGAATTTAATTTTCCCTACTGTAAGTAGAAAAGTTTTATTTAATCAAGTACAAATATGAACTATATGATATGTATTCGTATGTATTTATCAAATAAGGGCGAAGAATTTCGCCATTCAACATGTCATTTCTCGAATTCGGGCGGAAAGCGGAGAATGGAGAGCAGTTATACAGATAAAATGCGTGAAGCCTTTGTATTAACTCATTTAAATATATTTTTTCAGCTTCACTCTGTATCCCACCAGAAGAAGCCTAGACACTCCGTTTTCCACTTTCTGCCGAAGTTTTCGCGTAGCATTGAATATTGAATAGCGAAATTCAACGCTGCACTTTTTAGGTATAATTTAAATAAATATTGTTACAAAAACCTCAGATAAATTACTAACATTAAAAGTTTCACAGAAAATTAATCTACAAACCAATCATAGCAACACAAAAATTATAAAAGATAATCAAAACTTTGTAGAACCGATTGGGTTCAACTTCCTACGTCGAAATTTTTATACGCTTGTTACAACTTATGTTGTTAGCATCTCTGTAGGGAGATTTTTACAAATTTCCGCTACCCAAAGATAATTACTAGGAATTATCGTTTGGCAAGAGAGAATACTATTTTTTAAATATTTTTAAACATTTTTAAAGTGTTAATCCACACTTAGGAAATATAAATCCCTACAGAGATGCTAACAACATAAGTTGTAACAAGCGTATAAAAATTTCGACGTAGCTTGGCGAGAACGTATGGCTCAGTGGTCAGAGCGCCTGGTCGGTTTCCAGGAAGCGCGGGTTCGAGTCCCGCTACGTTCAAATTTTTATACGTTTTCTAAATAAGTATTTATAAATTTAGTTTATATTACACACACGAGATATTGAACTTTTAGTGTAGAATCAAGTGTTGCACCTCCCTGTTACGCAGTGTAGGCACTTCCACTATAAATATATATAGGATAATCTGTAAATATAGTTTTTTATTCTTGATTTAAAACCACACCTAAAAAGAAGAGAGATGAGTCGTGACGCAGTGGCACAGAGTGTGACTGTAAAATCAATTGGTTGTGGGTTCGATCCCCACTCGAGGAGATAGAATACTTACTTACATTTATATTTTAATTTCTTCGCTCTGGTGTCAAGGCAAAGCGCGGCGTCGAGTTCCGCCACACAACACGTGATGCCTCCAGCTCGACGGAAATTGGAGAACGATGTATCTTAACACTAGGTTCTCTCTGCCTACCCTGTTGTGTGCGGGATACAGAGTGAAGCTGATTTATTTATTTACATAAAAAGAAATCGAACACACAATCATCACTGAGCTAGATTACTACCAAACAACTGCTAAATTATATCGTTTAACATTTCCTTGGAATTTCCATTAGTAATAGCAAGTTCTGCTGTAGTACTGAGAAAACACAAATCCTTGTCAGTACAGTGTTGTAGAAAAGCTTATTTTTAGAAGCTTTCTTCAGTTCTTTTTGTATTTATTTGTACATTAACTTGAGCTTACTTTCATATTAAATAACGAAATTGATACTAAGAATGGCAGATCGTCTATAAACATGGTTAAACGTATAAAATAATTACGTTAAAATGAGGAAGCATGTTATATTCAATATGACATGTCAATATGACAACTTTATATGGGTATTAATGGGTTATAAAAATTAAAACCTCCAAATATACAGCTCGGAGTAGAAAAAAAAGCTTCTAAGTCAACGCTATCAAAAATTATGAATTGGACTATTATGCTGGATTTCGTATGAAGTTCACCGAGTTAAACATACATATAGGGTCTTCCCGTGGATCTACAATAAACTCTGGAAAGAAGTGAAAACTTACAATAAGAATAAAGGAAAAGGTCTAAAAATGAAAATATTAAGGTATATCATGGAATGGAGGCATTGCGTGTTGAGAGACGGAACTCAACGCCGAGCTTTGCCGCGTTACCAGAACGAAGAAATGAAAATATTAAATATTTCATTTCCTCGACTGAAAATCGAACCCACAACTTGTCGCACTTACAGTCACACGCTTGTACCGGCCATGACGGCCTCTAAATATTCATTATATAGTCTTAATAAATAGTAAGGGTAATAACTCAAACGTAGCGAGCAAACGCTGAAATGAAGCATAATATATAGAGGTAGGTGCGTCAGGGGTCGAAATCATAAATAATTCATATTGCGAAATATTATAGACACCTTGGAATGCGGATACACGAGTTTAAGAGTAGGTATCTCGTAACTTGAGTTTTTCATACTAGACAAAATAACAAAAAAACATTGTATGATGTAAATCAGCTTCATGCTGTATCCTGCACACAAGGTAGGCAGAGGGAACCCAGTGTTAAGCCACTCCGTTCCCCACTTTCCGCCGAATTCTGGAGGCATTGCGTGTTGAGTGGCAGAACTCAATGCCGCGCTTAGCCGCCTCGATATCAGAGTGACGAAATGGAAATATAAATTTAAGTAAATATTTCATCTCCTCGAGTGGGGATCGAACCCACAACCAGTCGGTTTTACAGTCACACTTCGTGCCGCTGCGCCACGACTGGCCTCTGTGTGTGATATATTACACAAATATGCGTTACTTCTTTCGGCTGTAAAGTTACATTTGTTCTAATTTAGAAAAGAAAAACTTCTCTAAAGATTTTAAAGCACTTTGTTAAAAGATTAAGTTAATTTATACTTCGCTTGTCCCTATTGACATTGTCGGTGTTGAAAACATAAACTTATATACCTTTTTCGGTTATATATTTAGATAAATTCAGAAATATCTTGCTACGATTTTATGTTAAAGACAGAACATTCTCCATGTTCTGCAAACTTTATTTTAACACGAATCCTGCAACTTAGCATAATAGACGGTGTCAATATATTTATTCTAAATGCGCCGAAACGGCAAAATCAAGCTGTATACCGCATATAACAAGGCAGAGGAAAACTTAAGAAATTCCGTTCCCCACATTCCGCCGAATTTTTCAAGGCATTGCGTGTTGAGTGCCGGAACTCAACGCCGGGCTTTTGCTTTAGTGCCAGAGCGAAAAAATTAAATTAATAATTAATTCTCCCGTATTCATATCGAACTCACAACCGTCGCATAACAATCACACCCTTGTGACCCTGCACCACGACATCCTCAATCAGGGTTTTTTTTTTATTTAAATTACAGAAATCAGTAACAGAATCGTATGCATCGAAGGCAACAACGTTTTACCGTAATTGTCCTCTTTAAGCCCCTATAGCATTTTGTATCCGAGCCGGGCACACTGTAGAGCACACAGAACTCGATATTTGGGCCAAGGTCAAACAAGGCACCGGCCGTGCAGTTATTAAGAGTAGACCCGTTAATTCATTCTCTCTGATGATAATTTATTAGTTCGTGTTTGTGTGACACTCCATTTATCATTTTATACTGCGGCTCCCTCCAATAATATGCATACTTTTATAAATATCTATTTATTGACACATTTATTTTTGTTTGGTTATTCGCAAGTTCTTAATGAAATTAAGAAAAGTGAGCGGTAAGCGAAACACTATATTAAAGATACTGTAGGAAGGTTATATAAAAGCAAGGACCTCTCGGAGAGCATGTATGAAGAAGTTAATGACAATGAACGAAGCGAAAGAGGTATTCAGAGACCATACCGTTTGGCGCACCGTTCTCTCTGGCTACCCTGCTAGGGGCGTGAAGCCAAGTTAAGTTATTAATGAAATGCATACCTTAGTGGGTAATAATAATCATATTTTTTATGTTATTATATAATTTGTATATAATCTTTAAATAAAATCCATGAATTACCTATATGTACGTTATTTCCTCTACGGACATACTAAATTCATAAAGTAATATCGAAGAATTAAGATTCACTCATACCCGTCACGCAAATATCTGTGGTTAGTGATGATCTAACACTCATCTACCTTAAAAAATCAGCCATTAACCTCTAAGGTAAAGCCTTAGACTAAGCCGTAGACTACTATAACTTACCTATAAAAATAAAGAATAGAAATATGTATAATATGAACAAATTCTGATTGTATCATGTTTAAAATCTATTTTCGTTTCATATGTAAATAAAAATAAAGAATACTGCCAATCTCTATTTCAAAGACACCAGCATGAAGCATTAAGGGACACTGAGGGTTGGGAGTTTTGTTTCAAAGTTCAAATGTTTGTTTATCAAGTCACGTGACTCTTGTACACTTCAACAGATTATTTAAAGCTGAAAATTAAAATTTCACAAAGATAAACTTTACCTTCTTAGTTATTTTAAGAACCTAATTAATTCTTCGTGGATGCTGGAAGTTGGTTACGGAATAATAATTTTGTAATATTTTGTAGACAAGTATCTTCACACATACTAAGTATGGGGTGTTCTTTTTTTAAGCTTCACGCTGTATCTCGCACATAGCAGAGTAGACAGAGGGAACCTGTGAACCTAGTATTCAAACACTCCAATGCTCTTAAGACGCCGAGTTCTGGAGGCATTGCGTAAAGTGACGGAACTCAACGCTGCGCTTTGCCTAAACAGGATGTGAGCGTTTACTACACACGGTTTCGAAGGCGGATTAAAGTCAAATAGACGAAACTAAAGAAAAAGTATGATTAAAAATACTATCGATTCTCTAGTATGTGGATAGTTGATAACATTGAATACTAACTGAATGTATAACACTGTACAAGACAGCATTAACTTTACAGTTAAACCGGCTCTACCTGTACAAAGACATGTCAAAGTTGGCCGCCCTTGGATACGTATACTGCCTCGTTTTGCTTCAGATGCCAACCCCACTTCCATCTAATAAACCTTAATTGAAATGCTTGGAAATTCCTCGAATTGATTAACTATTCGTGTACTTTGTATAAGTTACTTTGTTGTTGGGGAATAAATAAAAACAAGTGAGATGTAGTTTTATGTTGTTTTATTTAAAAGATGTTTTAATTAAATAAATTA
The DNA here is from genome assembly GCA_917862395.2 of Heliconius sara. Lineage (NCBI taxonomy): Eukaryota > Metazoa > Arthropoda > Insecta > Lepidoptera > Nymphalidae > Heliconius > Heliconius sara. The sequence continues at coordinate 3,136,479 of OU860799.1, forward strand.
TTTATATAAATATCGTGGCGAAGGGACACAAGCGTGTCACTGTAACACAGGCGTGGCACAATCATGGGACAGGTTGTGGGTTCGGTTCGCATTCAAGGAAATGAAATATTTGATATTTTTATTTCTTCACTCTTGTGCCGAGCCAAAGTGCGGCGTTGAGTTCCAATGCCTCCAGAAATCTGCGGAAAATAGGTAACGGAGTGAGTTACCACTACTCTACTGTGCGCGGAATACCGGGTGCAGCTAATATTCAATTTATTTTTAAGCGTATTGACTCGTAGCATTTATTTGCATTGACGTGACAGGTAATTTAGGTAAGTGGTTCGATTTTCCACGTGCCAAGAATTTTATAATTATATGTACAAAATTATCTTTTAATTGTTGAAATAACGTTTATTGTTATTTATTTTTAAAATTAAATCCTTGTAAAATAAAAATCATGTTATTATCACATCACGTTAATTGTTTCGCTTCACCCCACTGTACTCGTAGTCAGAGGTAACCCTCCAACACTTAGCCTGTATTTATAAAACGCTCTCAACTATGAGGTCGGCTTGAGGTGGCATTTTCAGACATGGATTATTAAAACAGCATCGCAACATCGATCTTAAAGTTGAGAGCGATTTTTAAACCCCATACACAACACTGAAAATAATTAATTTCCATTTAACCGCGCACTCTCGTGTGTAAATCCACTGGTAAAAACATTTATGTCATAATTTGTTTTACTTTTCAACTAAGTAAGTCCTAAGTTCAGCACGACCGCTGTGGGCGACGACCTCTGCACTTGGAAAGGTACGACAGTAGTTACGGATATTCACACAACTCTGTCATTCTAATAACTTAATTTAAGACGACCGGTGATCCCATTAAATTTGGATTTTAAGGGTCAGATTAGGCAACTGGAGACTAAGTTTAGAACAACTTGATTCTTTTTCTTTAGTTAAATCAAATCAGGGAAATTAAAATGTCTTAAATAAAAACATCCAGAATCAAAGTCACAATTATAGATGATGACAGGCGCATCCCGGCTGTCTACTCTTATATTTCTTTTATATATCGTATAATTCATAACACAAGGTAAGCAATGAAAATTTATTGTCATGTCAATCATTCCCCACTTTCCTTCTAATTTTTGAAACATTGCCTGTTTATTGGAGAAACTCAACGCTGCTATGGTAAAAAGAGAACCACAGCGAAAACATGAAAATAACTCCTTGAGTGGGAATCGAATACACAACCGTCGCGTTTTCAGTCATAAGTTCCCACTGCGCCACGATGGCCGGCCGGTCATATTTTGTTCATGATTTTTTTTATATATATTTATGGATACTACCATCAGTCAGGATATTAAACTACGCATATACGACGAATACACATATGGATATTGTAAAAAAAAATGTTTATAACATAAATCGTATTCATCGCAATATTGGTATTAAAGAAATTAAAACAATAATTTTTGTAATACATTTGTTGTACCTTACTATTTAAAGACGACTTTTTTTGACTCACTTGGTACAAATCGAAAGGGTTTTTGTGGCTTATTTTATAGTCTATTATAGCGTATTTCACCCACAGACTTGGGTTTTATGCGGAGGCTTAATAATTTCCAATGTTTGTATCTCTAAGCAATCCTGATAAAATTCTAGATATAAGTTTCTTAATTAAAACAAAAAAATATATCTTTAAAATTTTAATATTACTAACACTTTTTCTATATTATCTATAAACAACATCAAAGCATTTCAATTTTACTAATTCTATACTAAGAAGAACCTAGTAAAGGTATACTACATGTGATTTTTGTATTTTTTTGCTTCATACTAAATCCCACATAATAGGGTAGACAAAGAGAACCTAGTGTTAAAACACTCCATCCACCATGCAAAGGCAAATTTTTGAGACATTACATATTGAATGTCCTTTTGTTTTGTTACAAATTACAATATGTTATTCAGTTTAAAAAATTATACCAATTATATATGATATTCAAAATTAAGTAGATGATATAAACAAATATTTTGTATAAAATATTAAAACAAGCCTTCCCGCTTCTTCCACTCTTCTTTCAATTGTGCCCTTTTCTTTTTTTTATATTCAGTTTTTTTATATTTCTGTTCGCCCAGTCTCTTTCTTTGGGCGGCTACACTATTTTCGCCATTCAGCATATCATCTAATTTTGACACTAACATTTCACGAGCAGTTTTCCTATTATCTTCCTGACACCGGCTTGTATGACACTTTACAACAATTCCTGAAAAAATAAGGAAAAATACCTAATTAATAATAGATTAAAGAACTCTTATATACATTTGAAGTATTTGATTATAAAGTCATGATGAATTTCAAATACAATCAAGGAAATAAGTTTTTGTTTAAATCAATTTCATTTCTCCAAGTTAGTAAGATGTATCTAGGATACTCAATGTGTCTTAAAACAGATAGTCTAAAAAGTGTGTAGAGATTAGTCTTTTGATTTATGAAATGAAATATTAAATTTTATAATTAAAAAACTTTTCATGTCTGTAGTTGTAAGTCTTAAATAGTATCAATACTGTCATAATGTTATGTAAAATTTGGTATATTAATAACCTCTAATTTTATATTACCTGTAGGTGCATGAGTGAGAACTACACAATTAGAATTTTTATTGACTGCTGAGCCACCAGGTCCTGAACCTCTAACAAAGTTCTCGACAAGGTCACATTCATTAATCTTTGGCACTTGTGTATAATCTATTGTATGTTTTGTTGCATATTTATTGATGAAAGGATTTAAATACCTTCCAAATAAAGATATGTTTCTGGATTTAAACATTTTAAACAATAGAACCTCTTTGTAATAAAGCTTCTCCTTTCTGAAAGTAAGTAATAAAGAAATTAAAATATTTATAAATTAAGGTTCATGTTACACCTACTTTAAAGAATATGCTTTTAAAATAACAGAAAAATACTATATCTATTGAAATACTATATCTATTAAATGATGTCATTCTCAATATAAATAAACAAAAGTATTGGAAATCAACTCATCACATTGTATTGAAAAAAATACAAATATAATTAAAATATAAATGGGGTTTCAGAGATAAGGCTTTTAATCAGGAAATAAATGTAAATCATTTTACAAAGTGAATGACAATACAAGGTATCTAATTGAAGGTTTAATATAGAAACTTGAAAAGAATTTAAAATATTTTTGATTTATAATTCGTGATCCCTTATTAGGTTATAAAAAGTATTAACAGAATTCTGAGTACATATTTATATTATATATACCTTATAAGCGAAAATAATGTCCTCAGGTTTTTGAAGTTCTTTATTTTTCTTAAATTCACTGGTTATTCTTTTTTTATAATATGAAACTTCGGTGAACTTTAAACTCTTAGAATATAACAGTAGGTTTTTATACAGTCTTAAAACTTCTGTTTTTGTTACAGACATAATGTTATTTAAAAGAAATAACCTTTAAAAATCATAAAACGAACCGCATCATATTTTAAAAGTTAACTTTGTTCATTTTTAGTAGGGCAAGGAGAAGGAGAAGCAAATTAAAATTAATATATAATAATAAATTTGACATTTGATATGATAATTGACATCTATAGTTCCTTTTTATGCTTTTAGGCGTGTTAGTAGAGGACATTTTACTTTGCTTTTGTTACGTAGATTGAAGAATATAAAAAAAATGCAGTTAGTGTTATTGCCGAGATAATAACACTAAAAAGAAATAGATTATTATTGATTAATATGATCAATAAATAAATTGTGTTACTAAATTTTCTGTTAGAGATATATGAGAGTTAGATTAAAACAATTAATATGAAATTTTATATTTTATTAATAATATTGTTCTGTATTTTTCATTAAAAAATATACAATTCTTTTTCTTAAAATATTTTGATGTTCATATCAAGTTGAATATCTCAACAAACCGTATTCGACTGCAAACAGAATGTTTGCAGGTTCGCTTCCCACAATCTTACCAATTTTTATGAGAGAATTAATTCTTATATATATAAATAAAATTCCTAGTGTTAAGTTCACTCCGTTCCCCACTTTCTGCCGAATTCTGGAGGAATTGCGTGTTTAGTAGCAGAACTCAACGCCACCCTTAGCCTCGACATCAGAGCAAAGAAATGGAAATATAAATTTAAGTAAATATTTCATCTCCTCGAGTGGGGATCGAACCCACAACCAATCGATCTTACAGTCACACATCGTGCCGCTGCGCCACCACTCGCCTCTACTAGTAGACTTAATTTCATTTAATCACTCTTATGTTACTGTAAGTATTGCAATAATACTTGCTGCAACAAATAGAATAGCATATTTTTTAGACACAATAAATAAAAACCTAATTCACCATGTTATTAATAATAATAGTAAAATAACTTAGACTTATGTTCATTTCATTAATATTCCGTTATAATCTTATAGCTAGTTTAGACACTTTTATTAAGTGTTTGCACTTATTATACTTTGTACTTATTATGGTATGTCATATGTTATGGTAACTCATAGTTCTATATTTGAACTAAACAATATATAAATCACATTAAAATCAAAAAGATGTTTAATTTTTTATAACATCCAGCAGCCTAACCAAAAATACGCCCTAAGAAGTTATTTTCTTAAAAAATCTTCAATAATACAAAAAAGTACAAGTAAAACACAAAATACAGCCATGCAATGTCTTTTTTTTTAACAACACAATTTATTTTTATACTTAAATCTATACAGTATGTGGTTATTTACCAATACTCTCAATATTCATAGATACATCATTTTTAATAAAATCCATTGTAGCTAATTCAAAAGCTTTTTTTTCTTCATCAGTTTTCAGCTTAGCCCACATAGAGTCCAAATATGATTTCTGATATTTCTGTATGAACTTAAAACTATGCTTCATTGTAGCACCCACATGAAGAGTTTTTAAATTAATATCAAGTTTTCCTATTTTTGTAATAAAAGGTAAAGCGCTAGTTACAAATTTGTGTGGTCCGTGTCTCGATCTTAAAATAGCTATTCTAGTATTCTCATTACAATATTTCGCTACAAATCCAGTTTTGACTGCGGCTACACCAAAATCTCCATGTAGTTGTTGAATTTTTTCAATTATTACATCATAAAAGTATTTTGATTTTAATTGCAAAGGTTTACAATCAGGTATACTCGGTGCTTGTATTTCTACTGTTATATACCTAGAAAATTTAAAATATACATTATTAACATACGTTTCTTAATATATAATAGAATAAAAATAAAATAAATCAGCTTCACGCTGTATCCCGCACGCAGCAGGGTAGGCAGAGGGAACCTAGTGTTAAGACACTCCGTTCCCCACTTTCTGCCGAATACTGGAGGCATTGCGTGTTGAGTGGCAGAACTCAACGCCGCGCTTAGCCTCGACACCAGAGCGAAGAAATGGAAATATAAATTTAAGTAAATATTTCATCTCCTCGAGTGGGGATCGAACCCACAACCAGTCGGTTTTACAGTCACACTTCGTGCCGCTGCGCCACGACCGGCCTCTTTAATAGAATCTTTATAATATTTCCGTTGATGTAATAATGTATAACGAAATATACATTACCTATTCTTAAACCTAACCATTATCTTATGTATCTGGTTAATATTTCAGAGTATAGAGATAATATATATTTTGTGTGTAGGAATAACAGCATATTATTGTTTACAATAAGCAATCCACATGCGGCGCGCAGAGAATTGTAAATGACAAATGACAATTGAGTATTGACAACGACATTCATTTCATTGACATATATGAGAGAAGGGAACTAAATCAACAGACTTTACATTTTTATTTATGCTATGCTATTTCATATTGCCGTATTTTTAGGTAATAAATATTTTTAGATGATATTATTAGGTGATTGTGATGATTCATAGAACTTAATATTTTTACTGCTAAATTTATTGTTTCAAGTTTATTATATACTTCTAATTATACATATATATATAAAAATCGTATTGGAGATAGTGAAATAATTTATACTCAACTGACAAGCCTAAATGCAATAAGAAAATATAATCATATTTTTTTAAATATTTGTTTATTTTTAATACTCTAAATAAGTAAATAATGTAATATTTAGAAATGCAATGTTTAAAAGTACTAAATAAAATCACTTATTAAAATAAGTTTTTACAAGGCAAGTATTTAAGTCTTTTTAATATTCATGTTTATTAATTATTACTATTTGATAATAATAAATTGTGAAGCCTATATTAATAAATATTGCTAAAGAATAATATACAAATAAACCCCAAATATATTTAAGTTTTTAGTAAGCATTGTTTGTGTTATAGTAACAAAAATTGACAACAAAATAAATATATACTTTACACTATTAATCAAACCTTCGTATTTTAATTATATTATATTTTATTGGTATTCAATAAACATTAAATTACATTTAATACACTTATATAAATCATTACGTAAAGTTTTAGAAAAAATCTTATACTTTATAATTGAACTAATGAGAAAGTTCAAGGAGTTAGATAGACGCGATCAACTTGTCTTATCTTATATAAACCAAGGTCAACCAAGTATATTACTTGTTTAATGATATAATTACAATACTTTGATGATTATAATGCATAAATTGTTGGAGGTATGTAAAAGCAAAATGCTTTCTTTTGTTCTATAAGCATTACCTTTCTATTACTTTTTACTAGAGTACTAAAATTTTAATACTAAATAATTCAGATTGCTAAATTATTATTTTCAGTACAATACTACATTCTTAAAATATGGAGGCAATATATTTTATAGGTGTTGATGTCGGTTCAGGCAGTGTCCGGGCAGCGCTTGTAGATGAAAAGGGGCATGTTGTGAAAACATCAATTAAAGACTTGCAAACATGGAAACCCAAACCTGACTACTATGAACAATCTTCAAATGATGTGTGGCACTGCTGTGAATGTGTTATAAAGGTTTGTATTGTACTTTAAATTTTTAGCAGTATTTTTTACAATTTTTAGTACAATTTATTTAAAATTATTTTTCAGGATATAGTTCATAATGTAAATCCTACAAAAATTAAGGGTATAGGGTTTGATGCAACCTGTTCCCTTGTAGCATTGGATAAAAATGGCAATCCAAAAGCTATTAACAATTCAGGCATTGATGAGCGGAACATTATAATGTGGATGGACCACAGAGCACAAGCTGAAGCAGATTTTATAAATAAAACTGGACATGATATTTTAAAATATGTTGGAGGGAAAGTAAGTTTAGAAATGGAAATGCCTAAGCTTCTTTGGCTCAAGAAAAATTTACCTGAAAATTGGTCACAGTATGGCATCTTTTTTGACCTTCCAGATTTTCTTACTTGGAAAGCTACAGGGTCTCTAAGCCGTTCACTGTGTTCATTGGTTTGTAAATGGAATTATGAATGTACAACAGATACTAGGCACCGTTGGAATATAGATTTTCTTAAAAAAATTGACCTTGAAGATTTAGGTGATGGTGATTACCTAAAAATTGGCAAGAGAGTTTTGATGCCAGGTGATTTTTGTGGAGGTCTATCAAATGAAGCTGCCAAAACACTAGGCCTGATACCCGGCATTGCAATAGCTGCTTCTATTATAGATGCTCATGCAGGAGGCCTAGGTATGGTTGGAGTAAAAGGAAAAGATATAGATGATAATATGTCAACAAGGTTAAGCTTAATTTGTGGCACTTCCACATGTCATATGGCTATTAGCAAAAATCCTATACCAGTGAAAGGCATTTGGGGTCCTTATTTTAGTGCTATGGTTCCCAATATGTGGCTTAATGAAGCCGGCCAAAGTGCATCAGGAATGCTTTTAGATCACATAATCACAAGTCATCCCGCTGGCGCTAAATTATTGAATAATCTGAGCACTGGAGAGTATGTAATCATTTTATAAACTAAGTTGATATTATTTTGAATAATTGTTTTTAATTTTTTTTTTATTATATCAAAAATTATTTTGAAATGTTTACAGGGTCAGAACTCATTTAAGAAAGTTGTTAACAAAAATGGCAAATAATCAGGGTGTAGATGATGTGAGTTTGTTGACAAGAGATGTTCATGTATGGCCAGATTTTCATGGCAATAGATCTCCATTAGCAGATCCAAACATGAGAGGCACAATTGTTGGACTATCTATAAACAATAGTGATGAGAATTTAGCATTACTCTATCTGGCAACCTTGCAGGCTCTTTCTGTAAGTTTATTGTTTTGATAAGACATTCCAATCCACACCAGGTGGAATTAAACATTGAACTCAGCCAGAATATAGAAAATTAGTGTAATTCAGATGAAGTGATCCATTGGCAGACATTCCCAGTTATCTGTTTTAACAATAGTTTTAATAATAGTTTTTTTACATATTTTTTGCAGTATGGTACAAGACACATTATAGATGCTTTGTTGAAAGATGGATACACACCATTTAAGTCTTTGCCTGTCTGTGGAGGTATAACCAAGGATCCGTTATTCATCCAGATTCAAGCTGATACAGTAGGCTTACCAGTGTTAAAACCACATGAGAAAGAATCTGTTTTAGTTGGAGTGGCCATTTTAGGAGCTTGTGCATCAAGATATTATAACAATGTACAAGCTGCTATAGAAAACATGGGAGGTACAGCAGATGTCATCCACCCAAACAAACAAGTTAAATCATTTCACGATAAAAAATATAAAGTCTTCCTCAAAATGTTTCAAGATCAGATAGACTATAGAAATATAATGAATAGTTAATTATATATAAAGTAATGGCAGCTTCATAAGTGAATTTATATATTTTTTTGTATTTTTATTTTTCATATAGAGAAATGTTATTGAAATGTTTATTTTACGCACAATAAAATCTTTTCAAAAATTATATATGTATATTTTTTATTTAATTAGTTTTATTTTATTATAAAATTTAATATCACGCATTATTCCTCGTTATTTCTATTATATTGTTTACCGGTACAAAAAACTACTGACAAACAATATTGGTACAATAATAAGTAACCTACTGAAGAATAATATAAAGATATATTAATTCGCGAATTATTTATTAATTGTTACATGCAGGAGGCCTAGGTATGGTTGGAGTAAAAGGAAAAGATATAGATGATAATATGTCAACAAGGTTAAGCTTTTTTTTTAAGTGCATCAGGAATGCTTTAGATCACATAATCACAAGTCATCCCGATGGCGCTAAATTATTTGAATAATCTGAGCACTGGAGGAGTATGTAATGTCATTTTATAAAACTCAGTTGCTATATTTTGAATAATTGTTTTAATTTTTTTTGTATTATATCAACAAATTATTTTGAAATGTTTACAGGGTCAGAACTCATTTAAGGAAAGTTGTTAACAAACATTGGCAAAAATCAGGGGTGTTAGGATTGCATGTGAGTTTGTTGACAAGCGATGTTCATGTATGGCCAGATTTTCATGGCAATAGATCTCCATTAGCAGATCCAAACATGAGAGGCAAATTGTTGGACTATATATAAACAATAGTGATGAGAATTTAGCATTACTCTATCTGGCAACCTTGCAGGCTCTTTCTGTAAGTTTATTGTTTTGATAAGACATTCCAATCCACACCAGGTGGAATTAAACATTGAACTCAGCCAGAATATAGAAAATTAGTGTAATTCAGATGAAGTGATCCATTGGCAGACATTCCCAGTTATCTGTTTTAACAATAGTTTTAATAATAGTTTTTTTACATATTTTTTGCAGTATGGTACAAGACACATTATAGATGCTTTGTTGAAAGATGGATACACACCATTTAAGTCTTTGCCTGTCTGTGGAGGTATAACCAAGGATCCGTTATTCATCCAGATTCAAGCTGATACAGTAGGCTTACCAGTGTTAAAACCACATGAGAAAGAATCTGTTTTAGTTGGAGTGGCCATTTTAGGAGCTTGTGCATCAAGATATTATAACAATGTACAAGCTGCTATAGAAAACATGGGAGGTACAGCAGATGTCATCCACCCAAACAAACAAGTTAAATCATTTCACGATAAAAAATATAAAGTCTTCCTCAAAATGTTTCAAGATCAGATAGACTATAGAAATATAATGAATAGTTAATTTATATATAAAGTAATGGCAGCTTCATAAGTGAATTTATATATTTTTTTGTATTTTTATTTTTCATATAGAGAAATGTTATTGAAATGTTTATTTTACGCACAATAAAATCTTTTCAAAAATTATATATGTATATTTTTTATTTAATTAGTTTTATTTTATTATAAAATTTAATATCACGCATTATTCCTCGTTATTTCTATTATATTGTTTACCGGTACAAAAAACTACTGACAAACAATATTGGTACAATAATAAGTAACCTACTGAAGAATAATATAAAGATATATTAATTCGCGAATTATTTATTAATTGTTATCATTCGTAGACAATTTATTTAAGCACAATTATTTTTTATTAACCATGTTTAAATTAAATAATTTATATGTAATTTTATTTGTTATTTTAAATAATATTTTTGTAAGCCTTATAATTATTTTTATTATTATAAAAAAAATCTTTTACAGATTTTTTTCCCCTTTTTTTGTATTGTAAGCTAAGTTATCTTAATTGTAGGTTCACGGGAAGTATTTTACAGACTTTGGTTACGCGGCAAGTTTAATATATGCTTCAATTTCATAAATCTAGCGAAACCTATACATAATTATTTTGTAGAATGGCCAAAAAATTTTTTATGCTTCAAGAGAAAAAACTGTGCATTGATCCCGGCGTATGTTGCCAGGTCTGCCTTCCTGTTTAACCTACTCCTACACTTTATACAGTCTGTAACGCAGACAGTAGTATAGATTTGCGTATTAGATCTTAATTTCAGTCTAATTACACGCGATCTTGTGATAAATAATTTTGACAAGCGGACAATAAAGCGATCATTAAAGGTTTTTTTCTTTTAAGATACGGAATCTTAAACACTAATTATAATCAAAAAATTTTAATAATTAAAAACAAATAAATACAATAATTAATTTGTTATTCGTCATTTAAATAAAAACTCAGTAATTGTGCTGTACCGGTACCGAAGGATTTAGTGATGCCCCCTATAACTTATAGACGCTTCCTAAAACAGCTTGACATTATTTTATTTAATGCTATTTAAGTATTATCATAATCTGTGGTGAAGTTAGATCGGCTGAGGTGGTATGGGCATTGTAGTTGAAGATTGTTTTATGAATTCATTCGACCTTAAATGAATAAAGTTAATAGAAAATGAGAACTTATATTGTATTATTTTCGCGTTATATCTTTAATAATATAGATTTACCTTAGAACAAAAAACTTAAAATTGTCAATATTGACAAGCAGGTATGTATTATATCCGAACAATTTTAATACGCATGTTTAACGTTGAATCTCTCACAACCAATATACTACAGTATTTATCAGTATAATGTTAATCAATACTACAATTATTTGTACAAACTTCATATAATTCATTTCTATTTTCAGGTCAAGATGTCTAAACGTACAGCGGATGATGGGAGCAATGGCAGCAATCAACCGCCGATTAAAAAGGTTCACTTTGAGCCCCACCTTATCGGTCCAGTATCTACCCTTGAAGAAATGGACATAAAGGTTCTTCAGTTCCAAAACAAAAAGTTAGCTCAGGTATAACAAAACTTATGAAACTTATAAGACTTATTTAAATAAGTAACACACTTAAAAACTCTGTAGAATAATGTCACAATCAGCTGTTTCATTACTTGTTTCATTCTGTTGTTCAAGTATAATATACAGACAATGCACATATCTTAAAGTAATTATTTTTATAACAGTTTTTCAACATTTCTATCACTTTTAGTCTGTCTTGACCTCTTTCAAAATGAAAGTATTTCAATGGAGTTGCTTAACTTTATTAAATTTATTGTTCTTTTTGAGAGCCATAAACATTTACAAATACTTAAACAATAAGTTTTAAAAAATAATTCTAATAACATGTATATGAGCACTCTAATACAATATATATTAACATAATAAATACTGAAGTTGTTTTGTTGATCATGCTTATATCATGAACAACTGGTTCAATTTGCAAAATTCTCTTTGTATTAGAATTTATCAATTGGCAAAGTAAAAGTAGGCTATACTCCATCATGATAAATTGGGATGTTGGGATGTCATACAACACTCTTAGCAATTCTTATTTGACTACAATGAGGTAATACTGGGCAAAGCTCCAGGTAAAGTTTAATATTATAATAAACGTACGTAGACATACTGTGAAATCTAGTAAATTTTTAGAGAATTGAACAACGCCACAGATGTGAAGCAGAGTTACGTGCTAGGATTGAACAATTAGAAAAAAGGCAAACACAAGATGATGCAGTTCTGTGTGTTGTCAATAGATACTGGAACCTATTGAATGAAGATATTAGAGTACTCTTACAACGCTTTGACGCAGAGACAGCTGATGAATCAGAAAATAAAAGTAACTACAATAAAATTGTTATTTATATGAATTTCTAAAAAATTTAGATAAATTAATTTAAAGTTCATGGGATGCCTTATTACACAGTAAAATAATAGTATTATTTAAAATATATGTCGGCATAAATTCAACCAAAACACTGGTGTCTTGTAATGATGTTAGTTTCTTAAATTTTATCTTGAAGGAGATTCCAGATATATCTTAGGTATTAAGATGTACACATAATTTAATATTTATTTCAGTATTTGAACCCGACTTTGCATGTTATAGATGAGAATGAAGCAACAACTTCATTCCTTATGCAGCTCTCAACTTGGGATAAAGAAGAGTTGGATGCCCAACTTGCTAACAGAGTGCAAGTTAGTAAGCGAGCAGTGGCCAAAGTTTTACAAGCATTTGACAGATTGCAACAAAGAAATGACAAGATTTGGAGGGCTATTAAGGGAGAAGGAGAAGGTAATCATTTAATTCTACCACTTTGTTTGTATGATTAGTATTTGGCTTACCAGAGTAGGGCCGTTGAGAACAGAGTGTCATGTTACTAGGTTAGGTTGTAAAAATTCAATCTATAACATATTTAATTCAATAAGATTTAACCACTACTAAATTTACCACAATGAAATGAATGATAAAAAATATGCATTAAGCAAATATAATGTTTTTTTAGTACTTTTTTTTAGCTTCATTTAGCATTCTCTATAATGCAATATTTCATAATGGTCAAAGTCTTTATGTCAAACTAAGATATTGGTAAACAAAATATCCAGCTTTATAAATTATAAGCATATTAGGTTATTTCTAAATATAAAACCTTTTTTAAGAGGGTACACCAGCTCCGGCATTGGATGAAGTAATCAGAGGTACTAACTCTGAGGTGACAGCCGAGAACAGGCGACTCCAAGCACTCTGTACGACATTACATGAAAGTCATCATGCCATGACACTCCGTGTGGCACAGTTACAAGATGCGGTTAATAGCCGTGATACAGAGAATGCGGAATTAAAGAACCAGATTGATGATCTTCAGTATGAATTGATGAAGGTATTTTTTTTTAGGAAATTTGTTGAAGTATGAAGTTTTTATTTTATTTTATTTTAAGCATGTTTTTTAGTATTTTTCTTAAAAAATCTACGATAATATTCTTAAAAATAAATATACATATATATAATCATAAATAACTAAAAGAGAGAAATCGGGAAAATCGGGCTTCACAGTGTATCCCGCACAAAGGAGGGTAGACAGAGGGAACCTAGTGTTAAGACACTCCATTCCCCACTTTCTGCCGAATTCTGGAGGCATTGCTTGTTGAGTGGCAGAACTCAACGCCGCGCTTAGCCTCGAGACCAGAGCGAAGAAATGGAAATATAAATTTAAGTAAATATTTTATCTCCTCGAGTGTTGATCGAACCCACAACCAGTCGGTTTTACAGTCACACTTCGTGCCGCTGCGCCACGACTGCCCTCTTTATTATTAAAAATAATTAAAAAAATAATTTATATGGTTATTTATGATTATTTTTTTAATTAGATTACAAGGGTAAAAATTATATGCAACAATCTTGATAATGTTACATTTAAAACATTTGAATAATTACACTATCATTACAATTAATTGTTTATTATAAGTAATGTTATTTATTAATAAAGTAATAATGAAGCAAGAATCATTTAAGGCCATTGCTGCACATTGGTGAAGTGGAACCTAAAATAATCAATAACAGATATAATCTAATAAGATTCTACCACATTTAACAGGTCAGATCAAGGAATGACAAACTAGAGAACCACCTCGCGGAAGCAATAGAAAAACTCAAGAGTTACCATCAATCGGGAGGGGCCAGTGCTGGACCCTCGACCAGCACAACATGTGCCCCTCACTCCGCTGCCAGTGCAAAATTGGAAGATGTTGCCTCAGAACTTGAAGAACAGCGGGAGCTTGCAAACAATAGATTGGCTGAGCTGGACCGTTTGCACAGACAACATAGGGACACATTGAAGGAATTGGAGAAGCTTAAAATGGATGTAAGTTGATTTTGTGATTATGCCTTTTTTTATATAATTATCAATGAGTTAAATAAAATATCAAAAATTTTCCTTCACTTTATTTACTTCCATATAAATGTACAGGAGAACCTTGACATGTACAGGAAAAGTTTCATTAAATCACGAAATTCGTTTGAAGAAATTTAAAGATGTTACCCAAGCAATTGACAGCAAGCTTTTAATATTATATTATACTATTCTTTCCCTAGATTCGTCAACTCCCTGAGTCGGTAATAGTGGAGACAACTGAGTACAAATGTTTGCAAAGTCAGTTTTCAGTACTTTACAACGAGTCTATGCAAATGAAGACGGCTTTAGATGAGACGAGGCTGCAGTTGCAAAGTGCGAAGAATTTGCATATGCGTCAGATTGAGATGATGGAGGTAATGTTACAAATGTATAATAAATGTATATAACTAAAAATACTTTTATCTAATATACTTGTTGCTATGTGTAAATAAAGATGAATGGAAAAATAGGAGGACAAACTGTAAACACGACTGGTTTTTGTCTCGATTCTCACTCAAGGAAATGAAATATTTATTTACATTTCCATTTCATCAATCTGGTGTTGAGGCAAAGCGCGACGTAAAGTTTGGCCACTCAACCCACAATGCCAACAAAATTCGGCGGTAAGTGGGTAACGGAATGTCTTAACAATAGGTTCCGTCTGCCTACCCCGCTGCGTGCGGGATACAGCGTGAATTTGATATCATTTTAAATTAAATTTTAATTCATAATGTTGCATTTTTTTTTCAGAGTGAAGAATTAGCAAGACAAAAAGCATTAAGAGCGGAGATGATCCAGCTCGAAGATGTCCTCGGCCAATTGCGCAAGGAGTATGAGATGTTACGAATTGAATTTGAACAGAATCTCGCCGCTAACGAACAGACGGGACCAATCAATAGAGAGATGAGGCATTTGATAACGTCGCTACAGAATCATAATCAGCAGTTGAAGGGTGAAGTCCATAGATATAAAAGAAAGTATAAAGACACTAGTCAAGAATTGAATAAGGTATTATTATTTTTTATTATATTCGAAAATCGATTAATTGCTTAATAATAAATCACACTGTAATTGTTATAATTATCTTGAGGAGCATAAGTCATAATGAAAATGTGTTTTGATGATGATAATTATGATGATGATGTGATGTTTTTTTTTATTAATTGTTGACATATTTGCATGTTGGGTGAAAGAGTAGTATGAAAGGCTTTGTAGTGCAGTTGGACAGTAACTGACTGTAAAGAAAGTGGTTTGATCTCTATTCAGGGGAATGGATTATTTAAATTTCGAGGCTCTCGTGAGTTTAAAGTGTGGCGATAAGTACTAGTGCTACTTAAAATGCTATATTTTGAATTGCGACAGGAAGTGGAAAATTAAGTGTCTTGAAACCAAATTCCCTCTGCCTTCCCTGTTATATACAAGACAAGGGTTGAAAGTAAAAATAAAAAAAATAATATTAATTTATGGAAGGTACGCAAAGAGTTGGAAGAGGCAAGTTCCCGCGGCGGTGTCAGCGCGGAGCAGCCTGACGAAAAGCCACTCATAGTGAAGAAGGAAGAACCAGATCCTGAGGTGATCATTTGCTATTTATTGAGCATTATTTCAATTTTAAAATTGTATATCTGTTTTGACTGTAATATGTTGATAAGAATCTAAAATGTTAACAAAATATTAAGATAACATATTGAACTTGAGTTAATTACAAGTTAGTGTAATGTAATACTTTGTACAGTAATAACATTAAATATATACATTTCAGGGTGAAGAAAGTGGTACTGGTGCATGCAGTGGTGGTGAGATGAAGGGCAAGGAGCATGGCCGCCTCAAGTTGCAGGAACAGGATCAGCTCATCAAGGACCTAAAACAACAGTTAAAGTATGTTGAAAAGTTGTTTGTTTTTTATTTTCACACAATGCAGGGTAGGCTGAGAGAATTATTGAGATACTTCATTCTTTGTTTTTTATCTGAAGAATGGATTTATGTGTTAAGTTTAACGCTTCGTTTTGTCTTGCCAGACTGAAAAATATTAAAAATTCTCCTGGTATGATAGAACCTACATAAACCTGGTATGATAAAATAACAATTCTACATAGCAATAACTTCGTATTTGCGTGTTTCTGTTATATATAATGTCGCTCAAGTCTGTTTTAAATATAAACATTATATTTAAAGTAATCAGTTCCACTTTTATCCATGCATAGCAATTAAGCAGGGAGACCATAATTTATGGAAGACATTACATTCTCTACATTCGCGCTCAGTTAGCATACATAACTTGTTTTCTAGTGGTAAACGACGCCGCTCTTTGTCTTACATAGTTTAAAATATTAAATATGAAGTCATGTAATAAATAGAGTAATCATATATTAATTACAACGTAATGTCAATAGAAAGGCGGTGAACGAGCAAAAAGAGCTGAAGCTCCTGCTCGACATGTACAAGGGTCTGGGCAAGGAGCAGCGCGACAAGGTACAGCTGATGGCGGCCGAGAGGAAGGCGAGGCAGGAGCTGGAGGACCACCGGCAGAAGGCCAAAATGGCGCAGGTTATATATAATTATACATACTTACAGGATTATTTTAGAGGCCAGTCGTGACGCAAGGGCACAAGCGTGTGACTGTGAACTCGCTCTCACTCATGCCACCACATGCGCAACACGCAATGCCTATAGGATTCGGCGGAAAGTCAGGAGTGGAGTGTCTTAACACTAGGCTTCCTTTGCCTACCCTGCTTGCGAGATACAGCACGAAGTTGAAAAAAAAATTAAGAAAAATAATTTTGAATTTGTATGAGTATTTGTATGTAGCGGTACTCGAAATAAGCGCATTATTTGAAACCACTTAAGCGTTCTGACAATTAATAGGACAAATGACAGATATGCTTAATAGGGTTTATTTCAAAAAGAAGGCAGCCCATTAGATTTGTTTAAGTTTTGTTTTATATTGTAGGCATAAAATAAATATCGTAGAAAGCTTTCAGTTAATTGCTTTCTTTTCTAATATATCTTTTTTTATATACGCAATCCAAAAATTATTCTACCTAATTGTTGTATGATTAAATAAGACAGCAATCTGAACTTATAACACTAGTAGTAATAAACTTATAACACTAGTAATAATAATAAAAAGATTGAAGACTACATTTTAACTGCTACTAGTTGTGAGTGAAAATATATAATATAAGAAAAGTTTAAAGAAAATTCACTTAAAATAGTATAGACTTATATATTTACTAATTATTTCTTTGATTTCCTAAATTTGTATTATAATTACAGGAAAGTAAACGTGAGAGGCGGCTCGCTGACGAAGACGCGTTGAGAAAGATCAAACAGTTAGAAGAACAGAAGTACGAACTACAAAAGCAGTTGTCTTGCGCGCGACCCAACGCTGACCCTCTTCATGCTTTCTCTAGGCCATTTGCTGGCTCACAGGTATATAAAGTATATTTAAAAATAAAAGCATTTGTTCTTGTCACTAATCAATCATATTTGCAATACAAGTCAGCAGATTGAGATGGCATGCTTACATATTGCTTATCTTATCCCTGGGAGCCGATTTGCTTCTCTTCTGATGATACTAGTATCTGTGCCGCTGTGGTTGCCAACATGGTTTCGTAGGGCATGGAACTTTATATTCCTACTACTGTAGTGCCAATCGGTGGCAAGTCATCACATCACAGCCTTGGCTTGATACGTCGTGCAAGCTTGCTAAATCAGCGAGACGCTTGAGAGCTTCCCGCCCAGAACTCATCAGTTTTGGGCGCCCTTAAAGGCAGCACTTGGTAACTCTAACCAGCCTTCGCTCCCGCCATTACACACATCTAGATTGTAGGAAAGCCTGCGCGCTCTCAAACTGTAAATTATTGTGAACCACGTAAAATATTAACTACTGGTTAAAATCCATATACTTTAAGTATTTCTAGTATGACCCATTAAACAGAGAAAGTACTCTGGTATAATTAACAATGTACTTAAATTAGATTAACTGCACTATAAAAATAATGTTAATTAAACACTTATAGGAGGAAGAAGCACTCCTCAACGAAATGGAAGTAACAGGCCAAGCGTTTGAGGACATGCAAGAACAGAACTCTCGGCTCATTCAGCAGTTGCGCGAGAAGGATGACGCCAACTTTAAACTTATGTCTGAACGTATTAAAGCTAATTCCCTTCACAAATTGCTTAGGGAAGAGAAACAGTTGTTGCAGGAACAGGTTGGTGGAAAGAGAATCATACTAGTATTATAAATGTGAATATTTGTGAGGATGTATGTTTGTTCCACTTTGTAGACAAAACTTCGCAGTTATTTATCTTATACATCCAAATAACATATAGGCCACAGTAATATCAATTAGTCTTGAACATTGCCTACGCAAGTAAACTCTCCTCCAAAATTAAAAAGGTCTTAAGGTCTTGACGGACAGACAGACGGACGGACAATAAAGTGATAAGGGTTCCTTTTTTCTTAAAAGTTACGGAACCCTAAAAATAAATCAGAATAAAAATTTCGTCTAATCTTGCGTAATATAATACACGTTGTAACTTGCACATGTTTCATCTACAATTTACTAGATTACAAAATATTCTTATTCAAAAAAATCCGAACTATACAATCTTAGGCGCCGCTCCTCAACCTGACATCGCTCTACAATGTCTTTTTCAAATTACTGTGGGTCCACTGTATTTTAAAGAAATTGTGGCAAATAATTGAGGCAGTCATGACGCAGGGACACAAATTTTGACTGTAAACGCGATTGATTGTGGTTTCGATTCCCCACTCGGGGAAATACGTATTTTTATTTCTTCGCTCTGGTGTCGAGGCAAAGCACGGCGTCTAGTTCCGCCACTTAACACACAATGCCTCAGAAAAATAGGGAATGGAATGACTTAACACTAGATTCCCTCTGCCTACCCTTTGTGCGGGCATGAACCTACAGCATGAAGCTGGTTAAGTGACAAAATATTAATACAGTATTATTTTCAGGTGGTGACTCGGGATCAACAAATCGAATCTATGGGATTAGTGGCGCGCCGTCTCGAGGAAAAGGAGAGGCTTCTACAAAACACGTTGTCAGCCGTGGAGAAGGAACTGCTTCTACGTCAGCAGGCCATGGAGATGCACAAGCGTAAAGCAATAGAATCCGCTCAGTCGGCTGCTGACTTGAAATTACATCTTGGTATGTAATATTTTTAATTCAAGTTAAGATTTTGCAACAGATTGTATTTTGTCATATTCACTTTTTGTCCTTCTTCTGTTTCTCTTCTCAATTGTTAATAAAATAATCTTATTCATATACTACAACTTCATATAAAAATTCTTTATACTTGGAAATGTTTGAATTTCGTTTATTTGCCTAATTTTATTTATTTATACAGTATTATTTATTGTATGACATTAGATAATGGTCAAGTACAAATTATTTATTAATAAGCTTATGTTTGTATCTAAATACAGAAAAGTACCATGCGCAAATGAAAGAAGCACAGCAAGTGGTGGCCGAAAAGACAAGTGCGCTCGAGGCCGAGGCATACAAGACGAAGCGATTACATGTGAGAATTTTTTTAGCTTAACGCTGTATCCTGAACTTAACAGTGAAGGCAGGGGGAACTTGGGAACCTATTAATACACATCCGTTTCCCACTTTCACCGTTAAATTCTAGAAAGATATTAACTTTATGTAATTCAAATGTTATTAAACGATTTTTGTGGTTTAATAGGAGGAATTGGCAGTGTTACGGCGTAAGGCGGAGCGCATGAAGAAGATGGAGCAGGCCGGCAGCAGTATGGACGAAGTACTATTAGAAGAAATCCGCGAGTACAAGGAGACTCTCACATGTCCTTCGTGCAAGGTTTCTAATGTTTCTACATATTTATTTTGTAGACATTTACTACATATAGTAGAATAGACAGACAATATTATTATAAATAATACTTTTAGTTTCATACTTATACTTTTTGAAACTTAATTTTACCAAATAATAATATTAATGAATGTAACTGATTCTGATATATAGATAAGCTTTTGATTTAGTATAAAGATAAATGTTTGGTATCTAGTCTAGCTCAATATATTTGCTTACTAATATGTATAATAAATGAACTTCCCAGGTGAAACGCAAGGACGCAGTGCTAACGAAGTGTTTCCACGTGTTCTGCTGGGACTGCCTGCGCACGCGCTACGAGACGCGCCAGCGCAAGTGCCCCAAGTGCAACGCCGCCTTCGGCGCCAACGACTACCACCGCCTCTACCTCTCCACCTAAGCCATGGCGCCCTGGTGCTCAGCTGTATCCCGCACATAGCAGAGTAGGCGGAGGGAACCTAGTGTTTCGACACTCGGTTCACCACTTTCCTCCGAGTTCTGCCGGCATTGCATGTTGACTGGCGTGGAAATGAAAATAAAAATAAATATTTCCTTTCCCTGAGTGGATTGAATCCACAACCAGTCCATTTTACAGTCACACTATGTGCCCCTGCGCCACGACTAGCCCCATGTAGGTATCTAAAATACCTTACCGTACTACGAAAATTCATAAAGTTCTTGTCGGGCTGAACCCACCGACGACTAACAACGATCGTACTTGTCCATTTAAGAACAAATATCCTTAGTGTTCATGTTGCACTGGAATTAGCATCGTTAGGGCAATGTACTTTATGTAAGGGGCATTCATGGGTTACGTAACACATTACGGGAGAGGGCATCTCCCTATAAATCCTTTAGAAAGGGAGGAAGAGTAAAATAATTGTCTTTTATTTGACAAGTTAGACATTAAATTAAAATATTCCTTCTTTCCTTTTAATGGAGTATTTTCAGTTCCGATGTATTCATAAAAACACAACTAAAATGGTCAGTACTAACTAACATATAGAACGTTACGTAACTTTTACAGTGATGGTTAGTGTAGGAAAGATCTACGTTTCTTCGAAAATGTAAAAAAAATGCGTTACGTAATACATGAACGGCGCCTCGTGTCGTTTTAAGTGCCCCAGATCTCGCATCGATTGCTCGTGACTGATTTTGATTATGTTTGTTGGTTACCCCTACTTGTTTATTAACACACATTGTTTTATGGTTTTTGTCCTCGTTTTTTTTTGTTTTGGAGGCGTTGAGTGTTGGAACTTAACGCCGCGCTTTGCCTCTTTACCAGAGCATAGAAATAAAAATATGTAATGTTTTTACTACCTCCAGCCCACAATTGTCGCGTTTACAAACGCAGGTGCGCTTTGTGCCCTCGCGCCACGACTGGCCTGAAAGGTATTTTATTTGATTTTTTTGCTTAACGAAAGTAGGTGTAGCTTCTTTTTTATAATTTTGCTGTTACATATTGCTTATTGTCAACTAAGCTTCTAAGATTTGTATATTTATCAGCTTCAACAAAATTTATTCTCTAAATTAAATACTGTAACTATATATTAGATATTTTGTGTTGTTAAGGTTTTTAACTGAGACAATAGGGACTAATTGCTTGTAATAAGTACATTATATTCATATTAAGAGATGTCGCTATTTTGTAATATACCTATATTTTTTTATTTCGATAGAAATTAATTTTAGCAATTAGAAATTATTTATGTTTAATAAGACGAATTTTGTTGCAATTATTATTTATTAATAACCGAGTTGCTATCATACAGTCAATTCCAATTTAATTCTGTTTTTTACAAATAAAGTAATATTTCTTACATGTTATTGAAAATGTTCCATACATTTTGCTTAATATGGATGTTATATGTAAATAAAAAGTATAAAATATTAAAAAAAAACGAACAATACACAACTTCTTTGTTGATATTTATTATCAGTTATTTATCAGTTAATATTTTAAAAAGTGTTAATAAAACGGTAGAGGTAACAAAACAGAGGGTTAGCAAATGTTTAAAAACATTTAATGTCATAAAAAAATTTTTTTCATCACTATTTATTTACAAGCTGCATCCGATGCGAAAATTTTCAAAAAAATATTGACAATTGTAATTAAAGGTGGGCATAGGTAACTTATAATTATTATTAATTTTATTGTGACACATTTACTCGTTCTCACTTTAATTAGGGGCCGTACATAAATTACGTCACACAAATTTTATGATTCTTTCACCATAATCCCCTTTTTTTGTTATTATATTTTGAAATGTGACCCCTTGTCAAAGAATTCAAAACATTTCGATGGGAAAAAGCGTGGCTTAATTTATGAATGGTTCCTTACGTAGGAAATAATTATATATCACATTAGGAAATGGTATTTTTTATATAATTACTGTATATGTGTATTTCAGTCGCGACTACTAAGCTGACACAATGTTGCCAATTGAAAAATTATAATTAGTAACTTCAAAAGGGATCTCATGGCAATACTGACATTAATATTGGTTTTATTATTTAGCGAGATCAGCTTGTATATGTGGTTACTTATATTTGTAGTCAACGTTTAAGTTTTAACTACAAAAGTGTAATGTGGTTTGCATTTTAGTATTTATTGAGTTTTTTGAGAATTGTCCGTAGCAAAACAGATGGCGCCACTCGTGAATGAGATTAAATATTCATCAAATAACAAACAATCACTAATTAAAATGTATTTAATGAATGTAAAATATAATTTTTATCTTGAAGTTGGTATTGTGATAATAAAATAGATTTTTTAATAATCTCACTCGTCAATGGCGCCATAAAACAAACTGATGATGATCATTGAACAGTATTGAAATGGATTAAATACTTGTGTGATGGGGTTGTGAGTTCAAAAGAATGATGTCAATAGATTTCTCGATCTGTTGATTGAATGATTACATCGATTATTATTATTGTCTATTAAAGCATATATATAGCTACAATTCGTATTCTCCGTAGAATAATAATAAAAATATATATATATTTTAAAAATAATCACCAAATTAATAATATTGCATAAACTAAAATGTCAGCTTTTTCTATTTTTTAACATACTTGCAAATAAAAAAAAATATTTTTCTGTATATAATTTTCCATTCTACTCGGATTACGGATTGCCTTACGATACTTCTATATCGATGTTAGTTATGTGGCTTGTACATTATTATTAAATAATTTTATTCGCTTTTGAGTATTATAGTCTTAAATCAGTTTGTTGAGCATTGGAAATATAAAATGTAGAACAAAACCATATTTAGGGAACGTTATCTGTACATCCTGTAAGTAGAAACAATATATCGCGTTATTTAGTGTGACATTTATATAGGCCGGGTTGTATGCGAATATAAATATAAATAACATTAATATAATCCGGTATACATTAATTAGTTTGAATTTGAACCTCGAAACTTCAAGCTGTGTGTTCATTCTTG
This sequence comes from Heliconius sara, assembly GCA_917862395.2. Classification (NCBI taxonomy): domain Eukaryota; kingdom Metazoa; phylum Arthropoda; class Insecta; order Lepidoptera; family Nymphalidae; genus Heliconius; species Heliconius sara. The sequence goes on from OU860799.1 coordinate 3,160,337, forward strand.
TATTTTTTTTATATGAAAAGACCAATAAGGGACACAGAAAATAGTGAACAGTTAATGTACCTATTTCTATTAAATAATTTTCAAAGTCCAAAGCTATAATTTAGATTTTTTTTGAAAGATACAATTAAAAAAGCATACGGTCCGGTCACGTGACATGAGCATGCTTAGGGCGTGACCATTTTTATCAGCTTATTATTCATTCCTTAAGTTATAATGAAACTTTCCATGTATTTAATTATGAATTATGAACGGAATCATTAAATTTAAGAATTTAAAGTGCATTTTGCAAAGCCGTATCACCCACGTGTTTATTGTATATTGAGAATTAAATGAAATCGAACAAGTTGTTTATCTTCGTTTAGTTTGTAAGTTTATTTAGTTCAACACCACCTTGGTATGGGCGACCAATTAAAAAATTATAATGTATGAAAATAGCTTTAAAATCAAAAAGCTTTTTTCTTATTTTTTTTCTGTAATATATATAACGCCGATGTTTACATTGGTTAAGGAATAGACAAATAATTATAAGTCACGTGGCTCACAATTGCTAGTATCGACTTCATTATAATTTAAAAAAAAATATGTACGGATACGGAAAAAATATAAATTTTGATGTTAATTTCGCCCATACCGAGGTAGTCCGCTATTGTAGATAGGCAAATAGACTAACGACGGCCCACTGACTGATATATTTATACTTTAGGCTTAACTCTCATTGGGTTACATCGCACTCACTGTCACCTGCAATCTCAATACGTTTCTAAGTTTAGAAAACCTCAACTCATTTGGTATATTTTTTTTACTAATAACTTCAAATGGTGGTGTAAAAATATGACTATAATTCAGTGGCAGTGTTGAATTCGAATTTATTTTAATAGAATAATTTTGTTAAACGCAATATCAACACAAATCTTGTACATTTACCCTCAGCCTTGTTGTGTTAATCGTGATGTCACTTATTGCAAGATTGCCATAATAAAAAAACCGATAATAATTTTTTGAATTTCTGACTTTGATACTTTTATAGGAAAATATAATAATAATATTTTTTTTATTAATTATTGAATATATTCAGTTAATTGAATATATCACATTATAACTGTGATTTCTGTTTTGTAATTTAGTAAACGCTATGTGTAATTTCAGCAAACTTGATAGCTTTTTTTTCAACTCGTTGTTCATAAATGTTGTCTCACATTTAATATTATATTATTGTTAATAATATAAGTAGGCCAATTTTTTAATATTCCTCGATGTCGTTTTTCGATGTTAATTCGTTCAATTTAAATGGTGTCGCAAATTTCAGAGGCTGAGGCTACGTGATTCACTCAAACTGTGTATATCTTATGTAATGTAATATTAATTTAAATAGATTATGGAATAAATGTTTCAAACAACTTATATTGTGGTCTTTTTTACTCCTTTATGATTTATGTTTTAGCCGCATATTTTTTAGGACTTTAAATAACATTAAAATATTATAAACCACATAGCGTATAAATATATTTAAGATCAAATAAAAAGATTCTAAATGGACTGTTATTATTATATGGATTTAGGTTTTATGGTAAGTAGAAACTACTTAAGCATTTTTTAGCAAATAATGTGGAATTTCATAAATAAAACCAAAAAATTATGTTTATTTATAATTTTATTTACATTTTATACATCACAATGTGACAGTTTAATCGTAAGTATCATAATACTCATAATAAAGTTCATTATCTAAATAATTTGCTTAACATTCATTCAATGATCGTGTTAACTCCTAAAGCAAACTATACGAATGGCAAAAGCGTGTAGTTGTACTTTCAAATGTGAATAGTTTTTATATTTTATATTAGTTTATAATAATATTATCCACACAATCGGAAAATATATTGTGTAAGACATTAAGATATCGTTTTAATTTTTCTGAAACCCAACATAATAACAACTTCAGTCTCATTCGTGTCTTACTGCAAATAAAGATTATATAATTGAATTTATATACTAATATGTATATAAAAGAAAAACATTGGAAAGTATTAAATGCGGCGAAGCAGTTGCAGTGATTTAAAATTAATTAAAAAACAGCAACGCATAAGTTTCTATACTTATTGAGAATAACATATTTGCAATATAGATATGTATATATGTTGGAATTTTTAAAGTTTTTCTTAATAAATCTTTTTCATTTGACAATTTTTATTGACTAGACTGTAACAACAAACACCATGACATTCATTTATTTACATCAATTCCTAGTGTCGCTATAATACAACACGCTTCTGTGAGCATAAATATAATAATCATTACATACGTTGGTTTACATCTTAGTATTAATGGCACACAAAAACAAAATTGCGATTTATTTTAGTAAAAATAATGTTATTTCTGTCTATTTCCTCCAAACTTTCTGTTATACATTTAACGCAATATATTTTTTTATATTATAAATTCTAAATGATTACAATGTACAGATTTATAATATAGGTACACAATTATGTATTTTATAGATATATCAAAATATCAAGTAGTAACTGTAAAATAGCCTCACAAATGTATTGAAGTTCCACATAAAAATTTTTGACCAGCAGGATTTGAAGGCGCGCCTCATGCTTTCTATAGTATATACGCTAGAGAGCTTGGAGAGTTGTTGATAAGCAAGAGGAGCGAGTTAAAATTCTGCATTACAAATTGATAACCTTTTATAAGAACTATTGTAACACAAGTGTTTAAGCAATACCTTTAATTTGAGGCGGCAAAGAACTAATCAAAGTATCTTTTGTGAAAATTCAGAAATATACATTTATATTCCGATTCGATTAATGGCTTTATATTGACATCTCGGAATGAAATAATTAACTAATGAAAGTCTGTAATTATTATGAAGCATTAAATTCGTTAAGAATAAATATGCGCGTTATTTTTGAATCGAACGTACACCGCCATTTTTCATTCTACCCTACATTCAGCTAGACGCTACCTCCTTTTCCTACCAACATGTAAAGTAACTACCCGAACATTTAAAAAACACTTAACCAGTACTGGGGAAAGTAATACGCGATAATATTAATTAATTTATATTAAAATTGGAAAATACGACTCAACATTTACTCAATGAAGCAGATATGTACTACATTAAATGTAAATAGAAAAAAAAACCAAAATGATAATACATGACACTTATCAACAAATAAATAAAAAAAATCTTGAAATATTTAGTTTTGTTAAAAATAAAGTCAAATAAAATCAAGTTACGTTTTCAAGTAGATTACTTTATAAGGATTATAAATTAAGATTATATTTTTAAAGAATTTTGAAAATTAAAAAAAAATGACGATTTCCATTGTTATTCACTTAAACGCTCCCGTATTACTTTCCACGGCCACCCTAAACACTTGATCACGACTAAATCAATTCACTATCTATTTTGTTCCAATAGTTTTTCTAATTAAAATTATTTGTCTTCCAACGGCGAGCAGTGCGCGGGACGGACGAGTGTGATGGCATGGATTGCGTTGTTCTAAAATAAACAATTTTAGCAAAATATTTCTTTTAAGATATGAATAAGGTCCTTAAATTTCGTATAATAAAATAGGTGGACCGTCGCATTTCTTAATTATTAGTAAAATTTATTTTTCAACTAGTTTTTTTTATCTATGCTTCTATAAAGCGGTGTGTGTGTGTGTGTTAGAATGAAATGTGATATAGTTTAAGACGTTTGTTTTGGTATTTTGGCAATATTTAGAACAGTAATGCTATTGGCACTTTGTAATTTCATACAATATATAGGATAATTTTTTTTCTTTACTAAAAACACATCTTGTTCATTTTTGTATTTAGCAATGATTTAATAATTTAATTTCATAAATTGAACAATCTGTATATTTTAATTTCACAGATTTAATAGTACGTATTAGTTATTATAGTTAATACGGACGTGCTAAGCTTAAAATATTTAAGTGATATTTAATTCGTATTAGTATTAGAAAATGCACAAAACAGAAACATATAAACAATATTAACCATTCTTCATATATCTCGCTATAATTGTAATCAGTTATTAAAAAAAATCCTAATACTGGAGTAAAATACGAAATTTTATTTTATGACCTAAAGGAGATTTGGTGAGAACACCATCAAGTACACATTTAATAATTTATTCTTAACTAATTGTCATCATATCCTAAGAGTAGTCTATATTAAAGTTTCAAATCCATACAATTGACTTGTTACATCATCGACCTATCCAAATTTTTCCATTGATTTTCCAGCATTTTTGTTTATTATATGTAACATGGTATTATTTGTAAATATCAATGAGTACTTCTACTACTACGAAGAGAAGAGTTTCTACAGTGTCGAAGATCCATGATGTCAAGAATAATGATTTAATTGTTTGTAAGTAACTACTATAGATTGGGTTTACATCAAATTGTAATACACTAAAACTATTATAACAAACAAATACAATAAAAACCAACATAATTTTGCTGTAAGTTCTAAAATGTTCTAAAATTACATTTCCCACATGTAAGCGTGAATAAGCTAAATTTGACCTGATGCGAATATGGAGCGATTATGATCAATAATAATTGTTAACAATATGGCCAGCCAATACATTGGAACATATGTCATGATAATCAGCAGTTATATGTATACTTTTATTTATTTATGTGACAACATATTTTAGTCCCGTTCACAACTGTCAGTACATAATATGATTTGTCTAGATCGATTCTTTGAAATATTACATTATGCTATTTAAATTTCAAATACTTCAGGACAAACCATTTACGCGATTACTCCACATTTCTAATACATAAAAACAATGCGGGTGTCAATGTAACACTAGATGTATATGGTGTAAATGCATATAGGGCTTCAGGATCTTCACTTAACCTAACTATTTGTAGTGACTCTTTGAGTTTATTATAACGGCGATCCATAAATTGCTGCACAAAAATGTTGAACTTAAATCTGCGCAGCCATCTGCAGCTTACTTCACGCCCACCCGGCCTCACGTGCAGGCGGCGGCGGGCGCGGGCGCGGGGGCGGCGACGGGCGCGGCGGGCGAGGGGGCGGGGGAGGGGGGCGCGGCGTCGAGCGCGGCGGCGAGGCGCTGCAGCCGCTGCACCAGTCGCGGGCAGTCCGCCACCGCCGTCAGGGCTCCGCGCAACGCGTCCGTGCGGCGCGCGCGCGTTGTGTCGTCGCACGATTGCAATTCCTGGAATAAGCATTATAACTTTAACAATTACTTTATCTAAGGGACTAACGTTCGCTTTGTTGAAAATGTTTGTTTGTCTAAGGACAAACTTATTTACAAAGGATTTAGTAAAAGATATAGAGCTGAAAAATTGATCAGCATTTACTCTCGAAAAATTTCAGCAACCTGCTTAAATATGAAAAGAAATTACAATTGTTCAAATAAAATAAATTAAAAGTTTCATCATATTATAATAATTACGTATTCATTTTATTACTATAATTATTTACCTGTTCTATTAATTTGATGTCATCCTCTTCACTGTTTAGAGCTAGCTGACCTTTTAATGCCTACATAAACAGATAAAATGAAATATAATCGCCATTTAGTAATTGATAAGCTTAAGCATGAAAGGAGGTTGCGCTAATGCTAAATTTATATTATACTATTTAGTTATTTTGCTCTGTTACCATAAATACTTTCTATTTAAACTACTAGTATAGTTTAATAAATGAAGCTTTTGTTTTGTGTCTTGTAAGCCATAATTTGCACTACTGTATAATTAAATTAAATTTAATTGTAATATACTATAAAAATCATATTTCTATTATTTATTATAGTTTTGTATTACTCTAATTGTAAGCTTAGACAAGCTATATTGAATGTAATGAAAACTATTAAAGTCAAAATATGTTCAATAAATATGGTCCTTCGAGCCATATTTAATGTAATTTAAATAAAATGTATATGTGTTATTTATTTATACTCACTTGTACAATAAATTGTTACAGATATTTTAAAATAACGTATTATTTACAAATCTATATACCATTGATTATTTACATTGCCCGTGTGTATATACATAGTGGAGGTCGCGAGTCAACGCGAGTATATAAGCGTTGTGACGTCTGTGTGTTCTCTCTCAATAAATTATTTTAATTATAATACATACATAATTGAAAATTGTAAATAAAATAAAAATAGTATAATTCTACACGTGTATTTCTATAATAGTAATTGAAGATATAATAAGAGCTATACAGAACATGGATACTAAATATGAAAATTAATTAAAAATGTATTATATATTTTTAGTTTATATTTAATATATAGAGAATTAATGTGACAAAATGGAAAATACTAATAAATATTATCAATGAACAGATATTTTTTTATAAACATTTATTTATTTATTGCATGCTAACATAATTAGCATTCATTAAGAACATATTGTTACTAAAATATATTTTAAATCTCAAATCAATAAACAGAACATTATTTATCCATCCATATATTCTATTTACTATATAGGTAACTTCCATTCCATTCTGTTTTTCAATACTGTTCTAATAATAATAGTAATTCTGTTAATAAACAATAAAATAATACTACTAATTTTATTTTATTTATCATATGGAAACCTCTGTATTAATCGATGTAAAAGATAAGAAATAAAGTACATTTATTTACAAATATTACATAAAAAACAAAAAAGGACAAAGAACTCTACAGAGAAATAGACAAAGATAGAGAGAGATCACACTTGACATAAAATAAGTGCGTGAAGCGTATAACAGTGTATTAACCTTGTCGTTTTATTCTTGACTCGAGATCGCCAAGCGGGCCCTGAATGGTGTAAATACCTGTTCACATTCAACCAGTTAACGGCACTAACACTACTCTACAAGTGGCAACATTCACTCACTTTTTAATTGAGTTAATTTAGAAGTGTGTTAATAGGATATGTTTATTGATATTTAAAATAAATTGATAGTTATTTATTTTAGAAAACAATATAAAAATTATAACGTAGCGGGACTCGAACCTGCGCCTCTTGGGAACCGTCGAAGCGCTCTGACGACTAAACCATACGTTCTTATCAAGCTACGTCGAAATTTTTACACGCACTCACAACATACTAATGTTGTTAGCATCTCTATAGGTAACATTGTTAAATTATAGTTACTGCTATAATTTTATAGTATTAATACTAATACTATAAATAAATATTATATTAAAATAAATTAAAAACTCGTTTCGTATATTATGAGAATAATAATCGAGTTTATTAATAAAATAAAAATGCAAACTTACTTCTATTGACTGTTGGTATTCTTCCATTAGAGTTTTGCAGGCTTCTAATTCAGCAAGCTTCTTTACAACGACGTCTGCTACGTTCTTCTCTGTCACTTCTATTTTATCTCTGCAACAAATAAATTACGTGTTTTCATAATTTAATATAATTATCTATACTATAAAAGACAGTTATTTAAGGTCAGTAGACTTAGGAATACATACACTACATATTTAATAAACGAAAGTGGAGAATAAGTTCTGAATTCAATAACCACATACATACCTCAGCGCATGCGCGAGCGCAGCGGCGGCCGCATCGGGCGCGGGCGCGTTAGTCGCGGCGGAGGCGGCGGCGGCGGCGGACAGCGCGCGCAGCAGCTCCGCGAGGCGCAGGTCCAGGGCCAGCACGCGGTCTAGCAAGGCTCCTCTGGCGGACCTCTCCCCCGCCGCCTCCCACCGCTGGCGCGCCGCTATGGCGGCGGACAGAGCCCGGAGTGACTCGCGCTCCGATGGCCACTCTGTTGAGTTCTCAGCGTCGGGGTGTGTTTCTTCAACGCATATGTCTTCTACTGATGCTTCTGCTTCTGTGTGAATATTTTGTATTAAATCAGGAAGTTTTATTAATAGCAGAATAAATAGTAACTACAATCTAAAAAAATAAATGAAGAAATATAATCTTGCTATCAACTCTTATATATTATGAACTTTAAGATGTTAAGCTAGTGTTTTATTTCCCTCTGATAAGTAATCAATGTTAAATACTATATTAATTAAAATTATAATTCACCTTTGTCAATATCCCCACAGGATTCTCTCTCTGGTGACAATTCTTCGCCACTCCATGCTCCAGCACCCTCAGCACCAGACCACCATTCCTCAGCGTATTCTATAAACATTTGCAATCAACAATTATCAGTTATACAAATAATATTATAAAAAGATATGTTTTGAGCTAAATACTATTAGATAATTGGCTTTTTTTTAACATTTTTTTTCTTAAATTTAAGCAGCAACATACCCGGATCAGTCACAAGACAAGGCTCAGTTTCCGAATCCAGCAGATCAGCGGAGTTATCGTTGTCATCTGACACCCGCGACCGTTCGTCGTCGTGCGGCGCGTGCGGGGTGTGCGGGGTGTGGGGCGTGTGCGGCGTGTGGGGCGTGTGCACGTGTGGCTGCGTCAGTGGCGCGCCCGCCGCCGTGCGGAGTGCACGTGCCACGGCGCCCAGGAGGCCCCCGCGCGCTTCGTCTTCTGGTGATAGCGTTTCGCCGCTGTCGCTGCGACTAAAAATGATTGTCATTTTGAGATTTTTTTCTATATATTTCTTTTTATTTACGTTCTCGGGTAAGAAAAATCACGGTATTGAATACCATTTTTTAACACGTATCAAGTTTTTTTTTAGTTAATTTGTTTATATTTTATACAGAAGAAAACTTAAAAAAAATAACCAATTTTCCATGCAACTACCTCTACAGTTTGCTGCGCAATATTTGCACCACCGGCGTGCAAATGCAGTGCGGAGCGCGTTTAAACGAACAGTAATGTCGCTTCAAAGTTAAACTGATCAATTGATAACTAACCTACAGTAAACCTCATTGTGGTAGACGTTCTGCTGCACGACGTGCGGTGGCAGCGCGTAGGCGGCGCGCACGGCGTCCGTGAGCGCGCGCAGCCGGCGCGACAGTGCGTCGAGCGCCGCCACCGCGCCCGCGCCGCCACGCGCGCGCGCTCCCGCCGCCAGCGCCTCCTGGCGACGCTGCTCGCACATGCGCACTAGTTGGCGACATTCCGCTCGCCTGGTTTTGATACAATAAAACAAATATATTAGTAACTAAGAAGAAATATCAATATCAATATTTCGCTAAAATATAATAATAACCTTATTTTAACTTCGGGTGCATCAGGCATAATTTAATAGGGTTAAGCAGAGGAACCTTAACGTTAAGATACTATGCGCTCTACGCAACCGACATATTTTTAAATATTACCATTGAATTCTATCAATCAACACGCAGTGTCTTCAATCTGGCCCGAAACAACACAGAATGATTTGACGTTTTTTCTACCTGCTCTGCCCCGTAAGAAAAGCGTAAAGTTGTATAAAATATTTTAAATATATTTATAGATTCTTCTTAATAACAATTAAATGTGGCATGGGCGACATTTAAAAAAAATGATTATAAAATACAAGTACTTAAATAAGTTATTCTTAACTGAATATAAACAAGTACTAGTGAGCAACGTTCTTTAATAAATTCAAAAAAATGTATTTTAGTACTAGTGCTAATAAACTATTTATAAATAAAACCCTTTAACGCAACGATTGGCCTGTCGAACAGGTTTTGCATTTCGTTTCCGATTTAAAACGCCTTTAATTTGCATAGTTATGTGATTAGTATCGAACGTATTAGTGAACGAATTTTTTTTTAGATCTTTATTAAGTGTTGCGGAATTTATGAAAAGGAATAATATGTACATATATTATTTTATGACAACATATTTGTTGTGTCTATGATTCATAACATACATAAATTTCACACAATGTGAATTTACATTGCATTATTATTTCATTGTTTTATTTGAATTCTTATTATATTTCTCACTAACCGCTAGTGCAAAGTCCTCAAAACATGATGTGATATTAAATTTATTATTTATAACTACTATATATATTTATAATATACATTAAATCTAAAATACGATACATAACAAAAGATATTATACAAAATCATTAAAAGGCATGGATATTTAAATCACCTGCGTTCCAAATCAGCGCTAAGTCTGACGATGTCAGCCTCTGCTTCACGTAAGGAGTCGCTTAGGGCTCCCGTCTCCGCCGCCAGGAAGTCCTGCATCTCGGCGGCTTCCCGCTCGGCTTCGGCCAGCCTTGCTTGCAGCACGCGACATGTTTCACGACTGTTGCAAGCTTCCTTTAATTAATTAAATATAAATATATAAATTGTATGGTAACATTCTATAGATCGTGTAAATAAAGAAGGGAGTGTATTTATTTAATTATTTCTGTATTTTTCTTTGCACATATATAATTACTGAAATTGTTCAGAGGCATATTCAAAGGCACAAGCTACACATATTTAAATAACACTACTACATACAAGAATACGTGAGCCGTAATGGTTTATGTGTTTCTATTTTAACTGCGCGGCGTTGAGTTCTATCACACAACACGCAATGCCTCCAGAATTCGGCAGAAATTGGGAACGGAGTGTCTCAACACTAGGTTCCCTCTGTCTACCCTGCTGTGTGCGGGATACAGCGTGAAGCTGATTTATTTATTTTTATTTTAACTTCTTTGAAATAATACAACAAATTTATATTATATTTTTTTTCATAATTTAGTACATAATAAAAATAACTTCCTCACCGCATGTAGCTTGTTGCAGTGGTCCCGTAACGAGTCTATCTCGCCGCGCTGTCTCGTAGCGAGCTCGCCTGCCGACCGTAACTGCTCCTCTAGAGCACGCAAACATCCATCTGCGTTGGCCCCGGCGCCTTAAATGGTAATAAGTACTTTTATAGTAACAGGGATCTGGGAACCTAGTGTTGAGAACGTGAGACACTTCGTTCTCTACTTTCCAGCGCTAGACGCCGGCTCGAGTGACGGCGATCAACGCCACATTTTGTCTTGTTACTAGAGCGAGAAAATGAAATAAAAATATTAAATATTACATTCTCCTGAATGTGAATCGAGCCCACAAGGTTGTTGGTCTACAGTCATACGCTCACGACACTGCGCTTCAAGTAACGATATATTTTGCAACTTACTCTATGATAAACTAATTTAACTATGATCCTACTGTATTGTTAAATTACGATGCATATATTGCTTATTTACAGGATAAATGTAGTAGTGAGATTGTGACTTATGAGTAACTCCGACACTAAAGGAAACTGACAGCAATCACAGAGACAAATTTGACTTTTCCTGTCCTCTATTTTTCGATAAATTAATTATTTATGTAAATAAGCCTTCCAAAAGGGTCCAAACAAGGGTTCCAAAAAACTGCTACATTTAGATCTTTTAACGAGTATTCAAAGTATAACATACTGTCATTTACAGTATTTTAATGAAATACATACCAGCACCAGCAAGTTCCAGTAGCCTTTGTGAATTCCTCTCCAGTTCTGATATAGCTGCCAGCCTAGCAGCACGTTCTGCAGCTAACTGAGCTTCAACATGCAGCCTCCTTTCTTTCTCTTCAGCGGCCGCCGCCTCCGCCGCAGCGGCTGCAGCTACTAGCCGAGCTGTTTCTGTGTCCCGAGAGCTAGCTTGCACTCCACGGTGACAGCGAGATACGTCTACTCGACTGGAACCGAGACAAGAGATAGAATATAATTAATTGTTGTCAAGTTAGTTTGTGAAATATATAAAATAACCATATCATATACAGATTAATTGTATTAATTTGTTTTTGTACACTTTTAACTTTTTGTAAACTTTTGTACACTTTTAGCAAAAACTGGCTCTACGTGTGATCATCGTACACATTAATTCCGTAAGTTGTTAAAATTAATCTCAAGTTATATTTTTAAAAATGGCGACGGCCCAAGATTAAAAGAAAGGTAAAATATAACACAAATTACCTCTCAATATTGGGTACAATTCCCGCAAGAGCTGATTCAATGTCGGTTCCAAGTAATACGGTTTGTGAAATTTTCTCAGCATATATCCTGACGCGAATCTTAGTCGCTGCACGGGAAGAAACAGAACGTGCCACAGTTGGCCTTTTAGAAGTTGGTGGCGTACTTTCATGTTTCGGTGATGATTCCGGATCCATATCACGGCGTCTTCGTGGAAGTGTGCCGTATTTGTCAGCAGCAATTCTAGTAGCACTGGTATCAACGACGTTTGGTATCCGTTGGCCATTAGTAGGCCATTTCTTCTCATCAACAGAATTAGGCGTTCTGCATCTTGCTGTTGATGTTTTAGTAGGTTTGGCACGAAGAGCTGGACTTTCTCTAATTAAATTTGGAAGATCTGTAGTTGGTCGTATGCGTGGTTTAGGAGTAAGCGGTCGAGGCTTTTCTGGTGGCGTTGGCTTTTCCCTGCTTCTTGCTCGTTCTCGCGTTGCTAAATTAGGTCCACGAGGCGCAGTCACCGGTCGCGGAGTGGAAGTACCTATTGGTGAACTTCTTTTTGGCTCGGTCACGGTAACGTTTACTCGACGTCGAGGTCGAGGAGGCGCTCCTGCTAGAGAAGAGCTCTCTGATCCACATCCGGAACCACAGGACACAACACTAGATGCACAAGATCGAGATCCACCTCCACTGCTTAGAGCGCGGCCACATCCCTCTACACCACTGTCACTTCCAGCAGCTCCCAACGCCAGTTCATCACCCGCAGGTAAACTATCGAGATCACCTAATGATCTAACATCGTCGATTGCCTCACAGGATCCGTTAACTACAAATGACTCTTTAAAATCTATATTTTCAATTTTACAGTCTTCTAAATTCTCAATACTAATACCACTCTCTTCTTTAACAGTTACAATCGAATTATCACTTGTGTCATTTAGTGTAATTTCCACATCTTCACTACTAGGAACTATTTCGTCAACGTCAGTTACAAGAGGTGGTGAGTAAGTTGCTTCGGTAGCGTTTTTACTAGTATTTTCTTCTTCCATCTCAGTTTTTAAAATCACATGATCTGAAACAAGAAAAAAGTTAGTTGAATGTAAAATTCAAATATCTTTTAGCAGACATGCGGATGGTTCCGTGCCAAGTAATCATTTCGAAGCAGTGGCATTGTTCGAGTAAAACGTTCATTGTGCGGCAGCCCTCAGGCCGCGGGTCACAATCTCAAGGGAGCTTATTTCTATTGTTCCTGTACGGCTATTCTTAAACTATTCGCATTATTTTCACATAGTAACCTGGTTTATACGTAATATGATCCCATAGTTCAGACTCCTAGAGTCTAGACAATTTAAAAGTAATCGAAAATGCCTTTTACAAATTATAATTTTATTTTATAAATAACAGTGGCACGAAATGTGACTGTAAAACCGACTGGTTGTGGGTTCGATCCCCACTCGAGGAGATGAAATATTTACTTAAATTTATATTTCCATTTCTTCGCTCTGGTGTCGAGGCTAAGCGCGGCGTTGAGTTCTGCCACTCAATACGCAATGCCTCCAGAATTCGGCAAAAAGTGGGGAACGGAGTGTCTTAACACAAGATTCCCTCTACCTACCCTGCTGTGTGCGGGATACAGCGTGAAGCTGATAAATAAGAAAAAATACTAGCAACGCATCATAAAATATATATAATTCTTTTATAGAGCAAACATGATGATGATGAATTTGAAATTGATAGACTCTACATTACATTTGCAAGTGGGAGTGTAACTAATACAGTAGATACGTGCGCAACAAAGCACTCTACAACATGACCCCTATACATGTCGCATAAACCGAGGCACAAAGCGTTCCCACGGAGGCCTGCATTGAATCTTGCGACATCCATTCACATACACGGGCAACTTTATCTCAATGTTTTGCACATTTAGTGAGCTCATAGAAATATTGTATGCAGCAATATATATTTAGATAATAATATTTAATTGTAATGTTAAATTGCTAATTATATTAGATTAAAAATTATTAGCGCAAAAGCCATTTTTTCCAAGTCAGCCAGTAATAACCTATTCAGCCTAGAGATTCACATTTTATATTACAAGGTTTTCCTGCTTTGTTACTTATTTATTAACTTAACGTAAATATTATATATCTGCATAAAAACTTGATATCTAACATGAAATATCAGTAAAAGATAAGACACCGACTAGTCAACACTACGATTATTCTATTTACCAATAACTGCGATAAAATGGTCTGATTAAAGATTAAGCATCAGACTGGTGTGCGTCGAGCGTGGCATGAACTTTTTTAAGAATATCGATATATAATTGTTAATGGATATTACTTTTATATTTTCTTTTTTATGATAAAAATGGGCGACTGTAAATGCGAAGGGTTACGGGTTCGATGCCTACACGAAGAAATAAAATATTTCTTATTTTAAATATGCAATGTCTCCAGAATTCGGATTCGGCAATTGGTAAATGAATGCTTTCATGGAAACGGAGTTAGAGAACAGCCTAACCTGCTATGTGCGAATTACAGCGTGAAGCTGAAATAAAATATAATTAATAAGACAAATAACATTTCTAGTATACATTTTATAAAATAAGTATATTTATACTAACTAATAAACAACAAAAAATTGGAAGCCATTACAAAATTCTCGTGAGCCGTGACAAGAATGATCAACAATTGATCAACACTGCAGAGAGGTATGTTTCCATTAGTCATGGTGCCGACAACCATGACCACCACCGACACGCCGTCTGCTCACACGCTGTATATCAATATTTATTTTTAGCTTCATAAGAACGAACGTGGTTAATTAAACGTAGTAAGGCCATGGTGGAGGCTCAGTCGACGACACTTGTCATTCGTGAAGATGAAGGTCAGCTCTGTTTAGTTGATAATGGAAGTTGATTTTAATATAGTATTCAGATTTTTTTGTAATTTTATTTGTTGGTTTTACTTTTTAAAATATATAAAATTCATAAATTGTTTTTTGTTTCTTTTAATATCATTTAATATCGCTTTTTATCTAAATAACTTGCAATCAAGTATGATTGATAAAACAAAACAAATGAAGTGCTTTAGATTTATTAAACTGAAATTATTTATATCTAGTTTTCCTGACATATATATATGTATACATACGTATATTATAATCAAAGGCTTTTTAAACATACTCTGCTAAGTATATATATCTTGAATATATCGTGAAGCAAAAAAATGTAGGTACCTACATATCCAATCTATTTTCTAAATGCGTTTTCTATTCAGAGACTTTCGTCGTGTTGAAGAAAACGGCCAAAATACAAATAAGCTACCATGCACCTTCTTAGTATTCTAAAAAGGTTCGAATGACATTATTTGCGTAAGTATCAAAGCACGTAGCGCACGGCTTTTCACGTTAATCCCTGTTAGTAAAGGTAACGATTTAATATAAGTGAATTAGTGAGCTAAGAGTCGCTCGTTTGTGTAAATCTACAGCCAAATAGACGCAGTAAGCTTACTACTATATATATCTCTTAAATGAATTAATAATAACATTAAAAATATTAAAATTAGAAGTTAATTCTATTGTGAAAAAGAAATTAATAAGATGTGGTGATTGAACGGCTGGTTGTAGGATATGCGAAGTCAGTTCAGCTGACTGAATCAAGAGTTAAAAAGATTTATTAAGGACATGGAGGTAAGAGACCACTATTGGTTGTCATTTGAAAATACAGTATCGATGCTACTGGTTGGAAGTTCACGTAAAAAACATATGGGGCCCCCCGGAAGGTTACACACCTTCCTTCTAGCTAGTGATAAAAAAAATCTTTTTCCAGTATGTAATTTCTTCAACGTCTTAAATTAAACTAGAAATTAAATCAAAAAACTAACATCCGTAATAAGAGTATTTACTTGTTCGACACATGTACGTGGACGTTTAACCTGCAACACCTATTTTTGTCGATAGTTAACAATATAATTAGGATAAATTGGATATTACACGAAAACGTACCGTCGTATGTATGCCAATTTGTTAAGAACTAAGAATTTTATAGTTGTAGCTCGAACTCTGTTTTGAAACACCGAATATAGGTTAATGTGTGTTGCATAATAATTGACTTAGTATGTCGCACTTTGAGCCATATCTACAATAACGGAAGTGTTTGTGCAATTAGTTTATCCATTAGCCATCCTGTAGATCTAAAATAGATTGTATTAAAAATATCATACGTATATCTTTTTACAAGCGGGGTACAGAATACCCCGCTTGTAGTAGGGTAGACCGAGGGAGCCTAGTGTTAACACACTCAGTTCCCCACTCTCCGCCGAATTTTGGAGGCATTGCGTGTTGAGAAGCGGCAAATCAACACTGCGTTTTGCCTCGACACCAGAACGAAGAAAATGAAGTAATACAGTCACACGCCTGTGGCCCTGCGCCACTGACTGGCTTCAATACGTATCTTATAAATAGGATTTCTGAAGACTAGAAACCCGATTTTGAAACTGCTCTCAAGTATGAGATCGATCTTGAGATCTTGAGATCTGTTTTTATAGTTACATATCGATGAAGAATATATCCGGAAAAGTGCTCAGCTAAAGTATACAATTAAGTTATATAGTTTATATTTGAGTGTTTCTAATGTTTAAAACGTTCTGAAGATTGAACCTACGTTAATGAAAAAGAATATTAAATATACCTTACAGGTAATTCTGTTATAAGAAGATTTTCCGCTGATCAATTTGAATATTACATAATGTGATTATGGAAAATATTTAATAAGAAATACATATAAATAAATAAATAAATTAATAAATCATAAGAAATCAAAATATTTAATTTTCCATTTACTCTTTCAATACCATCCAACGATTTCAGTAGAGTTTTTTTGCCGTGTGATCCCGGCCTAGAATAGGATCATCCTGGTACTGGTGGTGTCGTAAGAGGCGACTAAAGTACGTGTGGTAGAGTCACGTCGCCAGCAATGGCAACACGCATGGGCGGACTCGACCGGATCATTACCACCCCTGGCATTTAAAACCGGCGTGAAGTAGTGGCTTTATGCCACTGCGTTTCGCATCAGGTAATGCCGGGCCCCGGCGCCCAACTCATCTTAAAGGCCGGCAACGCACCTGTAGCTCCTCTGGGGTTGCATGGGGTCGTGGGCGGCGGTAATCACTTACCATCAGGTGACCCGCACGCTCGTTTACCGTGTCTCTTCCATAAAAAAAAAAAAAAAAAAAAAAAAAAAAAAAAAAAAAAAAAAAAAAGAGTGTTATTGACAAGACTATACTAATAAATATCTTTCGGAAAAAGGTAAATGGATTTGTAAACATTTCGTCGCAAACTGACGGGTGTAGAATAACATCCACGACGCCACGAGCGACGACCGATATACGTTAGAGGACAAAAGGACGAGGATAAAATTAATTTGCGGTATTTAACAAGCACTTAATATTATTTTTCATTCTTGTTCCAATATTGTTTTTGTTCTATCATAAAATTAAAAATATAAGCGAAAACAAAGGATTTGCACAATTCGTAATTTTATTATTATTTTTTTAGCGTAACACAGTAAGGTAGGTAGGGGAGCCTAGTGTTAAGACATTCCGTACTTCATTTTACGCCAAATTCTGGAAACATTGCCTGTAGAGTGGCGCTTTGCCTCGACGCCAGAGCAAAGAAATGAAAACATACACATTTGAATAAACATTTTTTTACCTCGAGTGAGGATCGAACTGACAGCCAGTCGTGTTTACAGTCACAAAATTGTACCACTGCGCCACGACTGACTTAATTATTCAAGAATTGAAAAATTAAACTATTACTAAATATGTATTGTATAAATTACACCTATTTTAATAAGTGACGTCGTGTTCTAATAAAATAACAAAAAAAAATATTTTGACATTAAAGCTATTTTCGGCTATAGAAACTGAATAATAAAACAAGTTGCCCACGACTAACCATAAACATTTGACTGGGCGTGTTAATTTTTTATACCATTAGCTGACATCATACTACATGGTAACCCGCAAATCATTGGCTTCTATGTTTACAACTATCATTATAGCTTTGATAGAAAACACGACACAGATATCATTAAATAAATTAGAATAAATTCTGTTAAAACGTTGGATTTTTAATTATTCATAAATAAATTCAAATTAAATTAAATCCGCGTCACGCATACAAAGAGATTGCAACGCATATTATGTTCAATTATAGAATAATATATCACGCTGTATCCCACACACATCAGGGTAGTCAGAGGGAACTTAGTGTTAACACACTCTGTGTCTCAATTTCCGCCAAATTCTGGAGTCATTGCATGTTAAGCGGCGGAGCTCAACGCTGCGCTTTGCCTCGACACCAGATCCAGAAATGGAAATATAAATTTTTAATAAATATTTCATTTCTCCGATTGGGGATCGAATTCACAACCACTCGCATTTACAGTCACACTTTATGTCTGAACTGGCTGGAAATAAATATACATATATAACAAATAATAACAAAATGAAACAAATATGAATACATTTAGCACACTCCGTTCCGATTTGCAAAAACAGAGGATCAAACAAAAACTCCATCAGCAATTTGACTTGCACATACTAAAAGCTTTGTCAGCACTCGATTTAGATGTACGATAGTTCACTTTGAAAACGGACCACAATTTAAATTAGACGTGAACCAAGTATTACGTCATTCTTATATATATATATATACTCTTTCAAAAGCTTTTCGTTATGTCGAGATTCTTTAGCTGTTTTTTCAGCTTTTCCCGCATGTAGGGTGGCGAGAGGGAGCCTAGTGTCAAGACACTCCGCTCCCCACTTTGCGCCAAATTCTGGAGGCATTGCGTGTTGAGTAGAGGAACTTAACGCCGCGCTTTGTCTCGACACCGGAGCGAAGAAATGAAAATATTAAATATTGCATTTCCTACAGTGGAAATCGAACCTACAACATGTTGCGTTTACAGTCATACGTGTTGTACCCTCGCGCCAGAATTGGCCTCGAAGCTTTTGCTCATAAAACATTCATGTTATCTAATAAAAAATGTTTATAAAACGACTTTCACAATTCCTAATATACCTTAGTAAAGCCACACCATTTATAAAATGCTAGTACTTTTTTCATAAAAAAATATATTAAGACCTGCCTGAGAACACGGGAAGCAATAAACTTGAGACAGCCATAATATATTCTAAGAAAGGGATTATTTCTACATTATATAAATGCACAATGTCAGGTTCCACTGAAGTTAACAGTACACTTAGTGACAGAAATTAAAAAAAAACTTTATAATCCCGTTAAATCTGCACTTCCTTTTAAGTCACGAGTATGGTGAACATGACAAGGTCGTTGCACCATTGATTGGCGCGGGTTCGATGTCTGCCGGATATAAGTTACACGATAAAATATATTTTTTTGCTTGTTTATTATTATAAAGCAAATTTTAATATAATTATTTTAAGCATAAGGAAGTTTTTAGAAACCTTGAAAATTAATAATGTTTTCGAATAATATTTGCTCAAAAGGTTTGCTTCTATTACCTATTATTTATTACCTACCATTCCGTTACTATCAGTAAAACGTACAATTCATAAAAATAATACGACTATATTACAAAATCTCTTTTTTTAAACAAATCACATATTCTATTAAAATAATATTAGCCGTAATAATATTTATTCATTTTCAAATAAGGAAGTATGTTACGTAAAATTTTAATTTAGCTACCCACCACATAACAATTATATTGTTCTCGATTGGAACATGTCGAGTTGTGAAATAAGTTTGAAGTTCATTGCCACCAGATTATCTTTTCATCTCTCTCATAGCGCTGCTGTCTGGAGCGTATGAAATATTAAGTTCTATTTTAATATCGATAAGTTGTTGGGAAAAAATCGATTTTATGATTGCGCAGTCTGTATGCTATATGTATATAATTACTTAGGTATTATTTATGCATTCAGATCTTTTTGGAAATATATCTATTATATTGAGTTACATTTTAATAAAAACAATCTGTATGATGTTTCTGAAAATACAAATCCAAAACTGGTGTATTTTTAATGTAAGATTCCAAAATTCGACGAAGAAGAGGTAACCAATAGAAGTTAATATTAAATATTAAATTTAAAATTGCTGCACTAGCATAGATTCTCCAATTAAGTTAAAAATATCGTTACTTCACTTATAATAATACATACTTAAACTAATTAGCGATTTAAATGGCAAACGGAACGTGTTATACGTGGTTTACGTAGGTAATATTTTAAAATTTAAAAAAAAATCTATGAAAATATTTAAATATGATTGTTTTTAAATTTTTAATATAATAATATCAATGTCTCAACAGGTCATTTTGCACATTAATCCTACAAAAAATAGTTAATGGTACATACGTGTATACGAGTAGTACTCTACGGTTATTTAAATGACTTATTATAAAGTTAATAATAGCTAGAGTTATTATAGGGTATTATGTATGTGTGTTATCGTATAATGCTAAAATTATAATATACTGGTTTTACGGGAAAATATTATCTAAAAATAAAAGGTCTCATTTAAATTAGATATCTGTAACAATTTAATAACAAAAATGATAATAAAATAATAAAGAAAACATAAAAACACATCAACAATATTCTTAATTCCACCGTCATTAAAAGTGGGCTTAAATAAAAGCTGTTATATTGAAATATGAGGTCGCGAGTAACGGTAGGGCTGGGTTCCCCGAGGGCTCGGCACTAGTCAACGTCCGCTTCGCACTCCGAGCTGTGACCATCGGACCGATATAAATGTTATTATAGCATTCGCGATATGACAGTAATGTTTGTAATTGTATAAAATCTAAGTCAAAACTTCTTTGTATAAAAAAATGAATAAATAAACTTAAATTTAATAAAAAAAAGAAGTAATAGAATAAATAAAAATTTTGTTGCAACTTAAAAAAGTAATATATATATATATACTTTAAAAAATAATATTATACATCATTATGTATTTTTTATATATTATATCTACCAATTCGTATATGATAAGCATTATATTTTATTAAACAAATACTATAAAGTATAAAAGTTATATTTATAAAAAAATATTGTTTTGCTTTGTAAAAATATTGTTTATAATATAAGCTGTTCTTAGTTTTACTTTCCATCTTCAAGTCAATTGTAATAAATCTTAGGAAACGACACCAACCAAAAATAGCAATAATTTAAGACATCATGTAAATGTAGAGTTACATTTGTTGACACAATTTGATGTTAACGACTGAATTTCACCCTCGTAGACTTTTATTAGCACAGCAAATGGAATTAATAGAAAAAAATAGGACAATCCATAATAAGCTGCTTGTTGTAAAAATGTAGCTTCAGGTTGTTTTTTAATAATTACAACACCATTGTTATAAATTTAATACCTGACCCATAATTTTAATATTATTTATATCTAAGCCTTAAAATAAAAAAAAATACAGTCATAGACTTACGAATCGAAAACATTACTAGATTTTTTTTACATTTTAAAGTTTTATTTCACACTTAGGAAAGAAAAAGAAAAGATTTAATAAGAAAACGAAAATTCTTATACGCTTGTTACAATTTATTTATGTTGTTAGAGCATCATAAGTAGCGGAAAGTTGTAAAAATTTCCCTAAAGAGATGCTAACAACATAAATAAGTTGTAACAAGCGTATAAAAATTTCAACGTAGCTCGATGAGAACGTATGGCTTAGTGGATCAGAGCGCTTGGACGGTTTTCAAAGAGGCACGGGTCTAAATCCCGCTACGTTCAAATTTTTATACGATTACTTAATAAGTATTACTGGATAACATTGGCAAATAAAAAAAAACAGTTACTGGCAAAAAATATTTATTTACTAGGAATAGCATGGAATAAGCCATTACAATTAGCAGAAAGAGCAGCAGCACGAACGATAACGACTTGCGTACAACCCTTTTTTTATTTAGCAATTAGATGTAGACAGGCGCGACCGGATGTCGGTATACACAGCCAAATATATATTATACGAGTATGTAGACAGCCTTTAGCAATACCGTTGTTGTAGTGTTCAAAAATAAAACGCCTACTTAGAAGGTAAAGTTAAACTGAAAGTATGATTAAAATGTAAGTTCTGATAAATTGTTTTTTCATTATAACCAACATATTAAATAGTATTAAATCCAAAAATATCACTGAATTGAATAGAAAATTCATATAAATTTAAACTGGCTTCACGCATCCTGCACATAACAAGTAAGGTAGGTAGAGGGAACCTAGTTTTAAATCGCGAACCTAATGTTGAGACACTCCCTTCCCTAATATTATAACATGATTTTTGATAATCCTTTCGTAAATCTGCGGTAAGCTTTACATTCAACTTTAATAGTTTGTGTACTTTAAACGAAGGTATCCATATACAAAGCATTGTAAGCCTGAATACCCGCACTAAGTAACAATCCCCATAATATTAGGAACATACGAAACTTTTGTCACGAAATACAAACGACTTGCAGAATTACTTGAAATTGAATAATGTTTTATAGAATAATGTTTTATACATTATTTTTGACGATAAATGGAGTATGTAATATGGTCAAGCATGTAATACAGAACGAGCCTAGTGCTACGACACTCCGTTTCTCACTTTACGTCAGATTTTGGAGTTATGGCCGTGCTGTGCCTCGACAATAGAGCGAAGAAAATAAAATTATAATAACTTTTATACATATGTGTATAATAAATCTTGTGTTTCAGAATACGGTATGTTCAGGATCAAAACTGCCTCGGGCACACAATTATTTTTAGTCACCGTCGAGCTCAAATCTCAACTACGGAAAAGCTATGTTTTTTTCTCTGTTCTTATTTAATATTTTAATACTAAATATTTAAGGGACGAAGTCTGATGTAAAAAAAGGGCAATTTTTAATAAATGTACTAATCATGACATACATTTAATGAAGATATCTCGTTAATATATTTAATCTTCTTATTTATTTTAAAAGAGTAGATATATAAAAAAATTGGAACATACAAAGCCACTAAATAAAGATACACACCATCTGAATCACTGTCCAGAGCTAAAATAAAAAAATAAAAAATATAGGCGCCAACCAGTAATCTTCATGAACAAAAGCTTAGTAGTATGTATGAGATGTAAATCATTATGAGAGAATGCAGTGTTTGTTCGGGCAGATTGTTACAGACAACACTTTTATTATTCCAATAAACATTTTCTCCCCCACAAAATCCACCCTCGTTTTGTGGAAAGACGGGAGTTGGATTGCTATATCGATTTTGATGTGCACGTGGTAAAACTTACGAGTTCCACAGAGTTTGGTAATTTGAGAAGTAAAATAGAAAAATTTTGTATTTAGTAACGTATTCAAATTATTTAAGATAGATTTACAAACAGAAAGCAGCCATGAAAATTATTTTTGATTTTAAATTTTATTTTTTAAATCATATGTCTTTTGGTCTTTAATCAATCACAATATAGAAGTATATTGTAATGTGTTTAATAATTAACGTTAATAATGTTACATATCCTCTAGATACAGTATAAATTTAATAATTTAGAAGTTATCTTTATCCAAAACAGATAAGATATAAAAGCTGAAATATTTATTATTGTATTCGTTCGTCTTTTTATAGCAGTACAATTTTTGTGTTAAAAAATGATTATGAGAAGTTTCAATACATATAATAAAATGAAATATTTAAATTATTAACTCACCGTATTTACAAAACTAAATGTTCAACACTAAAATATAACTTATTAAAAACTTAATACTCTCATTGTAAACATAAACAATTTATTATTCAGATGTTAGAACCTTTGGAGACGTCAATGTCCGACGTGGACACGGCTAAAACTAAACCAGACTTTGTCGTCCGCTGGAGTCTCAGAGACCGAGGGGTGCGCACACCATGATAAGCCGACCAACGCTCATACACATTCATTTATTGCCAATTACGTACAAGTATAATACATCTGTACACGGCAAGGTTATAATGGTATGCCCCACGCTGATTAGTCTTGCAGCTGTGGCCAATAAAAACAAGATGTGATCTAGACAGAGAGCTTTAGTTCTCAAGCGCGCCTAAATTGGTGTAACGTCTTCGCTTCGTAGGAGAGAGCAGTTACTCCTTTTACAGATCTTATATTCTTAAGAGATTATGGTCTTGTTTTATATGAAAATAATTTGTTGATTACTAATTAGTCGTTGCGCAAGAGCACAAGCGTGTATATGTATGTTTTAGGTTCCCACTGAGGGGAAACGCACTGGTACTAAGGTAAAAGCGCGAAGTCTATTAAGTTCCGCCAATCGACACGCAATGCCTCAAAAGTTAGGTGAAAAGTGAAGGATAGAGGGTTTTAACACTAGATTCCCGGGTTCTCTCTGCCTACCCCGTTATTCCATATAATAGGATACAAACAAAAAGTCAAACCATATCAATGTACATTTAAGCGTTGCATGACACATAGGTGCATAAAAGTCGTAAACACTTAAAATGAAAAGGTTCCTCAGTTTAAAAATGATATTGCGAGACTCGACGATGAATTTCTATGATTTTTTCTGCTTTAAGTAGGCACCATTAATATATAGGCCACGTTGAATGACAAGCATATGAAGTTATGAACAATATTTATTTATTTATTTATTTTTTCAAAAATTAAATTATACACGAGTAGGTACTAACGTCACATCCAAGTAATGCTTCCTATAGCTTTACTAATTTTCGTTATAGAGACATAGATAGATTCAATTTAAAACGAAGCAATGCATCAGAATAGAATAATTTAACCTATTTCAAAACAGCTATTGTAATTGAAATCGTCAATCCGTTGCGCTTGTGTAGTAAGCCAAGAGTAATCAGATTCATGGAGTCATGGCATTATAGTATGATTTGCCGGTAGACCTTATTTGCGTTTAATAATGTTGTTTTCTGGTCGGACGAACCAATGTCATGATTATTTTGATCATTGGTAAACTAAATTATAATCATTGTTGATTTTTTAGTGTTCCATACCTTTTAAGGAAAAAAAGACAACCCTTATGTTTTCCGTTTGTCTGTCTGTCTGTTAAGAGCCTTTACCTTAGCAACGCTTGGAAATAACGAGTTGAAGTTCAAACCATATCCTCAGATCTATGGCCTAATGATTTCTGGAAAAAACGTATTTCTACATTTACTTAAAAAGCAGATATGGCTGTTTGTATCGCAAACAACTCGTATTTGGACACTATAAGGAAAATACTTAATAATTGGACACTATAAGATAAAATTCATAGAGTACTCCCGGTTGACCTAGAAATACGAAATGGCAGCTAGCATCTACAGGTAGCTAGTTACTTGTGTAGGAAAAAATCTGAAAACTGTATATTTGTGGTTAAATCCTAAAAAAATGCCTCAAAAGGGGAATCAAATTTGGTATTAAAGCCTAATAAAGCCTAAAGGTATTAAATTCAAGTGAGGTATCAGGTAGCTCTGGCTAAGGTAAGCTTAAATTTCAGAAAAAGTTCGAGACTTCCAATTTTTGTACGAAACCCTCGGTGGGCGAGCCCGACTCGCGATTGCCCGGTTTTTTTAGCTTCACGCTGTATCTCGCACATGGCATGGTAGGCAGAGGGAACCTGAAAATCTAGCGTAAAGACACTCCGTCCCCACTTTTCACCGAATTAATTATAATTAACTTATTTAAAAAAACCGAAAATAGTTTCAACGCCAAAAATAGATCAGAAAAACTAGCTGACGGCGTCACGTAAAAAAAAGCTAAGGAATTTTAATTGCTTAGAGTGCGCCAAATAAAGTAAAAAAACTTTGTATTTAATCAAAAAATTAACAATTTCTTATCATCCAAATTATGTATAATTATTATATTATACATGTTAACAAGTCAGAACACTATGCCAATCATTATAAACTCTATCTTACCTACGTTGTATGGATTCCAATACATTTATTGCCCTAATATCAATATATTATTACTTAATATTATAATTTTATTCGTGGTCGTGGCGCAGCGGCACAAAGTGTGACTGTAGAACCGACCGGTTGTGGGTTCGACCCCACTCGAGGAAATGAAATATTTACATAAATGTGTATTTCCATTTCTTCGCTGTTTTAACACTAGGTTCCCTCTGCTTATCCTGCTGTGTGCGGGATACAGCGTGAAGCTGATTTAATTTTATATTTGATTTAATTTTATTGAATATCGTGATCACAAAGATGCACCAGTAATTTTTAGCAACCTTCTATTTATTTCGATTTCGACATGGCTCGACTGAAAAAGCATACCTAATTTACTAGACTGCTTGGACAGAATCCGAGGCGTGGGATTAAATCTTAATACCTATGTAAAATATTTTGACATATAATTTTAATTGTAAATGTGTGAATAAAAAAAATAACACTATAAAATTTTTATATCATATATTTCATAAGTAATGTTCTACCATAACTTGAGTAAAATGTAACAGTCATGCCGATAAAGTTTGTAATAAAAGTCTTAACTGCAGTAAGCGTTCATAAGAATGGAAAGTAGCACAACCTCACGTGGCTACAATATGAATAATTTTATTAATAGTCTATTGTTTTAACTCCTAAATACTGGTTGTCCATAACGGTTCTATACAGAAACTAGAAAGTCTAAAACGATATTCATATTAAAGAGCTATTTTAACTTCGGATGTACAGAAACTGCAACAAAACTGCCGGATTCCTTTCAAATCATTCAAAAATCAATAGATTAATACAATAAGAAATTAAATATTAAAATCAATTTCTGTAAAATATTTACAATTACCAATTATTGAAAGCAAAAAAAAACCACTCCTTATATGATTATATGACAAGAGCAACAAAACATCTAATAGTACTATAATTAAAGGTCATAATGTAAAAAGTCCAGACAGCAATATCCTCGCCACGCAGGCAAGCACTGCCTGTAATATACCAGTTATTCTATTATCTTTCCCATCATAGCCATGTAACGGCCAACCCCTTTGATTGCTTGGCAAGACTGATTGGATTATATCAATGAACCGACATAGGAGCTCCAGGAAATTAGAAATCTAGAGCTGTATCAAGCAGTAATACATTTGTATCTGGAGTTCTATATGGATACGAATTCTATTTTCAATTCTATTTAAAAACATAATACAAATTTAACAATAGAAACAATTTTTTAGAATGTTTTTAATTATAGTATAATATTGAATTTGTATTTTTGATTTATGTCAATAAGTTTTTTGGTCAGTCAATAAATTACAAGTAGTGAAACTTATAAAATATTTTAAAATGAAGGCATACACACTAAATGAATATACCTATACTCGGAGGTATGTCTCAGTCGTAAGAGTAAAAATTGTCGTTTTAACCTAGATCGTACAATACAACGTTCGACGATGTTTTTAATAAAAATCAGCTTTTATTTCATGTTTTATTTTTAAATCATCTTTTAAATTGCAATTCACTTCTGCAGATAAAGCAAAGCTATCGGGAAAATCAATCACTTTCGAATCGACATCGTTCGGGCTTGACATTAGAGCAATGACTTTTGACTTGGCCTTAACCGAAAAAAAGTCACGATACCGTTTAAAGGCATCTAAAATATCTTGTATTTACATGTGTTGAAAGTTATTTGCAACGTACTATACTTATTAAGAGGATGAATACTTTAGTACGTTAATTACTTTTATAATTTTTATATACATAATTGAAATATTTTTTTAATGAAATCATGTACTAAATATCAGGCCAGGTGTAGTGGCACAAAAAAATCGGCGGAAAGTGGGGAACAGAGTGTCTTAACACCAAGTTCCCATTGTCTTCTCTGCTGTGTGCGAACGGAGGGTATTAACCCCCTTTCCTCTACCTTGCCCCCTTTCCTTTGCCCGAATCTACCAAGTAAAACATAGCTTTGTATTTTTTTCTCAAAAAATTAAGAAATACTGTTATCAATATATATTAAGTTAAATAGATTAACTAGTTACAAGTTCGAAGTTAATTGAACTTGGCAATGATACACTGCACCGTAGCAATAGATTTAAACATGTTTAACTATAAAAATAATTGTGTAATTATGACTAGCATTCCATCTTGCATTAACATTTTTCCTTCAGCGTTATGATTGGTACCGTTTTCTATTTCTCACGTGTTGAATTCTTGACCTTGGCCGGCTATGCCATATGGTGTTGCACTTAACTTTGACTTGAGAGTTAGCGCCGTACAAGGCACACAAACGGGCACATTCCTCTCAAACCAGCGGTGTCAAACTTGCTCATATCGAGGTCAATATTTATGACGAGTTGTAAAATAAATTAAGTACTCAAGATCCCAGTAGAGGCCAGGCGCAGGAGCACAAAGTGTGACTGTTAGCAGAGCTGGTTATGGGTTCGATCCTCACTCGAAGAAATGAAATATTTATTTAAATGCTGTTGTGTGCGGGATGCAGCGTGAAGCTGATTTACTTAAGTACCGTATTCAATATTATTAATAACAATCAATATTGGGTTTTGGACGACTGTTCATCACAGCATTATAGGAGGAAGAGAAAGTTGATTTTCTATTTAGTGTAACAAATTAAAATAAAAAGATATTATTTAAATTGGATACCTGTATATTTTATTTGTAATACTAAAGTGCTATTTAAGACATTTTATTAATAATAAAAATGGCATACTTTATTCTGTACTGTAATGGCATACTGTATTCTCGTTCTTATTAGGGCTATCTTTATACGTGACTTTGTATATTTTACGTCTATGCTACAATCAACATGCAAAACAGAGAAATCAGTATGAATATAAGATACAATAAGTGTTGATGAATTATGTCATAAACAATATATTGTCTTAAGCCTACAATCAATTAATGAAATTAATTTCATAAACATTAACACCAGGTTGCCTTTGCCTGTCCTGCTCTATGCGGGATACAAAGTGAAGATGATTAAATTTTATATAATCTCTTGAATTGAGGGTTCGATCCCCACTCGAAGAAATGAAATTTCATTTTCTTGCTCTGATTTTGAGGCAAAGCGCGGCGTTGAATTCCGCCACTCAACACGCAATGCCTCCAGAATTTGGAGATGGAGCTGAAAAAAATGCTTATGAATTATGTCCGCGTCACTCAAAGAGAAGATTTCAGCAGGTCTAAGTATCGTCGTTCA
This sequence comes from Heliconius sara, assembly GCA_917862395.2. Classification (NCBI taxonomy): domain Eukaryota; kingdom Metazoa; phylum Arthropoda; class Insecta; order Lepidoptera; family Nymphalidae; genus Heliconius; species Heliconius sara. Next base: position 3,189,386 of record OU860799.1, read on the forward strand.
TGAACGTCCGGTAAGAGTCTGACGTAAGCGCGATCCGAATTGGAAATGTACATTGCAAAACCTAATTAACACCTCGGGGTTATATAATTGCGCACATCTATGTCAATGAAACCGCTGCTTTGTATGAAATGCCGTCCAGAATGTTATAAACGATGTAAGAATTTGTATAACAATTTAATAACTTTAATCTTTGCGAGCCTTATAAGGCATATTAAATTGTGTACGCGTACGGGTTATGTGTACTTTTTCATTGGGATGCTTATATTCCATTCAAAACGGCACTGACTATGTACCTATGAAAAATAACCGGCCTGTATATGTTAATATATATTTACAAAAGTAAAGTTCAATAATACGAAAAATTTAACATGTCACAATTTTTCTAGAAAATCATCTTCATACATTTAATGTTTAAATTGCTATAAAACCTTTTTTAAATATATGTATTCTATTACAAGACGGCGTATTATCGAATTCTTTACTATACTTTAATAGACTGATGAAATTTAGGGAAAATTGGCATAGTGTCATTCAGTATCTATCCATTGTACCCAAAATATCCAAATATCTGCTGAAACATTGAAAACCCACTTAAACAGCTTTGCAAATAACGTACAGTCCAGTTGTAATTGACAATAAAATAAAATTTAACTATTTAAAAAATCATATTTATTTCGATGTTATTTCCATGACTTATCGATATTTTCAAATTATTATGGTACGAAAGGTCTAATATTGAGATCTATTGAGAAAAAAATCACGAGCGCAGACCGAACAGTCGGGATGTATTTGCCAATTCTCTTCAAGAATCTGATTTAAAAAAAACTCCCAAATTCCCAAATATCTGCTGAAACTCTGGTACTGAGACCCCTAACGCATAGACCAACGCTGATCCGTCGATCGAGTTACATTCTGTATATCTAAACTTTTATTACATAAATTTAAATATGAACGACTTATTTATTTTGTTGTTTGTCGCAATAGAATCTTAAATGCACCAGCCGGAACCATGGTTAACCGTCCACGGGTATCAAGTTGTAAGCCACGCGTAAGGCTATGTGACGGCTATGGCGTAACATATACATAATATTATTGCAGTTAATTGACGTGTAATTCACTTTCTCCTATTTGTTGAAAATGTCAGCTCTTTAACCTCCAAAACGATATATAAGAGCCGTAATCTTACTACCTAAGTAACCCTTTGTCAGATTAGAGGGCTCTCATCAACGATGAAGGTGAAGGCAGCTGCATAATTTTTTATTATTCAATTGTATGAGGCTGAATATTCTATTAATGAAAAAAAATACAGTCGATTATTTGAAGATGTTATTAATTATTAATTAGCTAGATTACTAATTAGCTAGATTCTTACCTAATTATGGTCCTTTAATAAATTTTGCCTAATTACTAATAATGTAAAAATACTACTAAGTTGTTGTACGCTGGCAGAAAATATTAAACGAGAAAGGTCCTTAAACAAGTTTTGGCTGCACTTAAGAATTAATAAGCTGTTTGTAATTTAAAAGCCGTTTGGAAAGTTGCAATTGCAATATAGCACAAACAGGTTGAAACAAAAAAATAAATGTCGAAGAATGTAGAATTGATGCGTTGCACCGTTTTTATGGCAAATACCTATGAATGCAGGGCTAAGCGACGGAGCATGATCTAATTTTAGACCTTCGCATGTGTCCCGTCGCGTGCTTAGCGTTCCTGTCTCGGGGAGCTGGTATACCAGAGTTCTTCAAGAATGTAACATGTGAGACATTCCTCACCAGATGCTTGTGATGCACCTTGTACTAAATTTACAATGATCTATAATTCATTGTTCAAACAACAAGTCAAATTCTTATTATTAGTTACGGATCGATCATTTTAGAGAAAGCAATTATTAAATGTTATATACTTAGATGTGTGCAAATGTAGAGTTACCTGTATTCGCAAATATCGCGATTTTACGAGTTTCATTTGGACTTATTTCTGCCGAAAGTTGAAAAGCTTTGCTCAAATAGTGCCGGGCGCACGTCCGCATCGCAGTCAATGATGACTGTGAATATTTAAAACATAATTTAAACTGGTCGTTCAACTTACATATTCCTACTTTTCTAAACAAATTTTACTAATAACTTCTTTTATTTTCACGATTATTTCACATTTTAAATGAGATTATTTTAAACAGATTAATCACGACGACGTTTCGAACACTTTGCAGCAGTCCGTGGTCACGGGTAGACTGTCTACCTGTGTGTATAATACAAAATATATGCAATTAATCCGGTTAAAATAGTTTCATTTAAAATTTTACTAATCTAAAAACGTTTTTACGAATATTATAAAATCTTAAAAAACTTAGACAAAACGGTAACGAATATAAATTATATAATATATATAAATTGTATCTTTGCTTCAGCGAAGTGAAAATCTCGGTATGGTTGTGTTTCTAACTTTTAAGCACACCAGTATAGAAGATAAAAAAAATTAAAGACAGATATAGATCTAAAATTCTCATAGTATATTCTCAACGTTGTTGACTGAACAATATTGTTGCAATGTTGTTAACGATTGACACGAGATTCATAATAGGATAATGATGCGCCTAATCACACTAGACGAAGGTCAAAACCTGAACCACGTTGATTTGTAATTTCCTAACCTAATTATCCACTTGTACCACCTTTATACCATTGTGTTTGTGGAAATCCTATAATAATAAATTCAATAAATCATAAATGATTTAGAAGAAATAATTAACAATTCAAAATTAAGTTATAATTAATTTTAATGAAGATTCTTTATAAATTTATAAATCGGCATTGATTGTAAACTTGCTAACGAGTTACAGCCTATTAAGTAAATATTAGTATAAGTATTATTAGATTTTTTGCAATTTCGAAAACTCATTTATATTCTCTACTATATGACACAAAATAAAGATCAATTTTGTATTTTATTTACTTTTTCGTATGGTATAAAAATGCACATAACGAAAAACCAAAAAAATACATCAAGTTTTCACTCTAAGCCGACGACATAAGAATTTATTTAATTAAAGGCATAGGTATGACTAATGGCAGTATTAACGGAAACGTATTCGTAAAAGTGCGTTGACATATTTAGCACTGGACGATAGATCAGGATTTCCATACAGAGAACATTTGCTAAATAACTGACATCCGGTAACGTTAGGTGACCACGCGTACGCAGCTGCAGCTCCCAACTCCGAATTTAGACTCCTTTTTAAAATTAAAGTTCAAATTAAATTATAACGATTTGATGATTAATTATTTGGAAAATGACTCATTTGTTTCTTTTTATAATTCTTACTATAAGTCGTTAAGGTTTTCTTGTAATATAGCTAGCTAAAAATTTAAAGCAGTCATTAATCAGTCAAAAAAAATTAGGTCGACACGATTTTGGCGTTCACTAGCCATAACACAAAAAAAAATATTTGACATAAACTATTCGATACAATTTTGATCTAACAAGACAAAATAAACCTTACGAACGTTGCTATGAAAGTATAAATTGTCTCATCTGTAAATTGTATTTAAATAGTAACTGACATTTTTTAACAAATATCTACAGTTTTTGATAAGGTTATTTTTATATTTCGCATATAGCAGGGTAGGTAGAGGGAACCTAGTGTTAAGATACTTCGTTCCCCACTGTCAGCCGAACTTTCGAGGCATTGCGTGTTGAGTGGAAAACTCAACCAGTTACTAGAATAAAGAAAGGAAAATAATAATAACTAATAATTCATAACCTCGAGTGGAAATCAAATCCACAACTGTCGCGTTTACAGGCAGACGTTTGTGCCACTGCGCTACGATGGCCCCATTATGATGGTTATGGTTAAATGTAATTTTTTATTTTCTAACATCAGGTATTTTAAGACGATAAGCCGTTATGTCGTAACCATATAACAATAGTATTGTATATAATAATCGTTACATAAAACTAAACAACAGGAAATTCAATCATTATTATATTCTGATAAGAAATATATATAAATATAAATTTAAATCGATCCTTAATATAATGATGTGGTTTTATAATCATTATTTTTTTTTAGATACAGTAAAATATTATATACGTAAACATTTTTATATTAACTGTTACCTACTGCTGTGTAAATGTTACCAGAACTACTCTGAAAATAACAATGAAAAAAGAGGCTAACGCATTAGTTGTGGGTTTGAACCCCATTTTCTAGTATATCTAGGGTGACCTAGAGCCTAATTATAGGTAGACACGGACTACTCCCCCCTCCCCCTATTCCTACGTCTACTGGTACAGTTTCAATTATAGACAATGCAAAATACCAAAATGTATCTTGAAAAATCCTGTCATTTACTACTATCGATGCTATATTATGAGACATTCGATGATAAGAACGTTATCTTCAGTAAAAGGTAAATTTTACTAAAACAGGTAAATACAGGTAGCTGCAATAACTTTAAATTGCATAAGTGCAGTTGAGTGCTGGACAACCCCAACTTGTCGTTTGAACCGATCTGATGAATACGATATAAATAAAACACCGTTATCGCGCGATCAATCGTATATCAAAGCCAGATTCTGAATCAATGAGCCATCGGTTATGTAACTATTAATTATTACTTCGCAACTAATCAAGCCAATAAACCTGTTATTACTGCTGGCTAGTTTATATCGTTTTGGTTCTTGTTTTTAATCTGTAACATTAAAAAAATGTACATTTTGATACAAATTTGACTACGATAATAAATTGATTACTTAGATTAGCAGGTGAAAGAGGTCGTGAATTGAAATCCAAAAAAGAAGCAAGTAGGACCTTGATAAGATTTAAAAAATATTAAAAAAATGTCAATTATATCAACACTGACACAATGTCAGTGTTGATATTGATCTATATAGGTATAAAACATATGTTAAATTTGTCCAAAATGTATCGTATTTATGCATATTTTGAAAACAGAAAATAGAAGAGCAGTGACCAACAGTCAAATGTTATATTTTAGCTACTTTTCTAATGATGCAGAAAACTGTCGATTTACTGAGTCTGATAAATAGCGAATCAATTATGGTGAGCCCTTCCTGAGTTCGTTGCACGTCAATTGTTTTGCAGAGACGCCGTCTGCATACATATTCCCATTTTTTATTCTTTTTATTTATACTTATTTTTGCATAATAAAATTATGTAAATAAAAACAGTAACTATGCAAACAAAACATTACGTTATCACTATACGAATAGTTCTAAAAAATAAAATTCATTTTTGTCTATACAAAAAAATCCTACAAAACAATACAATTTAGGTTTCCGGCGAATCGATAAGATAAGAGATATTTTTAAAATTGAACAGATAATCCATAAATCGGAAGGAATTTTATGCTTATGCCGAGGCCAGTCCGCCACTCAACACGCAATGTCTCCACCATTCGGCACTCAGTGGGGAACGGAGTGTCTTAACACTAGGTCCTCTGCCTACCCTGCTGTGTGCGGGATACAGCGCGAACCTGAATTTTATATTTTCAACGACGTGTAATTTCTACCTACTACCTATGATTTATGCGTAAAATGAATACTTTTATGTCATCGAACAGCCATTGCAATCACCGTTTTAGCAGTAATGCTAGTAGGCTAGTCTGCTCTCATTATGTTACGTAAAAACGATCAGTGTGATTGGCGGTTAAGAGGAGTGCATACAATGGTCGCTTGAGCAAAATGGCTTTCAACATCCGGGAAAGTAAGAATGTAGCTGATCGTATAGGCAGGGCAATTTATTTAAAGTGGTATTTTCATTTCTTCGCTCTAGTGTTGAGGCAGAGCGCGGCGTTGAATTCTGCCAGTCAACGACTCCAAGAATTCGGCAGAAAGTGGGGAACGGAGTGTCGGAGTGGCGGAAGCTAATCCAGCGATTTACCACGACACCAATGCGAAGAAATGAAAATATTAAATATTTAATTTCTTCGAATGGGAACCGAATCACCACCTGTCGTGTATACTTACACGATTGTGCCCCTACGCCGTGCACGTCACCTATCAACAATCTTATTCTATTCAATCTCTGATATTATTTGATAATGCTAAAGTTTCCCAAATGGCAAATGGCGACCTATCTTTCGTCGCCCTAATGATTCCCAAGAGGCTAAGCATAAAGGCCGTGAAACTATGACCCAAATCGTTGATTTTCGCAACAATATTACAAACGCGACGAACTGGCGCCAAGTATTCGCATGTAAGTAGCTTATAACGTATTACTTCATATAATGCACCTATAATCTAAAATTAAATATAAATTTGCGGCCATCCGGGGCGGGGCACAAGGGTGTGACTGTAACGCGACGGTTGTGGGTTCGGTCAACACTCGAAAAAATTAAAATATTTTTTAAAATTTACATTTTCACTTACTCGCTCTGGTGTCAACAAAGCGATGCGTTGAATTCCGCCACTTAACAAGCAATGCTTCCGGAACTCGTTGAAAAGTGGGGAACGAAGTGTCTTAACACACGGTTCCCTTTGCCTATCCTGCTGCATGCTGCATAAATCACGCTGTATGCGTGAAGCTGATTTAATTATAATTAATAATTTTGAAAATATAAAAAAAAATAAACAATTTTAAAATAAGCATAGATAACATAATAATGAATATCACTATATTACATAAATACATTTGCTGTATTCGTTACTTTAGAGTGCTACATATTCTATAATCGAATCGAATAATCACATATCCGATCGGAATGACTTCTCGATATTAAGTTGACAAATGTGATACACTGTGCTCCGTTCATACACTCGCTTTGGAAGCATGGAAATGAGGCGAGAAATACATTAGTCGAATACAATTACTAGGCAAGTATTGACACTGAGAATATTGCCGTTTTCTGTTGATGCAATGTTGGAGTAATAAACGAAATAAAGGTTTTGCACCAACGTTGTGTAACAGGCCGTCGTGGCGCAGGGGCTCAAGGGTGCGTCTGTAACGCGACGGTTGTGGGTTCATTCTCCACTTGGGGTAACGAATTATAGATTTATCAATATTTTCATTTCTTTGCTTTGGCAAAAAGGGAAAGAGCCGGCGTTGAATTTAGCCAACAAGCATTGCCTCGAAAATATTTGCGGAAAGTGGGGGACGGAGTGTCCTAACACTGGGTTCCCTTTGCCTACATCTGTTATATGCGGGATACAGCGTGAAGCTGATTTGATTTGATTCTATTGTGTAGCAAATAATCTCACTCTAATCAAAGCCTGGGACTAAGCTGCTTGGCGCAACACCGCAGCCTCGACAATCCGGCGCCGTCCCTGTCACAATGCGGACCGCATTGGTGTATCAAATAGCGCAACTATCGAATATACACAGGATAATATAACAGAAGTTGATATATTTTGTTTATAATATATATAAAATATTTGAAAGAAAAAATGATTTTAACTATTTCGTAATATTTCCAAAAACGTTAAGTTGTTATAATCTGTTTATTAAAAATTAAATTAAATTAAATTAGCTTCACGCTATATCCCGCACACAGCAGGGTAGGCAGAGGGAACCTAGTGTTAAGACACTCCGTTCCCCACTTTCTGCCGATTTTGAAGGCCTTGCGTGTTGAGTGGCAGAATTCAACGCCGCGCTTTGCCTTGACACCAGAGCGAAGAAATGGAAATATAAATTTAAATAAATATTTCATCTCCTCGAGTGGGGATCGAACCCACAACCAGTCGGTTTTACAGTCACACTTCGTGCCACTGCGCCACGGCCGGCCTCTGTTTATTAGTTTAGATAAATATAGTTCCTACATTTATATCGGTAGTAATTAAAATATTTATAATACAAGATATTTATTTTTGTCTTATTTTATCCACTAAGGCAAGGAAAAAATTTAGAAACGTATAAAAAAATAACTTATCGGAACCCTAACCCGCGCCTGTTGAATGCTTAACTTCGTTATTGGGCAATTTTTTTATTCTTAAAATTATTACCATGTTGATTCATTTTTGTAAATTTTCGAAACATTGCATGGGAGGTGATGGAGTCTAATTGAAAATATTCACAAACCAAACTTCCAACCTACAACCATCGTTTATAATTACATAGATATTCTAATATATAATATGCAAATGGCTATTATGAAAACTAAATAACTGGTTTATAGTTATAGCTAATAGCTAATAACTATGAATCAGTAATTTAGTTTTCAATTGACATTTCATATAACAAAAAAATATATACCTCTATATTTTTTTTATATTAAAAATATTCGTGGTGCAGGGGCACAAACAAAATTTTAAATGAAATATTCATTTAAAATTTATATTTCTTCGCTCTGGTATCGAGGCAAAGCGCGGCGTTGCAATGCAATGCCTTCAGAATCCGGCAGAAAGCGGAGAACGGAGTGTCTTAACACTAGGTTCCCTGTGCTTACCCTGCTGTGTGCGGGATACAGCGTGTAGCTGATCTGATTTGATTAAAAATAATGAAATGAAAGCGTAAGGTTATAAACCTTTATTATAACTTCTTTGCTTTTTTTATATTCTGTTAATAATATAATTGAACTAAAACTAAACACGAAATTACACGCAGTTATCGCTTTACGACTTTGCCCCTATCTTTTAGACGATGAACATGTTGCCTGTAAAACAAGATGCGAGCTCAAAATACCCAAACACAAACAAACAATAATCCGAAACGGCCTTTGTGTAAATAGTAACTGTTTATAAAACATAATATCTCAAAATGGAAAGACTATATACAGAAAAAAGTGGTGCATTTCAATTGTGTGCTTGCATAGATTAAATGTACGCAACAGTTGCCGGTTCAAAACCTACTCGGGGTTACTACCTACAAGTTTCGTGAGCTCTGTCACTCAACACATATAGTTGGGCGAGGCAAAAAGTATAAAATGGATTGTGAATATTTAATTATATTGGCACCGCCTCAAATTACTATTTGATTAAATTCAAAATGATGAGATGGTGCAAACGTCAGAAAGTATTTCACATAAATGGATTATAGAAACCATTTGAACAATTAAAGTGTCTTGTATTAGAGAAAAAGAGATTAGAAGTGACAGACACAAGTATAAAGGAATATTTTTCCGAATTTGAATCATGCAATAAATATAAGTTTTAATAGTAAAGTGCCTACATAAATATTAAACAACTAACTGCAGATTCATAAGTTATAATATTTAAATTTATCACCAGTAGTAATATAAAAATAAATCTGTGTTCATAAAAAAAGTCTTCGCTCTCATAAGCCAAGAACTACTTCTGAAAAAAGAAAACTTAATTAAAACAGAAGTAAACGCTAGTGTGACAGCTGAGACTCCTTGGCGACGGTCTAGAGTTGATACTTTGCGTCAACACACATCACCAGAGCAAAATGGGCCACGAACCGACAAAACAATCCACATGTAGGAAATTAAACGGAACCGTGCGCAACCGGCCACGTTTATATTTCCCACTTAAACACGAAGAGAAGATAAAACTTTAAGGACGTGTTATTGAGGAAATGTGATAAAATACAAGGCGAAACGCGAATGTTAGGACGTTCAATTATCTTACTACCGCAATCGAGCCGAAATTAGTGATCAATTTATTCAATATGAACATTTAAATGGTAATTTGGTTAGTTTGTTATTACCTGACTGCAATTACGTTGCCTAATAAATTTAAATGAGATTAGCTTCAATGGACGGTTGTATCAAATGAACACATATGAATACAGATATGGGCGTAGGAATCCGGAGGAGCTCCATGCCCACTCCACACCCCAGAATAGTCTTGTAAACAACCACAAAATCTAACAAAAAAACCAACCAACAAACGAAAAAAAAAACCTCTGAAAAATTAAAAAAAAGTACCTTTACATGAACATATCTGTTCAAAGCCAGTCCAAAAAAAAATCGCTACATACGCCTAGTAATACAGACTTTAATCATCCCTTTGAAACAGGAACCATTATTTTTTATTAATTACAAAAGAAAATTCTAGTATACAGCAGTATAGTAAAATCCGACATAATAAATATTTTTTAAAAAGAATATATAGAGAACTTAGTTTATAAGACGTGCGAAGCTAACTTCAGATTTGTTATTTAAAAGGTCATCGATCTAAAAACAGCCTCGAGTTCACTGGCCGGTAGTTAATTCTACACATGAAGTGTTTATATACTGGCAATACATCGCTATGAAAATAAAGTGTGAAAGTGTAGACTAAATATAAATAATACACTGAAAAAGAGCTTTCAACGTACACAGAACCCGAAATTGGAAATATCTCGTTAAATTCGTGAATATCTTTGTAAACTACTTTTCTCGTTAGTTTTAGTTTTCTTGTTGGCTTTTAACGTGAATCTTGAAGTAGCGCGGCCGTTGGAAGTCAGCTTAAGTCAACGGAGAAGTCGTGTTTGCAAAAGTCTCTATTCATATCGTAATTGAAAGATGTCAGCATTTTTTTTATGAAATTGAGATTTAAATGTTCAATTTAAAATGTTTTCAGGTTTTATATTATGAATATTGAAAATGTGATGTGATTATACATATCAGTATGAACGTATAAGCCCATTGTGACGCAGTGGGGCAGTGCCTAAATATAAGCGTGAATGCAATGGTTGAAGGTTCAATTTGCATTCAATGCAATGATGTTATTTATTTTCATTTCCTCGTTTCCGTAAGACAAGCGTATCATTGAGTTTGCAACACGCGATGGAACGGAGTATCTTAACATTCTCTTACTAATCTTTCTGACTGACCCTGATATGTGAGAAAAAATGTGAAGCTGATGAATGTGATGCGTAACTGTTCCCATCAATACTGTTCTGTTCCCCACTTTCCACCAAATTCTCGTGTTGAGTGGATCGGAACACAGCTCCGCGCTTAGCATCGTTACCACAGCGTGGAATTAAAAATAATACATTTTCCCCATTTCACCGAGTGGGAACCGAATCCACAACCGTCGCACTTACACTCGCACGTGGCCATTGTGCCATTGCGCCACGACGGCCTCAAAATAAATCATATAATTATAAAATGTATTATATGTAATTAAATAACATTACTTTTGTTACTCAAACTGTAACATTGTATGAGGACGTATCTTCCTGTAACCGCAACTTCCTAGTACAATTCTCGAAGACTATTAATAAGTTAATATTAGATAGTGAATAAACATATTCACAATAACTATTAAAGACCAAAACGTCCAAATGAATTGAAGTGGAAATAGATTTGACGGGAATTTCTGGGAGAATGCGTTTATGTTTATTACAGTTAGCTTTATATTGTTAGAATCGTATTGCCTCGGCTTATACAGTGTGATGAAATTTGTTATGAAAAAATAAAACTTATAATAGACAGTTTTTTTATATTTAACTTCAAAAGAATTGAAATCAGTGCAGCAGCTTCTCTAAAAAAAGGTGTTCCTTATTCTGGAACCACTGTGGACACACTTATTGCCACTTTTTTATTCCTGATTCAACCATATTGTTTTTTTTAAAGAATAATTGTCAAATGTTGCCATACAAGTACATACATACACCAATGCAAAACTAGCCGCATATGAAAGTTTAATCTCAGCAGAACAATGTATCAATAAATCTATTAACAAAATCCGGTTCGGTTAACAAAAACTGCACTTTCCAACCGGTCTGTACACGGATCTAGGACCTAGTATTAAAATTTGTACAAAAAAGCAAAATAAAACACCTATTATATAAAACATAGAGATAATAACAATAATGATTAAAATAATATATATAGGTACTACAACATATTAATCTATAGAAATATTCAAATTACTTACATGCATTGAAAAAAATTTAAAAAAGCACTAAAATATCACTGTCCTTGGATCCTTATCAAAATGTCCATATAACATACACAGTCCAAATATATTGAATATTATATGTATATTTATGTCAAAAATATACTGACAACACGCGTCCGCATCCGTCGCGATAGTGAGCGTGACTGCACGGCGGTACCAATTTCCTAACCCCAGTCCCCCAGCCGGTGCCGGCTAGACCGAGATACGATTTACGCTGTTTAGTGTTAGCGTAGCTATGCGAGTGCGGAAGGAACTTTTGTTCGCAAACTTAAATTACATGAAATATAAATAAAGATAACAATATAAAAAACAGGTTTTGATTAAATTTAACTTTCTCAATTTTTTTTTATATAATTATTATAATAATTGTTTCCTTATTTCTTGATTTCACATTTTAACAATATGGACATTTACCGAGTATGAGTTATGAAATATTGTAACGCAGACATTTACATATCATATAATGGTTGGTTGTATGTTTATTACAATGCTATAATAAGAGATAATAAATGCATATATTTAAAAAAACAAATGACCATTTTAAAAATTTTAATAGAGCCTATATAAAATATATAAATAAGTTAAAAAAACGTCATAAATCACCGCCTAAACGAACGGTTTGTTTATAGCTGTAAAATTTATCACCGTGCCCGAATACATTTTGATAAGCAGATTTTCTTTCTTCTAGAATATGGAATGGATGCATAAAAATACATGCATATAATAAACAAAACTGTGTCGCTGTTTGTACATGGAATATTATTATGAGAAAATCTATTTGTTTTTTTTTTGTTCTATGTTGTTCTATGTTTATCTATTTGTTCATGTGCTCATCTCAGAAACGGATTTTAGCATTTTTACTGGTGTATTTTGGCAAACTTTTAGCTTTAGTGCTTATTTAACTTAAATGGGTGTATGAATAAAAAAGTGATGTTAATATATCGTATATTACATGCAAATAATATTGCTGAAAAATGAGTGTTTTATTAATTCGGCTGAAATTTTTGAGATCAATGTGCGGATATTTTCTTTGGTATAATACTGTTATTAGAGATCATGAAAATAATTCAGATGTGAAAATAAATAATTGTGAAGTACGAGCGGGCAAAGCCGCGAGAGGATCGCTAATGAATAATATTTATATCGTCACATTTAACAACAGTGGCTATCTATTGATAAATATATAAGGAAAAATATTATCGTATCCATATAACGAAAACAGTTAATCTAAATATTTAAGTTTAATTATTATATTTTAAACTATATCAGAATTTATAAAATAATAATAAATTACGTTCACTTATGTAATTTTATTAGGATACAAAATATAAATCTGTTATAATAGCCATGTTTAAAAGTGTTTTTCCAATTTTCAATGCAAGGGGCATGGATATTTCATTTAAATATATACTGTTGGCTCACTATTGAATTGTCGGCGAAGTGGTCCTTACAGCTCTGGGAACGTTTTCAAACGTTCGCTTCTCGTTATTGTAAACAGAATCCCAATTTATCGGTGTAATTACACTTGCATCGTAGTAATTGAACGATAAACTTACTTTAAAGTGGATAATCGGCCATTAGTAAGTTTTAAAAGACTTATTTACTTTTTTTTTGTCATCTTCACGCTGTATCCCGCATGTGAGTGAGTGGTAGAGGGAGCCTAGTGTTAAGACATTCCACTCTCCACTTTTCATCGAATCCTGGAGGCTCTGAATCTGAATATTTGAGTACTTTGAGTTTGTTAAATGCTGATTTTACAATATGTCATTTGAATAATTTAATTAGCAGTCCATATTTGGTATATTTCATAGATAGAAACATATATTATCTGCTTAAATATTTTAATAGATAAAAAACCTATACTTTTTTATTAAAAAGAATGTATCAATACCCTAGTATGCACTGCGGAAATTCATCAACTAAAAAAAGAAAATTGGGGAGACGTGCCTCGTTTCATCAAAACTAAATGAATAACTGAATAGGTGTCCACGTCAGCTACATGAGTTGGTCGATGACAGGAAATTGCAAACACGGTGTGAGACTATTGAGCTAATTTAGTCCACTGCACATCGTTCGACTGATACATTTTCGTCTAAATAATATATGTTATGAATGTAATTCTACTGTAAAGTGCCTATTATGGAAGTTTTATTTTGAGGCACAGCGTCTGGCTGTAAGCGCTATAATTTTAGGTTCGATTACAATTCTAGTATATGAATTAATTTCATCTTCTTGCTCTGGTAACAAGACAAAGAACGGCGTTGAGTGTCGCCACTCAACATGCAATGATTTAAAAAAATTGTGGTGGCAGGGGGGTAAGAATGTTGTAACATTAGGTACCCTCTGCAAGCATTTCTCGCGATTTGTGCGAATAAAACCTACTGATAGATCACTCCGTGCTCTTCATTCACTTTAAGCATTGCTAGAGTAATGGATTGGATATGGACAGAATAAAACTAGTAGCGTTTATTCGCGATTCTTTGTAAAATAGGTACAATATACATTTTGAAGTTAACAAACAACTGTACAAATTTATATATCTTAAATAAAAATACATATTTATATTTTCTTTAAATGAATTGAAATATAAGTTATGAAATAGAAATGACGGTTGACTTTATATAGTGTAGTTTGCGCTATTTTATAATAGTAAATACGTCTCTATATATAAAACACTAATGTAAAGCACTCCTAAGTACCCTGTAACCTCGCAAACATAGAGCTTAGTCACACACAATGCAAGTTTTTGTTACGATTACGTCAAAAGCTGGACTAAAAATATATATTTTCATAAAAATATTTACTTTTGTTAGAAAGACACAAAAATTGCAGTGAGACCACAAATTCTGAGTTCACTTTTACATAGTTCTAACTCTTGTATAACATAACTAAGGCTTTGTTGTAATTACTATACAATATTAAAAGAGGTCATCTAGCTTAGCTTGGCTTTTTACAGTTCGTCTAATGATGTGCCATTCGTATATGATATAATGAAAATATGTAATTGCAGCGACAGCAAAGCTTTGGGGTTAAGTGTGCATTCAATATGAATGTTTTTTTTATTATTATTAAGAAGGTCAAGGTTTTTTCTATGTGGAGTTAGTTATATTTAAAATATTGATAACATTAGAATACTTTTATTTATAGATATATGATAAGAAATAGAAATTGTATAAGTATGATAAGTTGGATATTTATTTAAATTTATATTTGCATTTCTTCGCGTCCGGCGTAGAGGCAAAGCGCGGCGTTGAGTTTCGCCACTCAACACACAATGCCTCCAGAAATCGACTACTACCTACCTAGGGTCCCTCTGCCTACCCCGCTGTGTGTTGGAATTAGATAAGTACATGAAATGTTGAAAAGCAAAAATCTGCATATTATTTATTCAATAAAGCCATTTCAGTCTTTACTTTAAAATGGCAGGCACTTTTGTCAAATGACATAGAAATGTCAGTAGCATCAGTATTACCGGAAGTTACCACATGCTCGGAAGGCAGCTCTGCTGAAAAGAGCCGGTAAGTAACTCTACAATTGTTTTTTTTAATTATAATTTAAAATAGATGTATAACTATCTTTAACAACAAATCAAAAGTTTATAAGCATACCTACAGCAAACTAAAAGTAAGAACAAATGATTCATCTATAAAATTTCAAAACAACAATAAAACAATACAAACTACAAAGCTACAGGCGTAATTTTAAAAGTGTTATTTGTACAACTAGGAAAACGAAATTCTACTTCAGCTACACACATTACGAGAAAATCAAAGAAGAAAAAAAACATCACAGTTAGTTGCTGTTATACCACAAAACGCAAAAACAAAACCTTAGGACCAAAACAAAAGAAATATTTTAACAGTAACGAAAAAGCTTTAGAAAAATATGACAAAATTTTACATTGCGGTAAGCCTCCAAATATATGGGCACATACCGGCCAGCCACTCTGATCTATTGTTACGGTCGTGAACGGTATTGCGAGGCTATTGGTTACAGTCGGCTGACCCACATGTACCTACATACCGGCCGTGAGAGGACAGCGTGTCCTACTGCTCTGGGACACTTGATACACTTTGCATTACTTGGAAATTGTAAGCTATCTGTGAAGTATAGTATAGCCATATCAACGTTGTGAGATTTTTTTTCGATGAAAAGATGGGAATTTTTAGAATGTTTAAAAGTCAAAGCCAAGTCAAAAGCGGGGCAAAAATTTTAAACAATTATGGTTTACTTTTTGTTTACCCATTTATTTGAGTGTTAAATAAAATATTTAATGAAAAAACGTTCCTACACTTATATATACGATATTGTTTTGGTTTACCATATGTAAGACAGTTAAGTCTTCAGAATAATTAATTATACGTAACATAACATGAGAAGTTTGTCATTATGTAACATCAATATATTCTGATAAAACAATCTCGTAATAAGTGATAAGAAAAGCCTTATACAGCCCACGTGAAAATAAAAATAATTATAGTTACACGATAGAAAAGCCTATCGTCATAATAGGGCATTCTTTTTATAGCTGGTTCAGTATCTCGTAATATGGAAAGAATCAATGACACACTTGACTGATCTTACGCACATAATCGGTGGAAAAAATTGAGCCAACACATTGTCGGTTCGACAGGTGAAAGTTCGTGTGAACAAATAGGTTTGCATTGTAGTAAATAGGTTTACACTCAATGTATAGGCCTAGTTCAAACTAGTTTGGTAGTTAACAATATTATGATCATAGAACTTATAATTCATAATCCGACAAATCCGTCTAGAATATATTATGACTGAAAAAACAACAAACCGTTAATGTTCATAACGTCTTCTCAATTCTCTTAAGTTAAGCGAAAGAAGCGAGTTATAAATCATTATTTACTAAAGATTTGACACGTTTTTTCGCTACTTGCAAAAAAAAAAAACAATATTAAAAGTGCACACTACTAAACTACGTAGTAGCTCTACGTGTAAATCTTCTCATAATAAGGAAATACGTTTCGATATTATGCAGGCAGCGGTGAACATCGCAACAGCTGAAAAACTGAGTTTTTATATTGGCATCTATGCTTCAGGAATTTCTTTATAGGTAATTAAATAATTAACTATATTATAGAGTTGTATGGCTGAACCTAATGGACTGAATAATAGTTACATAAAAACATTATATAATTAGACACCATTTATACAAGAGCAAATTGGGCAAATTAAAGATATTTTTTTTATTATTAATATTTCAAAATCAAATTAGCTTCACGCTGTACCCACCGCACCACAGAGGGATCCTTGTGTTAAAACACTCTGTTCCCCACTTTCCGCCGCATTCTGAATGCATTGCGTGTTGAGTGGCGGAACTCAACGCCAGATTTTTGCCTTGGAAGTCAGAGCGAAAAAATGGAAACATAAATGTAAATAAATATTTCATTTCCTTGAGTGGAGATCGAACCCACAACCAGTCAATTCTAAATTCACACTTTGTGTACCCGCGCCATGAATGACCTCTTTTATTAATACTTGAAAAACATTTAATGTCATCTTATATACATTTGTTTTGTGATTTTCATTTTTCCATAGAATATATTTTAAGACCATACGCACACATAATAGACATGACAAATATCGCATTCAGCAGTTCTGTACTGCAGCTTAAAAATGACATCTCGTTACCTTTTACTTTAACTGTAATATAAAGTAAAAATATATACGTTACATAACTAATAAGTTTTCAACAAATGCATTTTGTAGATAATTGAAACGTGATCTTTACACGTTATCTAAGTGAACGTGATATACTGAATTGTTCTTTTTAAAATATAATAAATAGGCCAAGCGGCAAACGTAACTTCCGATTCGAGCTCATGCTTACTACAATTTTAATATATTGTAGAGCACAATTTTATTGTCGTGTGAAATTGCTTAACTGATCACAAATACTACAAAGCACTCGTATGAGGCACTTGATGAGATAAACGCAAACTCAATTATTCGATATCAACGACGGAGAAGGCGACAGATGTTCCGAGAATGATCTAGACGTGTGGCTTTGGGACTTGAGGATATATAGCTAGATTATAGACTGATACTACATATAACAATTAAATATAACATCGCTTCCACATATATAAACTTATTGCCAGAAACGTATTTCCAAACAGAATATTTCACATGCACCAAAGAGCACCGAAGCCATTGGCAATTTACAAGGCAATAAACTTAAACGAAATTTTCTGATTATACATAAAGAATTTTCTTGATGAAACGTTTAACTATTTAAGTTCAAAAAATCAATTTAAATTTATAGGCTAGCTTCATGTAAAATTTAAAGCAATAGATAAGACTTTGACAACAAATGTTGGTTTAAGGCTTTTATAATGGTAAATTCCAGTGATATTAAAAATGATAAGCATTGCTGATATTGTTATTAAAGAAAATTGTCTGTTGTTCTCTTACAAAAGGCGAATTGGTTATTAATAGACACTAATAACTGCATATAATGCACTCTTAGTAACCTACATAGCAATTCTATCGATTGTCACCATCAATTGAATTATATTTGCGTGCACTTGTACACGATTTATGGTTCTATGATGTAGACGTCACGAATCATGATATTTTTTATGCGTAAAGATCAGTCACGCATTTTGATGAGAACAGAAGTAAAAATATTTCATATATAATATGTATAAGTACTATTTTCTTAATATCTTTCGCAATAAATTTTAATAATAATACTTCAGTCTAATGTGCCACTTCAATGTAGAAACTCCATAAGAAGTAGTATAGAAAGGTCACGACAACAATAACGCGTCTATTATAGATACAAATGTTATACAAATTATTATTCGAAACTTTTAATCTTTGAAAGGATTCTAATGTTAAGTATTTTCTGAATCAAATAAAAATAACATGAAATCAAATAAATAATTCAGCTCTCCGTTCCGCACTTTCTGCTGAATTCTGGAGGCATTGCGTGTTGAGTGGCGGAACTCACCGCCACGCTTTGCCTCGAGACCAGAGTGAAGAAATGGAAATATAAATTCAAGTAAATATTTCATCTCCTCGAGCGGGATCGAGCCCACAACCAGTCGGTTTTACAGTCACACTGCCCTAATCAAATAAAAATATCGAGTAACAAATGATAACGAGATATAATAAAAATAAAATAAAAGAAAAGAGGAGACGAATTTTAAGTTTAGTAGTATCCATTAATAAACCAAGTAAAAAGTCGGGTTCCGGTATTTTAGAAAGTTTTTTACATCTTGACATCATTGTCCTTACCAGGAGTCGCAAATGACAATGCGCCTACGCAACTTACTGTCAGGGGAGATCAAAACCATGAATGGCGACAATGGAAAGGATATTATTTAAATTAGACGGAGAAATCTATTAGATGGACGTTACTATTTTGTCTTCGAGTTTTTGTCTCTACTCATTTTGCCTCCTCCTTTAATTTTTAAGTTCCCGTGGTTTATAATACCTAGTAGTATATAAGTACAATAAATATTTTATGTAACGTGTCGTCATACGAAGATCTATCCTCTGATCTCATTTGTCACCACTCGCTTGTGTAAGAAGGCGTGGAATCACCTCCTTGGTTCGTTAAGCTAAAAAATCTTTAAAAATATATTTATGCTAAAGGCAATAACCACATGGACTTCTTAAGACGGATAGAAAATATACTATATTTTCCCCCAAATTCAAGACATTACGAGTTGAATTCAACGCCGTGAAGGCGAACTTAACTTTTAATAATATTATTTTTACTTATTTAGAAAACGTATAAACATTTAAACGTAGCGGGACTCGAACCCACACCTCCTGGAAACCGACCAGGCGCTCTGAACACTAAGCCGTACGTCCTGTCATATTTTTGATTGCCGCTACGTGCTTCTCTGTCTTAGTAGATTATTTTATTCCCATAAGAAGTAATTCGGGATAAGACGGGGATTGTGTGGATCGGTGTGTGAGACTTATGTCACCATTTCGGCTTTATTGTCTAGATGGACAAAAATTTACACAAGTAAGTAATATTATAGTTAAATATTGCAACGATATAGAAAATAAAAACAAAAAAATTGTTGTCATTTGACAACAATAAGTCAAAGTACCGATTTGGCATAGGTAATATGTTGAACCTCCTTTATGCCTATTTCATTTTGGCGCAATCGTTAACAATTAGCACAAAATGTGTTCTTGTGCCACCGAAAAAACGTGTGTTGCGACATCGCACCACAATTGCCCCTAATCACGCACGCAACTAGAATTTTTTTTTTAATTAATGTATATATTACATCATTTTTTAAATTTTTTACAAATAGACAAGCGAGTAATGTCATCGTTACTTACGTTAGAATAAATCAGGACTATAAAAAAGTATAAAAAAATTATTTACGATTTTTTTGTAATTACAGATTTATATTCACGTTAATAGGAAAGTCTTGTTAAAAAAAATAAACAAACAGTGGATTCATTTTTTTGATTTTTGAGTTAAATTTTTATCTTGCGTTTTATTCAAATAATAAATATGTAATAGTCTAAACTTGTATGTTAAAAATAATCTTAAATATTAGAATGAATCGTCATGTACTTATACGTAAGTCATGTACGGTACGTAAATTATTGTAATATAATTATATTTTTTATATTTTAATATAATTCAATTGATAATTAACTAAAATTCTGGTCTTATTTTATTTAAAATAAACAATAATCATATATTTCCTTATTCGTTAAATATTTATTTAAAATAAAGAAAAACTTTCCTACATACCATTCTCAAATCCAGAATTAACAGCGCCACTTCAGCAATATGTATACAGAACCAAATTAAGGTTACCAATTTAATAAACAATTCTACTTATATTTATACTTAATGAACACGAAATTATAGCACTGGTTTAATTCATAAATATAAGTTTATATTGCTAAACAACAAGAAAAATCCTCTACAGAAATAAATCGTATGCTCAAATTATAAGTGATATGTCAGTTAATAAATGCCAAACGAATTAGGACCTGCATTTTCAAACAGATTATATATAAATAAAGATCCAACTGTCATTGCCCAACATTATATATCTATTCTACATTTCGTTTATGGTCATAGCTTAATTTTATCGACAAATATGAAGATGAAAAAACTAATTTAGCATTTTATTTAAAGCAATGTTATGTGCATTTAATTTTTAAAATATATAATAGGTCGGTGCAAAAATATTTTCGTATTTTGAGTGTATTATTAGTAATCAAAAAGCTGTGAGATATAAGCTTGGACATTATAATGCGTTTATTGAAGAATTGAATATCGTCTATGAACTACCTTTATTTAAAAAAATGGAAGTCGTAAAAAATGTCTTGATACGAGCAATGACAATTACTGTAGAATAATGATAAGCAACTGAAGTAAAATGATACTGTGGTACCGACAATGATATATATTAAATTTAATTGAAATTAAATCTTACTTACTTAGCTTCAGTTAGTTAGTTATCTCTATTACTTAGCTTAGTAATAGAGCGTACTAGTGGGAAAGACGGAGAGAACGGAACAACAAACGCTACGATCTCTACATACCTCTTTCACCTCATGCACTATCATCAATTTTTCATATATGGGCATGTATGAAAAGTTGGGGCATCCTCATGCTTTTTACGTGACCTTCCTCCAGTATCTTCGATGCAGTGTTTTCAAAGGTCAACCGAGGTCTCCCACTACCTTTGTTACCGCTCACTTTTTCTTCATTAATCTCTTTTCATATTCTTTCATCACCAATCTATTCGAACGTTCCTCTACATTGTCACTGTGAAAAGTATGATTGTCTTATTCCTAGAAGATCAGTGTATTTTTAGATTAAATTGTAGACACGCGACTGCTTAGGATGCTGTCCTGTGAACAGACCAATATGTTATCGTTGTTAAAATAAGGATTCTGTTTTCATTTTGAGGCAGCCGCACGAGTCGTCCAAACTTGGGGTCAATTGGGGTTATCGCAAAAGAAGCTGGAAGTTTTAAGAATCATCGATCAAAGAAAAATAAGTGTTTCCAAAATATAAGACACCTTTGAAACAGAAAACGGAAATGTTGAAGTATTTTCTGCCATTATATATAAGAATTATATGAGAAAAGTAGCGACAGCAATATGTGGTAAATGAAAACGAAGTTTTAGTAAAAATCACATAAGCCTGAGATAAATCTTTTTAAAAAAGAAAAAGGATAAGCTACAAAGGTACCAAACGAAAGTACTGATAAAGATGAAGCGTGAAAGTTCTGAGAAAGAAAGAAATAAAATGTTAACGAGCAATATTTCTAAAGAAATTTTAGTGATTCCTAAGGTTGTTTACTAATTTGCCACTCGTTTTACAGCAGTGAGCAGGTCGCAGGAGGTCCTAAGCCAAGAAGTTTTTAGCATTTGTAAAATACGAAAAGATGTGTGTGATGTGTAAAATGTTTTCACTCTCTTAGTACTGAAACTAAATAATAAACAAGTATCAGGTTTCACCTTTCTTATCAGTCTGAACTATAATTTACTGTTTACTAGTGGATACTTTTTCCTCATTGAGTTTGTGCTCCTTACCACTAGCGGTAGGCAGTGTTGATTGTCAAATATGACGTGAAATACCCACAATAAAGTATGTACATGCAAAGAACTGTCAAGCATGATGAATTTCCTCTTCCATTTTTCTTGTGGTTAAATTATTTTAGTAGACAATGGAAGCAGATTCAACAACTTACGACAAAAACTTAAAATCATCAAACGATGATATTAATTTACCATTCAATTCAAGCCCAGCGTGAGTTGTTCATTTTCCTTCACTTAACAATATTTATCAAAATTAAGTAATAAGTGTATGTAATTAGATCGTTTTACAGGAACTTAAAGCTATATAAAAGTTTAATACACAACAACGGCGAACGCAGTTTAGAAAGCCAATTAGTATGGAAACTACAGCATTTTGGTCTGATTCCTTCTAAAATGACATGCCCTGAGAACATGCCTGATTGTGAAGTTTTGTGCAAATCAGCCCGAGTTATCGATAAGTAAATATAACACCAATATAAATAACATTTTAATATTTAGATTGATACGAAAATCAGTGAATGTAGTTATTATGTTTTATGTTTTAGAGTTCAATGGTTTTGTGTAGGTTGTGGTGGAAAAGTACCAATAAGGAGTGGTTCATTTTTCTTCAAGCTAAAATGTTCTATTTTACAAGTCTTGCAAGTGATCCTTGCTTGGTGTGAAGATGCTGATATTACTGTCTTGGCTCCACATTTTGGTAATTTACTTTCTGGATATTTAATAATATGATACAATTTGTGTTCTTGTGCAGTTACACAGTATTAGACTAATAACTCACTACTCAAGAAAATTAATTATTTGAATTCTCCTGCTTGAGTAACAAGACATAGGGTGGAGTTGAATTCTATCACTCATCAGGGAATGTCTCGAAACTTAAGTAGAAAGTGGGTACTGAAGTGTTTTATTACTAAGTTTTTTTTACCTACCCTACATTTGGAATATACAGTGAAGTTAAAACAGAATAATTATTTTTCTACCTTAATTTTTATTATACTTTGATATAGATATATATTTTTTTACACATTTGTAAATTGTTTCCTGCTGTCCCATTTGATATTCTGGTAAGTGATTTTTTTATTAATATAAATATGTATGTGATGATTATTCATTTTTGAAAGTATAGTGAAAAATAAAACATTTGTAATAACATGTACAATACATATCATTTTAGAACAGTAAACCAATATTTTTTAAATATTTATGCATTATATTTATATCTAAAATATTTTTTATAGATATTAAACCCAGAGTGGTCAACTCTATCTATAAAAAATTGGATAACTTAGCCATAAAGGAGTTATATAAAACAAAATTGGGAGGTGAATATGCTTTAGTTTTAAGTGAAATGTATCCAGATTGCTTGAACCGATTGTCTCCTGATACAACTGTTCAACCTCATGTGCATAGAATTCTTATGATTGCTGATACTAAGGTGAGGTGTATTAACATTTAATTTGAAGCCATTGTGTTATTAAAGTTAATATCTTTGCTCTGGTTAGCCTAAATGTGGTGTTGATATCTGCTATTTATTATATGTAATAACTCAAATTCAGGAGGGCAGTGAAGAATGGAGTGTGGGTTCTCTGCCTACCCTGTTATATGCAGGATACAAGAAGCTAAAAAATATATTTTTTTATTTAATCATAATTTTTGAAGTGCTTTAAAAATTTTTGTTAATATACATTTTAATTTTATATTACTTCTTGCCTTTTACTTACAAGCTTCCTACCTACTTCGAGCTTCACACTTTATCTCTAGTGGGATAGTCAAAGAGAATGGAGCGCCAAACACTATGGTCTCTATATACCTCTTTAGCCTTGTCCACTGTCATCAACCTCTTCATACATGCCCCCCAGGGATTCCTCATGCTTTTTACATGACCTTTCTTTCAGTATCTTTGATATTTTGTTTTTTTAAAGGTCAACCGAGGTCTCCCCCTACCTCTCTTACCACTCACTATTTTATCATAAATCTTTTTTGCCATTCTTTCATCATTAATTAGTTTGATGTGTCCAAACCAGTTGAGTGCGTTCTTCATTCTTACCGTGATGTCCTCTCAACGCAACTTGCAAATGTAAGAGCTAAAAAAATTTAAAAGAAGAATAAGTGATCTTCATGTAGGTTCTTTATAGTATGTAGCCAATCCATCACACTTCATCCTCGACACCAGAGCAATGTTTACAGTCATATTTTGTGCCCCTGCGCTACTACTGACCTCACATATATAAATAATATTTGTATGAAACTACTATACAGTAATGTTAAGTATGTTCTTGTTATGTAACATATTATTAAAATGTTTTTCTTCAATTGTTTTCAGCACATTCCAACACATTATAGACTCCATGTTATTAAAAATGACCAAAAAAACATTACAGATATAAATCAAGACCAGGTATTTTTTTAATTAACCAAAAATAAAAACAATTAAATGCATATCTTTATGTCTTTTCTAATATCTATTTATATTTCATTTCCAGAACTTGAAATATGAAGTGCATAAGAAATTGTTAGAAGTAACAGAAGCTCGGTCTACAATTCTTATGGGAAATAATATGCCTTTGTTGGAAAATACAATGCCTTTACAGCATTTTCTGCAGCATTGTGATGTAGATATGCAGCATTTTTGTGAGTAAAAATTTTAAAACATAAAAAATTAAGCTTTATGAATTATCATTAAGCAGCATTAGAAGTAGAAAAGAGAAAAAAATATATAGAAACTTGTAAAATTGGTATAGACTTAATATAAAGTTCAAATCTTTAAACATGGTTCAGCTTCTATAAAAATGCCCTTTTAAAGATATATCTAAATGTAACGAATAAAACTGGCTCATGGTACTAAACTTCAAAACTGGTAACACCACAGATACACAACTTTATATAAACATTCCAAAATGGTAGTAGCCTGTTTTTAAAACTGTAGTTATCAAAAAGTTTATTTTGATCTAATATGATTTCAATTACAGTAACTACTCATATATGGAGTCAAGCTTTAACCCTCTGCTCTGCATCCCGTGAGTTGTGTACTGGAGAATTATGCACCATCACCATACAACGTTACCTTGACACTGCACTCTACCGCCTGCGAGGGACTGGAGCCTCCTATGAACACATGCTGAGTAGGATAGCTGCTGAGTTCCGTAGTGCTTAAGAGTAAGATAGGATATCATTGTGAAACTGAAGTGTATGTTGGCATTTCGTTAAAAAAACAATTTCTTAAGATTTATGAAGCGACAAAAATTTATCTTTACTTATATTGAGATATTTTCTAATTCTGAATAAATAAAATACACTGGCGAATCACACCACAATGTCCATATATGACTTCTATGAACACATGCTGAGGAGGATTGCCCATGCCTTTTGAAGCACTGAAGAAGATTTTTTTTTAATTATAATCTGTGGCTTGAACTTATGTAGCAGTTAGGTGAAGAGACTAGCAACTCGTCTCGATGAGAAAATGGCGCATCAGGGCAAGGAAAAAATACGACACTATTGTGAATTTTAAACTAATTCTTTAAAAATTTATGAAAATGCCACAGACAAAAATGAATTATTTTAGCATTAAAATCCTGCTTAGCATGCAAAAATAAAATCTTGAAAAAAATGGAACAAAATCAAAGTAAATCCCAATACTATTTTATTAATCAGATGCCACAAAAAATGTAAAAATATTTTTTTACACAACACAGAACACAATTTTATTTTAGTAAAATTGGGTTTAATCTGTGGTGTTCGTTCATAGATATATAAAAATCACGTTTTTACAAACTTATTATATTTCTGTTTTAATGTTCAATATCGACACTATTGTAAGAAATTAATTGATGTTTTTATAACAGTGCCTTAAATTACATGTCTTCCAAAGTGCCTTGAACTTTCCTACTATTTGATATTCACGTGATATTATTTTACTAAAATATTGTTAGTTTATAAGTAGACTAGAATATAATTTTTGTAAGTTTTCTTAGAAATTAGTATTTGTTTTGATTTTTAGTTTAAGTTTAGTTATTAAAATAGTTTATGAAGCATCTTTTAAGTACCAATTAATACATTCAGCTCTATTACAACTTTTCTGTTTTGTTTATGTATTTTTTTAATGCTGTGGAATCATAGTGTCTTATAGTATAGAAACTTATTAATAAATTATCATTCAACAACTGATTTAAAAAATGACGTCCTACAGTGTTGCGAAAATATGTATTATACTTGTACAATGAATAATAACAAAACTTATTCTAATGGAAAACAGAAAAGACACCCAGTTCGAATGTGCTAATACTGAGTGCGGCTTTAAAAGGATTGTTTTCGAAAACTGGTAACACAAATGGTGTTTGGTAAGCGCGCAAATTTATGTCTTTTGGAGATGGAATTGAATCCTTAAACAGGTTCCTTTGACTCCCCCATAAGGAAATATTCCCGGGGGTTGATTCAACATAAGACAAAAAATTATTTCGGCTCGTCAGCGTTTTCCCGAGAAATACTTGCACGGCCGGAGTATGCGGCGTCCACTGTGCTGTCGTCTTCATAGCAATGAATGCTAGGACCCTTCATGTCATTGATATGCAGTAAAAACAGTGTAGGGGATAGCACGGGCATATATTCATAGTAGAAGCCGTGGACAGCGATTGCTACCGTCGATGGTACACCCGATGAGAGCCTAGCGATCCACTTACACAAGTTCTCGGGAAGTCCATATGCTGGTAATTTAGCAAGTTTTGAGCAGTGTTTATTTCAATAATTTTACAATTGACTGTTTGGACACTAGATTTAGTACTTACTTTGGTTATTGATTATTTTTTTGGTTGTTGATACATTTAACTATACACAGTATGATTTTAGGTTCTACCTAATTTGCTACTTGTAATAATCGGGCGATCGAAATGCTTATTTAAAAAAAGGCGTATTTTATCAAATAATGTTTTCCATTCAAGTAAAAAATTCAATTTGTTATTTGCACAAACCACGTCTTCCTTTTGCTTAATATTGCCATCTGAAATATTTTTTTTTAAATGTTTTGATTTATTTGTTAAAATTTGAGTTAAAAAATTTTGAATGAAAGTTTTGTTTTCATTCATTTTGTAGTAGATATCGTATACCTTAAGTCGCAATCCAGCTGCGTGAACTTTACAAGAAACGTCGAAAATAAGCATTAGTGTAGTCCGCCGTTATGTTTTCGCAGATCACTTATTAAAAAAAAATAAGTTGGTTGATAATATATTTAAATGACAAATCTTAAGCCAATTAAATAAATCTCTAAACT
Source organism: Heliconius sara (assembly GCA_917862395.2). Classification (NCBI taxonomy): domain Eukaryota; kingdom Metazoa; phylum Arthropoda; class Insecta; order Lepidoptera; family Nymphalidae; genus Heliconius; species Heliconius sara. The sequence goes on from OU860799.1 coordinate 3,217,026, forward strand.
CGGCCAAAAATAACAAAATTTTTGGCGTCTCCAGAGAAATTCAAATGAAGGTCGACATACAAAATTATTGTTATAATAGAATATGGATGTTTCTCAAGTAGATTTAATTACAATTTACTAAATAAAATATACATGTGGTTTTATTTTCATAAACATTTTTTCTAAACGAAGCGTCTCAGGTTTTTGCCATTGTGAGTAAAACAAAAAAAAAGATAGAATCTGTTCTGTCAAGACGAAAAACTGAAAATAATGAAAATAATTGCAATTTGAATTATTTTATGAGTAAAATTAGATACTTTAGTGTTGCCTGAATTTACTATTTTTTTTACATTGCATGGTAGGCAAAGTGAACCTGGAACGACAGTTACTTTCTCATACTTTCAAAGATTGCTTGTTTAGTGGCAGAACGCAAACGCCGCGCTTTGCGTCGTTAAACGTTAAATATTAAACGTTTCATTGGCCCAAGTGGGAATTGAAGCTAAAACCGTTGCGTTTGTAGTCACACACTATGCCACCAATATTCCATTGATTGATGTACTCCTTTAGTACAATCAAGAGACAATAAGTAATGAAAACATACTCGTATATATATTGATGTGTACGCAAGTCAAATCGAAAAGTCGACGCATATCTTCCTATCATATTACGTTGAATTTGAAAAAGTTTTGAAAAGCTAAAAAAAAATATTTTTTTAAGCTTTTCAAAACTTTTTTTAGAATATACTATAGACGAAGTACAAATATAAACGTCGAATAACGTTATCATTAGTTGCTTGTAAAATATTTATGTTAATAAAACGCTAGCTAAAAGAAATCTCGAAGCTTTCTAAAAGCAAAGTGGACATACTTATGTACCACTTATCTTGTAGGTCAGTCGATCCCGTTTGTTTTAAATACCCGTAATTGGCCGCTCTCGAACGATTAATGTAAAGCTTTATTGTGCTTCCTCCGGTCAAACTTATAATGTGATATTGACATGTTAAAATTCACAGTACCTTTTCTGTCGACTTCATAATTATTGAAATTTTAAAGTAAATTGTATTTTTAAGAAGATATTTCGCCCCCCTTTTTATACTTTCATTATATATTTTTTAACTATATTATCTATTTATTCTGGAAAGTAGGAAATTTATTATTTAGAAAAACATGTCAGACATTTTTTTATTACTTTTTTTATATATGTAATAATATTAAAAATTGAAAGAAGCTAAGGCCTATAGTGTTGTCAATAGCCTACTATAGGCCAATTACAGCAGTAATGTACCATTTTATATAACTTAAGTACAACTTGAGGCCAGTCGTGGAGCAGTGGCATAAAGTGTGACTGTAAAACCGATTGGTTGTGGGTTCGATTCCCACTCGATGAGTTGAAATATTTATTTAAATTTATATTTCCATTTCTTCGCTATGGTGTCGAGGCAAAGCGCTTCGTTGAGTTCCGCCACTCAACACGCAATGCCTCCAAAATTCGGCAGAAAGTGGGGAACGGAGTGTCTTAACAATAGGTTCCCTCTGCCTACAATGCTGTGTGCGGGATACAGCGTGAAGCAAATTTTTTTTTGTTAAGTGCAAAGACTGAACTGGTATAATGTGGATAATATTGTTTGTGCCAAAAATTTAGGTAGGTACTTTTTTTTTTATGGAAAAGACACGGCAAACGAGCGTGCGGGTCACCTGATGGTAAGTGATTACCGCCGCCCACGGCCCCGTGCAACACCAGAGGAGCTACAGGTGCGTTGCCGGCCTTTAAGATGGGTTGGGCGCCGGGGCCCGGCATTACCTGATGCGAAACGCAGTGGCATAAAGCCACTACTTCACGCCGGTTTTAGATGCCGGGGGTGGTAATGATCCGGTCGAGTCTGCCCATGCGTGTTGCCATTGCTGGCGACGTGACTCTACCACACGTACTTTAGTCGCCTCTTACGACACCACCAGTACCAGGATGATCCTATTCTAGGCCGGGATCACACGGCAAAATCACTTACTATACAATATAAACAAGGTACTAAATACATTAAGCAAAATAGACAAAAATACATTATGAAAAATTTGCTTTTGAGCCGATTCTAATCTGCTATGTTAAAAAAGTAAACAAAACAAAAGTGTTTTTAGTTTACCGTTTACATAGTACAGTTAGCGAAGAGCGCTGCGCCGGCGCACCGCAACAGGTTGCTTGGCTCGTGATGTGTACCAAGTTATTCCACTTAAAAGCTTCAACACGAACCTTAACTGTCTATGTTATTATTTATCTTCGTAATTCATAATCTAGATCGTTAGTAGAGTAATGAATTTGGAAAACTATACGAAAGTTAATCTAAATACTACAAAATATAGAACAAAACAAATCTATCTGAGTTTTTTTATCGCTTCAAATTATGTTACTTGAAAAACAGTTACAATTGACTACACAACTTTCACCGTTTTGCATTTGTACATGTAAACTCCTACTATCTATTGTATATAAGATTATAGCATTAACAATTTATATATTATATTTTAATATAATAAAATTTATACAGGTTGTTCTTTACAACCTGTTTAAATGTGTCTCCTAATCTAAGATAGCTGTCATCCCATCTATAATGGCCTACATAACATAACATTTTATTAATTCCAGTTTAACTGGGTGGTGTGGAAAGATCGGCGGCACTGTACCGCTATCTCGGCAAATAAATAAAAGATGCAGCGGGGCTCGACTACAGAGTGGACCCCGCGAGTGCTCGGCGTGTCTCAGTACGTTAGCAGACGAGTAGCGCGATGGTCAATTACAAGCGTGTTGTATGCGAAGTGGCGGTGTTGGTGGTGGTGGCGTCGATGGCCGTCGCGGCGCCGACACCTGACTGCCCTCATGCGCATATTGATCAAAGACAGAATGGTTCAGAAAACTATCGCTTGAGCATCGACGGTGTCGTCATAGCAGTAGCGCCAGCGGAAACTCTTCTTGACGCTGCGTCTGATATAGGGGATCTATTCGATCAATCAGATATTGAATTTTTGCTTAAACCACCATCCGAATCATCATCGAAGCCCGATGTATCTAAACCTGATGAGCCCAGCCCTGAAAAACCTGAAGCTGAGGGCCCTATTGACAAGCCTTTAAGCGATGTAAGCTTAAATTCTGACTTACCCGCACAGAAGAAGGATGCCTCTATTAAAAAACAAGAGAAAGCTCAAAGGTAATTCAAATTATAAACAATATTATGTGTTTATCATAAATATAATCTAAAACTTGTATGATGACTGACGATGGTGCCGAGATGTTATTGACAGCTGATAAGATATACAGTCACTATTGCTGTAAATTGCATCTTGATAAAACGTAACATAAGTATCCCTACATTCTAGAAAATAAACGTAATCTATTTTGCTTAAATAAGATAAAATAAAAAGAAAACAAAATAAGGTAATATAAAATTTATATTTTTATTTATTTTTCAGACTGAAAAACAGGTTGGCGAACGTTTTGATACCTTTGCTACGAAGGACACGCCACCACTAGCGTAATAGATTGATAATATAAGAGTAGGCCATAGAGCCGCGAGTGATGCATTTACTATTTATATTTAGTTTTTACGTTGTACAATTGTATGTAGCATTGTATGCCATTGTTTTTGTTGAAAATAAATGATAATTTTTATTGAAAAATCCTTACAAAGTCTTTTATTGATTTATATCAATAATAATAATAATAAAATATACATTTTAATTACAATTTTTTATATTTTCTTATCATGTACAATATATTTATATTGTATAAGCATATATATTTCTGAAGTAATAACAGTATATTTTAAATTAGAAATGAAATTAAAATATATGTATATGTAGAGACGTGTAGTCTATTCACACCTTAGATATTTTTATTGTAACAGAATAGGTAGGTATATCACATATTTTATATTCATAGTTAGTATATTGATTTAAAAAAACGGTAAAGTGTGAGTCGGGCTCGTCCGCCAAGGGTTACGTACAAAAAGTGAGGTCTCAAGCTTTCTCTGAAATTTAAGTTTACCTTAGCCAGAGCCCTTTCATCTGAAACCTCACCTGAACTTAGAGGCTTTACAAAATTTTGCCCCAACATTATAAAGCTATTATTTTTTAGGATTTAATTACAAATGTATTGTTTTCAGATTTTTTTCTTAAGCTAGTACTTACTACCTGTAGACGCTAGTTGCTAAATTTCATAATTATAGGTCAATCAAAAGTACCCTATTCTTTTCTCTTGTAGTGTTGAAATAAGCGTTTTTGCGATATCTTTTTTTAAGTAAATGAAAAAATATGATTTTTTCAGAAAATCATTGAGCCATAGATCTCATAGCCAATTCCCACTCGATTTATCCAAACATTCAGATACAGACAACTAAGTGATCTTATAAGAGTTCCTTTTTTCCTTAAAAGGTACAGAACATTAAAAACCAAGATAACTAGAATTCATCTGTTTCATTTAAGTATTTTTTTTATTTTTAATTATTTTTATGTTATACTTTTAAAATTGGATATTTGAAATTTATACGTAGAGTTTGAAAAAGGTTTAAAACCTTCGAACCATTTTTTCGCTTGTAACATTTTATTTCATCTACAAATTCGAAAAGCATTTATAGCTAATTATAGAGCCGAAGTTACTTGTTTAAAAATATAATATTTTAAAAACTACATATAGTATGTATTAATGGCGTTTATCTTATTAAAGGCCAGTCGTGGCCCAGGGGCACAAAGTGTGATTGTAAAGCCGACTGGTTGTGGGTTCCATCCCCACTCGAGGAGATAAAATATTTATATTTCCATTTCTTCGCTCTGATGTCGAGGCAAAGCGCAGCGTTGAGTTCTGCCACTCAACACGCAATGCTTCCAAAATCCGGAAGAAAGTAGGGAATGGAGTGTCTTAACACTAGGCTCCCTCTGTGTGCGGGATACAGCTAATGAAGCTGATTTATTTATTTATTTTATTTATTAAATATAATAATTTGAAACGGTAAATATACTATAATGATGTGATTACTTAAAATGGCTCCAATAGACATATGAATCTATCTGTCAAGAAACGATGTCAATCTATTTCCTAAATCTTTCGTTTCTTTCGCAACTTTTTTATTAAGAAAAGGATAAATGACTAATTGCCTATAATGTATGCTAAGAAACAACGTATTTATAACAAATGAATGTTGCATGAGTCGTAATCTATCATATGTACCTAAATATCTTCTATGTACTTATATGGTAAACAGAAATAATATAGCATTCCGACACTTTTTATAATATATATAAAATACAGACAGAAACAGACGCACATGTATGTACATGTGTGTATATGAAATAAGCATATTTAAAATTTATCACCACAGTAATAAATTTTAATAAACTTTTGTAAGCTCACTACACCGTAATTGTAGTGTAAGTTGATAAAAGTGACGCGAGATAGTACAACTTACTTACATAATATTAATTTAAATATATTTAATTATTTTCATTGTTTCCAACTGAAAATAAAAAATCGACACAATCTATTTTTGTAATATTTTTATATATAAAGATAGTATTACTATAGTTTTATTAAACTAGTGTGTTATAATCTCAACTACATTTCACAAGAAATAAAAATGCATTTGTTTACTTTATTTTTGTACCTTTATTAGTTCGTATAAGTTTTTGTTATACATTACTCATAGGGTGTATACAAAAACAACCATATAATAAAAAAGTCTATTTAATGAACTTTTTTAATGTTTATGTCTCTTTTTTACAATCTATATCATATATGGATATGTATTATAATATTTTTTATCAGCTTCACGCTGTATCCCTCACTAAGCAGGGTAGACAGAGGGAACCCTTGTGTTAAGACACTTTGTTCCCCGTTTTCTGGCGAATTCAGGAGGCATTGCGTGTTGAGTGGCAACACCATCGCGAAAAAATGAAAATATAAATTGAAATAAATATTTCATTTCCCGGAGTGGGGATCAAACCCAGTCAGTTGCGCTTACAGCCACACTTTGTGCCTTTGCGCCACGACTAGCCACTACAATAAAATTCTTAAGTTATAATTTCCAACTAGGTACATTGAGATTGGAAAAAGGATGTATAAAGTAGATATAATCTCCGAGAAAGTTCGTAAACAGCTACTTTCACAGTAGTTTCTATAATTAACATTATAAAATCAATAAAATCTCTCTAAATCATGATATATATAATTGCATATAATTTGTTGTGAATTGTATAGATTAAGTGTGTTACAATTTTTATTATTAATTATATTTATATTTTATAATAGTGGTAGGTCTAAATTCTGGTTCTACATTCATTTTTTTAATACGAAACATGCATTTTTTTGCAATGTCTCGTACGTGTTAGAATGTCATTTTAAATATTCTTCTTCGTGACTTATCAGTATCGATGTATCGATATTCACTGTTAGTTGCAATTCTAACGGTACTAAAAACTGTAGGATGTCCCGCTGAGATAACTGCATCAAGAAGAATTTATCCATCAGCATGGCTCGGACGATAGATTCGGTACACGACGTGCGCGTGCGCAGCTTATAGGAAACTCGGTTATCATATCGATGACCTGCGGTCACTGTCAGAGGTTAAGTCTCCATTATATGCGACGACACGACTGTAATGAAGAATATATTCTAATTTATAACATTGTTACATCAATAGGTGTGATAAAATGAATATTATAAATACAAATAATATCATGTAAATACACATATTAACATATATTTTAATTATCGCCTTACAAATTTTAAGTGTGACACCACAATCGTCGCGTATGTAAAATAAAAAGCGATCGTGCCGTTTAAACCGTTACCGTGTTCTCGATTCATCCGGCGACTGGTTCGCCAGTGCTCGGTAAAAGCAGCGCATGAGATGTCGACTCACAGTCACCGACCAGAGGGTGAACCAGCCGCACGCATCATGCTCATCATCTTGGCCTGCCTGGTGGCCGCCACCGCCGCCGCGCCCTCCATCGATATGCGACAAGAGGGGGAGTACAACGTGCAAGCTGAAGTACAAAACATTCTCGTACTCGTGGCCTTGCCGAAAAAAATTCCGTACGGCAATCTTCTTCATTTACTAACGAAGAAGGAAAGTGATGACGTCATAGCACAAGACAGATCAGACGTTCAGCCCCCGAAATCGTTCGTGAAGCCGAGTACACCGTATAAGGTGGAGATCGGAGAGAGTGAGAGATCCTCCGGCGGCACAGTCGATGCCGAAGAGGTTGTGATTCCCGGACGCCGCCGCCTTGAAACTGAATCCCAACCTCACGACGAAATGAAGCTAATCGGAGCGACTGAGCAGTGTGGGCCAGATCGCGAGCGAGATCCTGTCACGCTCACTTGCCGCTTTCGTGTTGATGCCATACCTGAAAATGCACCTGAAGTAGTTCCCTCATAAGTACTGTTCCGTCTGTATATAATATACCTAGTTTAAGTTAATTTATTTATTATATCGTTGTTTGTGATTACTAATATATGATTTTATATAAGTAAAAAATGAAAATGAACTGTGTTTTACTGTGATACTATTGTTATTCTAGGCAAGTACATACAATATTTCCATATTGTATAACGACGTAAATCTGAGTCGATTTGAGATTTTCTCAATAGTATGATTTGATTATTTTATGCAATTACGTCTTAATTTCGCATATCTAGATAGTTCATTAATTTCCTTATATGTTTTAATAAAATAGTGCTTAATCTATATCTAAATCATATTTGACAGCAAAGCAAAGATTTCCTGTATCTGACTAGCTCAACATATTGATAAAAACTTAACAGAAAATAAGTGAAGATTTAATCATATGATTTCTTTTGTATTATAACATTTTTCATGATATAATCATACAACAGAAACACGAATGCAAACATTTTATCATACTACTACTATTTTGATATTTGAGCTTATTATGATTTATCACATTCTTGTTTAGTGGTTAAATTTAGAATGAGTACGGAAAATGGTTATCATTTATTATAAAAACGGAACAAAACATCAATAAATATAGCTATTTGTTATTATTATTAACGTTCAGTGATAAACTTTTGGTCTTAATGAAATATATTGTATTGATGTACAGTACATGACGTCATGATGAAGACATTTTTTATTTATTAAGAATAATTTTATTGTTTAGGTAATCTAGTTATATTATAAAACTAGCAACTCGGTCGCAGCTTCTTCCGCATGTACTATATAATTCTCTTTTTTTTCATTTGAATTGCTTTCGTGATCTAATAACATTATAATTTTAAAGACAATATCCGTGCATTGATGATTTCATAATAATTATTTAATTTTCACATTTAATTTTATTTAATTAGACGGTCTCTACAATTGAAAATAGGGGAATAATTACAAATATTACCCCAATCGCAATTGGAATCAGGATATTATATAAAATAGTCAAGAAAATTTCAAGACTGACAATGCGATTATAGTTGCATATCAGCCATTGCCAGTCATGGGACAGGGGCACAATATGTGACTGTAAAATCGACTGGTTGTGGATTCGATTCCCACTCGAGAAAATGAAAAAAATATTTACATTTATATTTTCATATCCTCGCTCTGGTGTCGAACCAAAGCGCGGCGTTGAGTTCCGCCACTCAACACGCAATGCTTCTAGAACTCAGCGTAAAATGTGAGGGACGGAATGTCTTACACTAGGTTCCGTCTGCCTACCCTGCTGTGTGCTGGATACAGAGTGAAGCTGATTTTATTTTTATCTGTTGTTTTGGCTACCTTACCTTTCTTACTTGCCATTCTATCTGCTTAATCAACCAAAAGCAAAGTGAAAAGACATGTATGAAAATGTAGCAACAGTTAAAAATACCTTTTAAATACTTTTTTTTTTCAGTGTCCCGTTGTATCCCGCATGAAGTCCCCGTCAGCGGAGTGTCTTACACTCCGCTGACCGCTTTCCACAGAATTCTGGAGGCTATTTCAAATATATAAAATGGATAACATATAAATATATGTAAAATATAAGTGTTAAGAGGCTGTAAGTTACAATAGTTAAGAGACTGATTGTCGAGATTATTTTCTTATAATACTTATGTAAAGTGTACTTTTAAAGTGCCTACCGCCTACGAATGGCGAATCTTCAGGAGCTACGTGGTGTTATTGATTATCATCATTTTGATAACACATATCTATTTATTTATCAATGTGTTGACGTATTATAATCTTATTTTCGTTTTCGCCTGATATTGATAACTTAAATCTATATATACTATAAATTCGCAAATAAAAATATTAGTTTGTTTTGTCATTATATATTGGATCTTTTTTTTTGTTAAAATGAGTGAAAAAAGTGTTGAAAACTTTCCTTATAAATATAAGGAATTAGATTCAGACGAAAGTAAAGAATTATTAGATTCTATGCCAGGTATTGTTGTGTTACTTTACCATTTCGTAAGTTCGTAAGAAAAAACTTTAATATTTCATTATTATTATTTATTTCATTAATTTTAATAGTTTTTTGTTCTGATAACATATGTGAAGTAAAATTGAACATAGCTGCACCTTATTATAAAATTTTCGTATTCTTATTATTATAAAATTATGTAAATTAACAAAGCAGAAAGTTCGGGACGCCAAGCGAGATATGTATATACATAGTTTTATTTTTAAACGTTTTTAAAGTGTTATTCCACACTTAGGAAATAAATTTTCTAAATAAGTTCATGTTTTTAGTTTCATCAATATCATCATACTTCAATGCGTCCTTATTGAACGTCCCGGACCTCCTGGCTTTTTCTTTCGTATTTTTGATTGTAACACTATCTTTTAAATATATTTTCTTTCACAATTTATGATTGTGCAGACTTCTTCACTGTAAATGAATTATAAATAATATGTAATTTGTCACGTCGGTAACTATTATGTAATACTTACCTACATGATCAAATTAAAATATTCTCAGGATAAAGATTGACGGTCACTGGGTAAAGCATAGAAAGGGGAAAGTTTATTGCTTATTTGAACTATCAACAAGGGTAGTTTTCGATTGTATGCACGTTGAAAAAACGCATGAATAACAAACAACCTTTTTAAAATTTAGAAAAAAAAAAAACATTAAAACTACACTTAGTAGTTTAAAAGAGCGATAAAAATATTGGCGTTTAGACCCTTGCGAAAATTTACCCAGCCATCTTCCTCTTGAGAATAATTTTACACTTTACGTAGGGACCATCGAGATATAAAATTAATATCCTTTATTTTCTTTTTTGTCAGGTTTTATGTCAAAATTTGTGCGGATAGGACCTAAAGGCTATTTTTTCCTCGATGGTTATTTGAAAGACGCAGCAAGTATTTACAATATGCCAGTCAGATCGGATGATGTATTTGTGGTAACGTTTCCAAAATCAGGTGATTATTAATATAAAAGTAATGGCTTAAACTTACATTTTAAAGTTGTTTAAAGTAAAATGACATGTCTTCTTTCAAACTGGAATAGTAAAAAATAGGCTGATTTTTTATATAAATCCAATCTCGATTCGAATGGACTCAGATCTAGCTGGGGGGTGCGAGCGGTGCAGTCACACCGGGCATCAAAAGGAAAGGGGCATCAAAGTCTACGATCAATACTTCTATTTTTTTTTTCAAATATACATCAACAACATGACACCAAATACTTTAGTTACGCCACTCACACCTTAGGACTCAGAAAAGATATAATTTTTAGGTACAACTTGGACACAGGATCTGGTTTGGTTGTTAAAGAATGATCTGGACTTCGAGAGAGCCAAATCTATATCACTGAATAAAAGGTTTCCCTTTTTAGAGTAAGTTTTTTTGTCATTATTTTTGACCCAAGTGATGTTCTTTATAGTTACAGAAAAAATTAAGAAGTCATTTTAAATATTGAGAAAAACAATTAAATGCTTATGCGTAGCTGATAGAAGTAGGAACATATCTCAGATCATGTAGCGGCAGTCATTCAAAATAATTGTTGTTTGAATTTTATAGGTTAACCGTATGATTTTTTTTAATAAGAAACCACATTGTCTATCTAATACTAAGTAAACACTAAAATGAAAAATATTGAACCGTAATTTATTCATAGCTGATATTGTTTTAGAGGATCTACTTTTAAGCCTGCGATGCCAGTTCAGTGTGCAACGGAAGAAATGGAAGCTGTGGGAAAATCTTTGTTTCCCGTAACCATTATGGAAATAAAGGAAATGCCCTCTCCCAGATTAATAAAGACTCATCTGCCTTTGTCTTTACTACCATCTACACTATTAGATAATACAAAGGTATAAAAATATAGTTCAACGTCTAGGTTAATTTCACTTAAAATAAAATTAACCTAGACGTTGGAAGTTTTTCGTGGTGAAGTATATTTGTTCAATTTCTAATATTTAAAGGTGGTGTATGTAGCCCGTGATCCACGCGATGTCGCTGTTTCCTTTTTCCATCATAACAAGCTAATGCGCATAATGGAAGGTGAAATGGAGTTTAAGCCTTATTGGAACTATTTTATAAAAGACATGGGTAATTTAAATGTATATTAAATTAATCTTTTTTTTCTTTATCTTACAAAAACGAATTATTCTCGGCGATACAGTTGGAAAATTTGTTTTACGCTATGCTATATTTTTAGATGTATAATATTCTTACAATAAAAAAATATTAATAAGTTGTATTATGTTATTTGGAAATATTTTGACTTATCTATAAGATCTTAAACGATAAAACTAAAACAAAACAACTTAATCACATGTTATTATATTTCAGTGCTATGGGCACCGTATTTTGAGCATCTACTGGAGGCGTGGGCAAAGCGAAACCATCAAAATCTACTTTTTTTGTTTTATGAAGATTTGCTGAAGGTAACTTTCATATGTTCCGTTTATAATATGTTCAGTAGCTATGTTAAATACGAGTACATATAATATATTAGATTTGGCTACGTATGCTTAGGTACCTACAGTTCGTGATGTCTTAACTGAGCTTTGCATTTGTGTGAGTGTTCATACATAATGTAGGTGTATCGCCGTTTATATTTGGGCCAAACCGTTTGTACTGCTGTTGCCGTTGTGACGCTGGCCTACGTCTCTTGCTATGCCATATATTTATTTTTTAATATTTTATTCTTGTTATCGATATATTAAAAGTAAAAGATAAAAATTGACAAAAAATTATTAGGATGCAATGTTTGGAGTAGAAGAATAGATATTTTTTATGTTGGAATTCTTGTTATTGTCAGCTTAAGAACTGTGGATAAATAAATAATACGTGCATACATATTTTGAACAAAACATATTTTTAAGGTCATTGTGACGTAGTGGTACATCGATTGACTGTTGTAAACGCGACAGTTGTGAGCACTGCGTAATGAATTATTGACATTTCCCATTCAGTCAATATCTAACATTCACTACTTACATATGCATTTAAAGCAAAAACACATTTAGCTCTATATCCTCTCGTATATGGAGCGGTCTCAGGGAGCGCAACATACCAATATACTAAACGAATATAATATATATCATAATCATAATATTACTATTATCATTGCAAATTATCAATTGATACCTAAATTTATTACGACAGGAACTTAAATACGTCCGGCTGATATATGATGATGTTCTTGTGATAAGAAATTATAAGTATTTCAATATATATAGGTACATTATTAAGTATTTCAATTTTATTTCCTATTTTCCACAAATAATATAAACCCTTTGTGGCCCAGACGTGCAAGCTTGTGACGGTAAAAGCGACCGGTAGTGGGTTGGATTCCTATTCAAGGAAATGAAATATATTTAACATTTACATTGCTTCACTGTGGTGTCGAGGCAAAGCGCGGCGTTAAGTTCCACTACTCAACACGTAATGCCTCCGGACTTCGGCAGAAAATGGGAAACGGAGTGTCTTAACACTAGGTTCTCTCTGCTTACCATTGTATGTGCGGGATATAGCGTGAAGCTAAAAAAACTACAAGGAGAGAAAATAGGGCAGTTAGAAGGAATGAATCCTGCCTATATAGTTAGTCATTTGAAAGAGATTTTGCCTTTGCAAGACATTTTGCATGACTAAATTGATGACAATTATGCTACGCTAATTTGTTTTTAGGATTTGCCGGAAGGTATTCGACGAGTCGCAAAGTTCTTAGGTAAAGAGCTAACGGAAAAAGATGTAGCTGATCTTACAGAGCATCTAACATTTGACAATTTTAAAAATAATAAATCTGTAAACATGGAGGAGTTTCAGCAAAAAGGAGTGTTCAGGAGTGACGGTGGATTCGTGAGGAAAGGTAGTATACATGTACATACACCAAAAATACGATAGCAACAATAAATATAATATATAATATAGAAAAAAAAACAACGCCTTGTTTATTTAATTGCAGGTAAAAAAGGCGGATGGCGAGAATATTTTGACGAAGAGATGACAGCGCAAGCTGAAAAGTGGATCGAAGATAATATTCGCGGCACTGATTTTCGTTTTCCTCACATGGAGTAATGTTTCCGATTCTCAATTAATGTCTGTATTATAATTTATTCAATGTAATGTAAACTTTTTTTTTGACTTCCCACCTATAGCCGAGTACGCAGTTGGTAATAAAAAGGTAATCCGTTCCTCATTTCTGCCGCAATTTCGAGGCATCGCGTGTTGAGTGGCGAAATTCAACCTTGTTGCATGGAATGCTTGTTGCAAAACCAACCAAAGCATGGAATTATAAGTAAAGTTATTATTATAATTAAAGAGTTAATTTCCTCGAGCGGAAATCGAACCTCAACCGTCGAATTTACAGTCACACGCTCATCTTAAAGATAATTATCATATCATTATATCGTCGTTATTTCAATAATATCTTATATAAAATACAATTTATATAAAAAATGTTTTTGTTTTACTTAAAGTTAATACTACATTATCAATTAAGATGTAATGAATGCGGTTTACAATAAAGCATTCATATTTATTGTTTTGTAATTTTAAGGAATTACAATGATCACCAAAAATAAAACCAGAAAAACCCTTTTAAAAATAAATAAAAAAAAGAATTAACTTAAAACAATATATCAATTCTACACCTGTCTCTCCTCCTCATCCTCATCATTTCACTCCAGCTGTTGTATTGATTATATTTAATTATAAATTATTCTCTTACATCATGTCGGATGTACCAACGAATCAGACATAGAATCCAGCTTTTGCATATAATATAATGGACACGAACCCCCTTTTTTTTCGAATGGGCATAGGCGTGGACGTGTCGTGAAGTAGGACTGGCCTCGGCTTACGGCCGAGAGGGTGTAGTGAAACTGAGGAATGAATCCTGCCTATATTTTGGGCGTTTGCGACCTTGCGCGAAGGAAAGGAACGGGCGTTTGTTCCGTGCCCACCCCAAAATGTTCTGGTGCGACCCTCCAGAATTTTTAATGACCAAATTTTGATTGAGGAACAATCTCTAATAGGATACTTTCCTTTAATTTATTTCGACGGTAATGACTGGCGAATTATTATTGCATTTTCAATAAAAAATATTTTTAAAAATAAAAAAAAATAAACCTTAGAAATATCTTTAGATACGCCAATGTTTGCGACTCTGGTTGCTGGAGGCGAAGAAGCGGTTATGGATGAGGAGCGTACTTACACGCTTTGACAATGAGTGGGTTGGAATCTGCACGCTCGTAGTAGCGCTTGGCTAGCCTTTAACCATACTAATTCGAAATCTTTGTGAAGATCCACCGGATCAATTCGGATGCCATATGGAGGAATTTGTTTTGGACCTTCTGGAGGAGGTTTATCTTAGTGTGTGCGAACACGACACAAGCACATGCCATGATGGGAAACTAATTATGTTTCCTAAGAGATATTTTAATCCGCTTCTATATGATTGGGTCCAGCATCAAATATGTAGCGTTGTGATGTGCGGCCTGAAACAGAATTTCGAATCTAGTACGACGCCTAGTTATTTGACCTGGGATTCCTAGTCTCGTAACGCTTGCGAGGAAAGAGGACTCTTAAGTATCGCCTAGAGCGTCGGTACCTCGTAGATGTCTTTCAAGATCCAAGCGGATCCGTGGTGTAAAAGGCGGTGTCGTCGTCAGACATCGCAAGTTTGACTTTATCTGTGCGGGGAAAGTCGCTAGTGTACGCGCTTCACACGCGGTATTAGGCGGTTTATGGTGATAGTGTGGAGACTTGCGCGACTCCGGCGCAAACAGGTCTAGACGAACGATCGATGCGCGATTCGACAGATATTTCCAATGATATAAACGAGAGAGTCTGGCAGTCTGGCATACGACGGGGCTGGAAGAGCAGGCCGTTGTGCCAGACCTTATCGAAGGTTTTGGCTGTGTCTAAGAAAATGGCAGCCGTGTCTCTGCGAATCGATCTACGGAAGTTGTATTTCTTGATGTGTTCCACTTGTGTTGTGTGGTCAACTTGATGTATGGATGAGTGGTGTGATCCGAAATCGAACTATTCATTGATGAAGAGTTGTTTTGTCTCGACTATTTCTTTTAATCTACTGAGAATGATTCTTATGTAAACATTCATTAAGCTTTTTAGGCTTGCGAATGTCTGTCGCTTTCTTTCTCTCGGTAAAAAAGGACCAACAAAGAAATGAATTAAGTCCGACTTAGCCTCATCTACTGATTCATTTGACCGTGGCCGTAGGATGACGTTCTCTAGAATCAGTATTTCTAGTACTTCCGGAGTGCTTCTTCCTACTACGGTGAGGTTGTAGTATTTTGAGATAATTGTTTACTCTATCGTTTATAATGTAATGACTACAGCTGTATTTTTCCAATACAAATATACACAAAATAATTTGTAGTTTAAATAGTTATAGTAAATTAGACATTGAAATCAAAATTCTAGCACAAAAATATAAAAATCACACCCGGTCCCGATCCTGAATCTCTTTCCAGTGAGTCTAGACGCCTTACATTTATAACATAGCAATTATTATTATTTAAAATTTGCCACTATTTTTTTCTGAGCCCAGTAGCAGCACAGGGGCACAAAGTGTGACTGTAAACGCGGCTGGTTGTGGGTTTGCTCCCTACTCGAGGAAATAAAATATTTATTTAAATTTATAGTTTAATTTCTTAACTCTGGTGTCAATACAAAGCGCGGTGTTGAGTGTCATGTTTCTTCAAAATTTAATCTTTTTAATTAAGTTTTTTTTTTTTCATTTAAAAAAAGTGATCGAAACTGCCAATATTTCTTGATGTTATTGAAAATTGATGTTAAAATCATTATATTGGATATAGGGCTAAGTTCTATCTAGATCTCATTATTCTCGTCACGCCTCTGATTTTGACGACCTCGCATATTTTTTATTTTATTTAAATGAACAGATACTTAATCTTATCACTTAATATTTTGAATGTAACTATAAGACGCGAATATGTATGTAACTATAAGACACGCGATATTTTTAAAATATATCGTTAGCATTAGATGAATTTACAGTTATACATTTTATCGGATACAAGTAGTAGGTATAAAAATAGTATCACATGAAATATATATATATATATATATATATATATATATATATATATATATATATATATATATATATATATATATATATATATATATATATATATATATATATATATATATATATATATATATATATATATATATATATGTATTAGGGTTCCGTATATTAAAAAGGGAAACAGGGAAACCAAAAAATATGATCACTTTCTTGTCCGTCTATCCGTTAGTCAAGACCATTTATATCGAGATCACGTCGAGGTATCAAGCTGTAATTAATATCCAATATTTAGGTTTACGGTCTCTTGAAGCACAGAAAAATCAAGTTCTATAATCAAAAGATACGAATATTTATCCACAATATCCACACAATTTGAATTTTATAACTAGTATCCGAACACAGAAATTGGTACGAAACATTCGGTGGACGATTCCAACGATTCCACTTGAACAGTTTAAGCACAACATAGCGCATATAAGTATAATGCGTATAGTGCGCATATAATCGCAATTGCCAACTGATAAACGAAATAACAAAACAAAATTTAAAAGAAAATTGATATCAACTTACCGAATAAATTTTGCATAAAAAAATCTTTAAAATTGATTTATATATAAAAAGACCTACAAGTTTACGCTGAGCACTATTTTTTCTTTTAAAGTGATAGTATAAAATGTAGGCTACACATTGATAGGACTTGAATAACAGCAGTTGTTCGTTGGATTCGACGGCGAGCGCGTGCGCAGTTACGATCGTCCGTTTCGCGTGACACCAAAATTGTTAAATTTAAAATGGAGGATAAATTTAACAATGATTATCCCTTAGAAATAAAGGACGTGGAACCAGAAACAGCAGAAATGCTTATGAAATATTTCACTGGTAAATATAAAAAAATATTTATAGTTATGTTAAGTATTGATTTAAGAAATTACATACTACTTAAGAATAATTACTGTTGTATAATAACTACTAATATACTTAAACTAGAACATGTTTACAAATTATGAGGTTAAGGATATTCTGCGAGTTGTATACCAATAATTTAGGAAATTCACGCTCTATTCCGCATATAAGCAGGGTGGATAGAGAAAACCTAATGTAGAGACAGAGAGTTCCCCACGTACCGCTCGCAAATGTGCGGCGTTGAGTTCCGCCACTCAACACGCAAAGCACCCGCTGTTAAAAAGTAATTTAAGTACATTGTAATGTGGCATAACATAAGGTTCAGCAAACATCTTTTAATGACTATAGGTGAACATCTTACTTGTGTACATTTTACGTCTAAAACATAAAATATGTTTATTTTAATTTAGTTACTTATATTAAATTACTTAGTCGTTGATAAAACACAGCTTATCTCTTCGTTGCATTCCAATAACCAATAAACACTGTATCAAATTAGATATCCGTTCGCGGCTTCGCCAGCTTGAACTAGATAATTATTTATTTAGTATTTTCTAATAGGCATTAGGGTACTTTCGTTTTCTAATACTCATATGATTTTAAAAACAATATCTTTACCTATATTGGAAAGTAAAGTTTCAGCTTATTTAATAAAACAGTTATTTATACCAATTTTGTCGAACAACATTCCTTATATATAGAGTAAGTTCCCTAAATATGGACCACCATATCCTTTCCTTTTAATAAAAACCAAATGTGTGAAGATAATTAAATGGTTTTTATCTAAATAAATAGGTAAAATGTTCAAAAATAATAATTTTATATCAAAAAGTAATAAAGGTACAAATTTTCTAACAAACTTATTGGACCACTATTTCACACCAAAAGTTTTCGACTGATTTATCTATCTTACTAACATAATCTTTAGTAGTTTAGTAGCCGTAGTGTTCGAGTCTTTGGCCCACTTTTGTCTAGTAGGTTTTTTTGTTTGTTTAGATGCTATTATGAAGAAAAACAGTCTGCAACATGGACTATGCTTATAATATGGACAAGGATAACTTTTGATGTTATTACATTATAATCAAATTTTGAAACTAGATACTGCTACTGTACAAGTAACAATAGAAATTAATCTATATACTAATATTAGAAGTATATACATAATTATAACCAAATAAGTAATAACTTACATCACTTCGACAGCAGCGACACGTATCGAAAGAGGACAGTGGTCCATATTATACAACAAGTCTTTATTTATGGGACTTACCCTAAATGTATAACTTTTTTAGTTATAAACCCTATAAGCCAAAATATAATAGTGAAAATTACATTTAAGTTGGTTAAGGCGTTTCTGAGATTAGTGTAAACAAAGGCACACAAATAGACAAAAAATACATTATTTTTAGGATTCCGTACCTTTTAAGGAAAAAGAAACCCTCATAATATTACTTTGTTGTCCGTCCGATTGTCTGTCTGTCTAGAGCCTTTATTTCTGGAATGTTTTGAGATATCGAGTTGAAACTCAAACCTATAAACTCAGATTTTAAATCAGTCCTATGATTTCCTGAATATGAAAAGAAAGTAAAAGCGGTATGTGTCGCAAAAAGGCGCATTCCGACGCTATAAATGGAATCAAAATTAATAAGGTAATTCCGGTTGACCTAAAATTATGAAATTTGGCAGTTAGTATCTACAGGTTGTACTAGTCCAGGAAAAATGAAACCTATACGTTTGTATTTAAATCCTAAAAGGTAATAGTCTTAAAAGGGGGGCAAAATTTCGCAATAACGATGCTAGGTCAAGGGAGGTGTCATATGAGAGGGCTCTAGCTAAGCTACGCTTGCATTTTAGATAAAGCTCAAGACCTCCCTATTTTATAAGGGAGGATCCCTACGACGATTCCTTGCGATGAGCGAGCCCATCTCGTGCATGTCAGGTTTTTTTTTCTATTGGTTCTATCGCGTTTATAGCATATAGCGTTGGTAGCATATCAATAACATTTTGTCTGAGACAACATCTTCCATGTACCAACACCGATCCGTTACGCGTTTATTATAATTATAATATAATATAGACATAATAAAAAAAATTATAACAATATTAATTTTGATAATTAATGCTCCCAGAAATATTGATCAACATCTTTAATAAAAATTTTGTAAAATATTTCAGGTCATATTTTGTAAATTATACTAAAAAATAAATAAAAGAAAGCCTGTTTCTTTCTTTTGCCAATTAAAGAAAAGGCGAGGCCCTTTCAACATTGATATTTTTTGCCTGCATCGCAAATATTTAAGAACATATTCATAGTTAACTCTGTAACTTTTTTTGATCCAGTTGCGTTCTGCGTTTCGTAACGCTACCCTTTGCCTGCCCTGTTACATGCGGGGCACAGCGTGAGGCTGATAAACAGCATTCAGTCAAAAGCATGTTTACTAAGTTACTTTTATTTAATATCTAGTACTTACCTAGTTGTTATGGACCATTAACAACTATAAAATATACCATAGTAAAGATATACCTTTTTTTGACTGAAACGACACCTATTAAATCAATTTAAACTGTATTTACATAACTACATAGCTATACTCGTATAATTATTTAATTTGTTATAACCACATATCTTACCATTGTACCTTTGCTCTTAAATATAGCTTACATTGTCGACTTCGCTGAATAAACGCGAGCATTATTTATTTTAGCATATATCATACGTACCGGGCAGGTATTCATAGAGGCTAGTGTAATAACTTACTTGATTAAAATATGTAAATGGAGGGTCTGGTCAAATGCGAGTCGGATTCGTCGACGGGAAACTTATACGTAAGTACGTAGAGCTAAATAAATACTTCATATTTTGAGCCTGATACCTCAACGCTATCTCGAGATAAATGATCTTAACAGACGGATAGACGGAACCTTAAAAAAATTAATATAAATGTTTTTATAAATATGTGAAATATGGTAATTGACACCAAATCTAGAAAAACAATTCAAAATCATTAAAAGTCAAATTATGCGGTAATTACTAAGTGATACAAGTCGTCGATCTTTGGACTCTAGTCTTAACTGAAGTCGTAAATACATTACGAATACATGTTTACATGAAATGTGACCCAAAATTCTTATTAATTGCTTTATTAATTACAAGAAAAACTAATAAGAACAATACTAATAAAACAGTGAAGAATGATACGAATGTGTAACGATTTTTTTTTCATTAAAACTAATAAGATGTATGGATAACGCGACCATTTTTCGGTCGGCTCAAAACGAGACTGGCTTTCGTTTTTTTAGTATGAGTATGGCTATCGTTAACTTAAATTCTATAATCCCTTGATTTCCTGAAAACTATATATACAATTGTGGATAAATCCTAAAAAATTATAGTTAAAAGCTCCCAAAAAGGGAACATTTTTTTATCAAAGCCGCATGTTAAGTGGGGTATAAGATGAAAGAAAAAGAAGAAGTTCAAGACCTCCAATTTTTGTACGGAACCCTCGATGGTCAGACAAACTCGCGCTTGTCCTGTTTTCTAGGGATAATTGACACTTTAATAAATAATTTAATACTTTCGGTTTTTGAAAACTAGCTTACGGCGGTACGTGATCACACTTGTTTCGACTGACGAAATTTACATGCCATTGCCATGCCATAAAATGGAAAATTTGTAGGTGCGTTGTTTTCCGGTGGCATGGTTCAGGACACCGTGACACATAAACGGGACGTCTGGTAACGTTAAGTTTAATATATTCATTGTCAATAGGTCAAAGGGGATGTGCAATCGCGGGCGTAGGAAGTTCGGGGCTGAGTGGGTGAGTCAGGAGCGAGGCGCACTGGCCCACTGAGATTTCCTTATCGATTTCGGAATTGTAGGCCAACGGGAAGTACAACATATAAAACTTGTCAAATTTTAGTTTGTAGGCTTATGTACTCATTTTTTATGAAATGAACTACAAATATAAGTTTGTGAAGTTTTTTTTTATATAAACTGGTACCTATAAATTTTCTCTCTACGGAAATTTTCCTTTATTGCTATTGTAAGTTTTCACTTGGTACTAAATTTCGTAACTGTATGTCCATGGGTACCCTATAGGTATTGATGACGCGGCGGAAATTAAAATTTCATATTAATTTTAGCTTGACAAACGTTTAGATACACAGACACGTCAAACTTTATAACACAAATGTTTTCGTTCGAGGATGGCAAAAGGCTAAAAAATTTAAAACGGTTAATAATTAAAAAATCTGCATATAGATAAAGTCATGATCACGTTTGGGATTGTTTTACTCTACCCATTCTTATTTTAATGATTAAAAAAGGTGTAACCTTAGCTCGGACAATTATTCATACGTATGTATTTGTTTGTACAAAAAAAAATGTTACGCACATTAAGCTATAAGGATAACTTAAATTATAATTACAATATCTTTTAAAACACTATAAAATATCGTCACTATCTACAAGAAGAAATGTTTTAGATCTTTGGTTTTTGAATAAAATTATAAATGGAGATATTTATTGCCCAGACTTAGTACAAAAAATAAGACTGGCAATCCCTAGAAACCCGTTAAGGACTTCCAACTCTTATAAGTAAGACTCTTAGAACTAATTAAGGCCTCAATGTACCTTTAAATATAATTCTACAATTATATAATCTCATTACAAATGGTAAGGAGGAGCTAGTTGTTCTTAGGTTAAGTTCTCTGGAAAAGTATTTAAAGACTCAAATGTACTTTTGAAAATTAGCTATTTAGTGTTTGATTATTTTTTATATTATACAAATTTCATTAATTTTACTAGTATATTATAATTATAGTGGTGAATTGCTTAAAGTTTTTAACAAGATTTACATATTATTATTTTTTTTTTTTAAATGTTTTTGTTTTTAACTATTTATTTTTTCGTTTTTTTTATACTCAGTAAATTATTTTTTAATAGTTTTAACATTTTATGCAATTTGTCTTAAAAACTTCGTTTTTTTACCTTTTACTATTTACTGTAATAGTCTTTTTTTTTACAATAGTATTTTCTACAGTAGTATTGGTTTTAGTTTTTTAATGTAGTTAATTCGCAATTGTTTATTGTTTTAATTTTTTTTTACTTTACTTTATTTTTCATAGAATTATGTAAGTTTTGGAACAAATATATGTATTACATGTTAAGTTAGCCTTTAAGTGTAGTGTATAGTGTTACTATTAAATAAATAAACAAATTTATGCCTAAATCTAATCACGCTTCCTAGCGGAGTAGTCAGAGAAAACGGAGCGCCAAACGCTACGGTCCCTGCATACATCAACCTCTTCATACATGCCCACCGAGCGGTTCTCCATGCTTTTTACGTGACCTTCATTCAATATCTTTAATACTGTGCTTTTGAAGGTCAACCGAAATAACCGACACTTCACTTACCGGCCATTTTTTATCATAATTGTTTTTGCCATTCTTTCATTACTCATTCGTTCGATGTGCCCAAACCAGCTGCGTTCATTCTTCTTTATTCTCTACGTGACATCCTCGCTAATTGTGCGACATTTATTTATGTGTATGTATGTATATATGTATTTAAAGAGTTCATAATAATTGTTACAATTTCTTTTTTTTTTTATAAAATTGTTGATTCACATCCGCTGTATTTTCTACACCAACTTTCACAGGTTGGCTGGAATAACTCCACCGAGGCTAACTTTGGGTACTTTTACAAAAGTTCGATGGCTTTTGCCTTAATTTCGTTTACACACTTTTTGACGAAAAGTAGAAGTTTTTTATATGGAAAGGGAGATAATGTAATACTAAAACTATTTTAAATCTAGTCAAGGGCGGGCTAGTAACTTTCTTAATTAGTTTTCGAAATATCAGGATTATTGTAAATTTGAATACCAGGGAACTGATGAGGCTAACAAGATACTGATTAAAAGATACAATTCTTAAGAAGTTTTAGAAAGGCAGCACATTTTCTTTATATTAAAGACATCAGTGTGACACCAGTAACAAGAGGTAAGAGGATCTGGAAGATAACTAACGAGGCACAAGTTCTGACCAGCGCGACTCGGTTAAGTTACAGTTGCATGATAGCGTCTTGTTATTTTCATCTGAAATTATTTACCTACCAATATCTATTCAAATTTGAAGGCCTAACATAAAAGTCGCTCGCTCTGATGTCGAGGCAAAGCGCGGCGTTGTGTTCTGCCACTCAATAAATTCAACAAGAAAAGTAAAAAGAATTCGGTAGAAAGTGGGGAACGGAGTGTCTTAACACTAGGTTCCCTCTGCCTACCCTGCTGTGTGCGGGATACACGGCCCATATAATAAAAGAATAGAAAAGTTAGTTCTGTACAGGAAAGCTATAAAAAAAATCAGGTCGGATTCTTGTTTGTTTGTTTATTTAACAAACTAACTAAGATCTATTACATTGTAAAATGCCAGAAAAAATATTATTACGGAATAACAATTTTTCTAATATATCTTCCATGTTTAGACACAAAGACACCGATTAGTTGTTTTTCTTTTCAAACATTAAATTAAATATTCTTAAGGGAATTATGAAAATGCAACCTAAGGTTTTAATAATTTTCACATTAGACATCTTAAGTGCGTTGCAAACATACATTATAGGTATATTAAAATGAGCATACTAGTTTAAGCGGGCGAAGCCCCGAGGTGGTCGCTAGTATTAGAATAAGGAAGGTCGTTCCTTTTGCTTATAATAAATAATAATAATAATAGTATAAGAGAATGTTTTTCATAGATGAACGTCAAGGTCGACGAGATTCGTTCAAATCTAAAGCTGAGCACGTTTGTCCAGTTAATTTAATTGTGACTTTAACTAAACTTCCTTCTAAGTTTTTAACAATAGATAAATTTGATTGTTATTTTAAAACCTTGGTTTCGGGCACGTTTCGGACACTTTCTAATTACAGTTAAACGAGTACGTATAATTGCACACACACAATTAAACCATTGCGTCCCGAGTACCGACTTGGTTGAAATTTAAATGTTGGGAAGCGGTAATTTTTAAATTGTATTAATAAATGTATGAATCAGTGAGAAAATATTCTCGTTGTTAATAAATATGTTATGTTATTGTACTTTAAATAAATATAAATGATGCACAATGAAAAGTATTTTGAATGACTCCACCATTGTTAAGTATGTAAATTAGTTGGAATGAGTACCAACTCAAAACAATCTCTTAAAATACATACTAATGTATTTTAATACATTGTCTAGATGTAGGCATTTTATACATATAAATATATATCGATATATATGGTATATCGTGGTAGGTATCGTGGTCAATCTGTATTTTGTACACTTCGAATTTCACACCTGTATGCTATATTTAGAACCTGTCAACCTGCTTCGATAGATCAGAAACAGTTATCAATCAAATTGAAAACACATTAGCAATCACATCGAAATATATTTCAAACTAGCGGCCTGCCCGCGGCTTTGCCCGCTTGAATTACATGATTATACATTTAAGAAATAGAGATATTACAAATAGCCTTAATTATTAATTAATTGATTTGGATAAGTATTCACGATATTCTTTGTAAAAATAAATCAGCTTCACGCCGTATCCCGCACACAGCAGGGTAGGCAGAGGTTACCTATTGTTAAGACACTACGTTCCCCACTTTCTGGAGGCATTGCGTGGCATTGACACCAGAGAAAGATGGGAATATAAATTTATGTAAATATTTATACTCGCCTCAAATCAAATATTCTTTGTAAAATAACGTATATTAGCTCCTATACAATTTTTAAATTAGTTACATATATTATTAGTTAAATATATAATTGGTATACAGAATACCATATACAGGTATACAGTATATAGAATGCACGTTTTTATGCATTTTTATATAATCTATAAAATAATCAACAATTTCGGTCCAGTTCAAGTCGTACTCATGACCCGAGAGTTTCGTACCAGTTTTATGAATGGAGATACACCAAAAGAATAACTAATGAAGTATTAAAAACTTTAAGTACATTATTTTTTGATAGAGTGTAGCGGTTACCTTTCCAAACTATTCAAATATAAAGTCTTTTATGCACAGCGCCATCTATTTCAATATAAGGACAGGTTAAAAATTCTTAACTCTACAGAATGATTTATGCGTTATCAAGATTCGTCAGTACCTACTATCTGTGGTCAATAGATAGCATTACGTGTAGGATAGAGAGTATCAAGATTCGTTAGTACGTACTATTTGTTGTCAATATAGCTTACTTGTATCGATTTCTACTATCTCAAATATAAACTTCTTGAAAACTTAAATATATATATATATATATATATATATATATATATATATATATATATATATATATATATATATATATATATATATATATATATATATATATATATATCTCTTTTGATAAAGTGAAGTAATTCCAATGAAATAAAAACTTAGCTTACTCTGATTTACTTGTAATTTTTTATGTATAAAAGTTGCTAAAATTTGTTGTGTACTTTTTACGTTATATGTATTCACA
Source organism: Heliconius sara (assembly GCA_917862395.2). NCBI lineage: Eukaryota > Metazoa > Arthropoda > Insecta > Lepidoptera > Nymphalidae > Heliconius > Heliconius sara. The sequence goes on from OU860799.1 coordinate 3,242,922, forward strand.
TAAACAGACAAACCGACAAACAGACCAAAATTCCAAAAATGTTATTGGTTAACAGTTTTTTTTAAATTTTCAATGTACAGAAACTACTTTTCTACAAATTTATTGTAAGTTTTGTTTGTATTTAATACGTAGAGTTTTATTAATTTTATAATTTTCTTTCAAGACACATTCAACATTTAATAAAATTTTATATTTATTTTTTCTATTACATTATATTTCAGGTGAACATACAGGGTTCGTTCAAGTAGGACCAAAGAAGTACTTCCTGCCACATAAGTTCAAACAGGAGGCACTTAACATATACAATATGCCACTCCGCCCCTCGGATGTATTTGTTGCCAGCTATCCGAGATCAGGTTAAAATATATTATTATATAGAGATACATAAGTTAATCATACACGAAATAGATGTGAGTTGATATGGCATTCGTATATTTCCATTACCATTTTTATAAGGTACATTAAAACAAAAAATATTTGATAGATCTGCCTAATTAATTTGTAAGCGTGATATATCGAGCTTTATAAGATATACTTGCATATTTAAATAAGTACTTGTGTTAGACCCAATTAAATCCAAGTTGTACACATGGTTCGAATAACAGGTTCTCCAGCAAAATAAATGTCAATAGCTTAGTCTTGGATTTAGATCTTAACAGTCATCTGTTACTATAAGGTAGGCACTTCCAAGAAAAATGTTGTAGTTCATGTGAATTATGTTATTTCAGGCACCACTTGGACCCAAGAATTAGTTTGGATGGTGGCAAATGATTTAAATTATGAAAAATCCAATGAAATTCCTCTGACCGAAAGATATCCTTTCTTGGAGTAAGTTTGTAAATATATCTATTAATAAAAAAAAAATCAGGTGACAGGACAATATTTGATTTTTCCAAGCAATTCCTCAGTTCTCATTCAAATATTTAAACATAGTACAGCTACCCTATCAAATATATGTTATTTTAAGAATGATTAAGTTTGTTGGCACTGTAGCTACAATAGAGTTTAAGGAAGGCCTTGTTAGAACTCTGACCTTGGATTGGCCGCCTTACTAGCAAGACTCTAGCGACATGAGAACCACGGAGTCGCTACCTTAAGATCTAAAGTTACCCTTCGTTTATGAGGACAAACTTTGTTCACCTAGATCAAACTACTTTGATCAGTTGAACAGTTGGTGTCATTGTGCGTAAATTATCACAAATATATAGAAATTAAAATAAATATATTTTCAGATTCTCAGTTTACTTTCACCCTATAATGAAGCAACGATTCCAAGACGACAATAAGGATAGTGAAAGAAAATTAAAACTCTTAGAATTTGTGACGCAACCGGCCACGGAGCAGCTGGCGGGTGCGCCCTCGCCACGATTCGTTAAAACACACCTTCCACTTTCACTACTTCCGCCCAGTTTGCTGGATACCGCTAAAATGATATATGTAGCTCGTGACCCCAGAGACGTGGCTGTGTCATTTTATCATTTGAACAAGTCGATGAGGACACAGGGCTACGTTGGTGATTTTAAAACGTATTGGCAGTTCTTCATAAAAGATTTACGTAAGTAATTACCGACGTTAGGTAAATTAAATAATAACGGTCTAGATATCTGTAATGTTACATTAAAATTAAATACATATCAGCAGCAGCAAAATGACTACATATCAGCATTAATCGTTCAATTTGTGAAAATAAAATATTTATTAATCTAATTACCTATTATTTTTTTATGCGTAAAAACTGAAATTTATTGGATCGTAACATTTGTTTAATATAAACATACCAATGTTTATATTAAACAAATAACTTTGGTGTTTCTTTTTCAGACCACTGGACACCATTTTTTGAACATCTCAAAGAGTCATGGGAAAAGAGAAACCACCCTAATATGTTATTCTTGTTTTATGAAGAACTTTCTAAGGTAATATACTGTACCACAGCGGTGCAGTGTGTTGTAGTAAGTAAATATTTTTTACCTTTTTGTTTGTGTGCCGCCAAATTTTGAAATCGTTAAATATTATTTTTGTTGCGACACGCAACAAAAAAAATGTTGAGAATCACTGGTCTACTGTTGCAAAAACTTAAACATTAACATTATTTTTAATTTTATAATCGCCAATTTTTTTTTTATAAATTTTTAATGAGCTGTAATTTTACAGCTTAATTACTGCGAGTGATATCATTGTTTCCTTTAGTTACATAAATTATAAAATAAAAATAATGAAACACATTTTTATATTATCCGCAATAAAGCATTCGCATAGTAAAAAGTATATTCCATAGTGATTTCTCATAAATCATAATTTAGTTGAGCTAAAAAAAATAATAATAATATAAAAAATATAATAAGTTCTTTGATTTTCACGATTATTACACATTTTAAATGAAACTATTTTAACCAGATTAATCGCGTATATTTAGTATTTTTAAACCGAATAGTTGTTCTTCCTTTTGACCTACAATCCTGGAATAGTAGGAAAGACTTGGTGGGCGATTGATTGATTCTTTTTTTAAGCGCTAATTATTTTGTTACTAAAAAATCTGGAATGGGTATTGACAGGCCTATCCACTATAACTTTACATTATTTTCCAGGATCTCCCATTAGCAGTGCGGCGAGTAATAGATTTTTTTGGTAAGAATTTTACAGAAGATCAAATAAAACGTCTTTGCGATCACCTGAGCATTGACAGCTTCAAACAAAATAAATCAGTCAATTACGATGTTATGCGAGAACTTAACATTCAACAAATGGAGGTGGCAGCATTTATAAGAAAAGGTAGTATATCAACTTATGGAATGAATGTTGCTTTAATCGTATCTACTGATTGAAATGCTTATATATTATTTATACATAAATATTGTCAGTTCACATACCTACGTATTATATGATATTTATTAAACATTATTATCAGTAACTGACTGAGTAAATAACGGCAATGTAAGAAGTTATTAGTACGTAAATAGTATAATAGTAGCAGCTAGTTAGATATTGTAGTTTTTTACTGCTTTAATATAATGTTTGTTCTAAGTCGGAGAGAGCTAGTGTACCCTCCGAGGCTCCGAGTAAGTAGTGATGAGTAATAGCACGCTAAGGGCTGGCCAACCAAGGTCTGGCAGACATCTGCCCTGCACGTCATCAGCCTTTTTATTTTTTTAAATGTACTATAAATAAGATAAATAAACTTTTATCTCTAAATTTAAAATTTAAGCATGCGTTCGAGTACGTTTAAAAGACATGTGTACGATGACAAGTGAGGGTAACGTGCATAAACATAGTGTGAGTGAGATTACGTAAAATTAAAAAATATAGATGCAATTTATTTTGTTAATTGTTGTGTAATCAACGTTATTTTGTACATCAACTATCATCATAATCATCCGACACTTCTTCTCTACTACTTCTTTCGTCGAATACATCTTCATCCGTTTAGCTGCCTCATGGTGTTGGCATGATAAATTGTTATGATTTATATAAAAGACGAGCGGCCCCGATGCGGCTACGCGGATTATGAAAAAATTGACCAAGCGCGTCTGACTCGTCCACAAAGTTTCTGTACCAATTTCAGGATTGTTATTGGGAAACACCGTATAGGTTTTTAAGATGCGGCGACTAAAGTCAACAAACTTAAGTTTGCGGGCATATAGACTTATTTAGTATGAAATGAAGTAATCAATTTTTAATTTTTGGATTTTTTCCTTTATTTGTATTGTAAGATGAATAAAAATGGATGTCAATAGGAAGTACACTTTTTAACGGTACGGTTTTGATTACGGGGTGAATCTCATACAAAATGTAGCAAAAACGATACGTAAATGCAATCTTTTGACTGCGTTGTATTAGAATCTTAAGTTCTATGCACCAAAGAATTGTAAATCTTTACCCCTCAATAAAATGGCCTTGACAGACGGACAATAACGTAATTCTATAAGGGTTCCGTTTTCTTACCTTTTGAGTGCAGATTCCTTAAAATAGATTAATTATTTTAGTTTGGTTATCTATATTATATTGCATTTAATAAATTGTAATTTAAGTATTTTGGAAATTGATTTGATAAGTTGACTATCAAATATTAAATACCTGTTTTATGTACGTGACAATATTATTTCTATCTGCGGTTCATAATATCGTTATTAAGAGTTAATATTCTCAAAGTCTAAGTAATTATTTAACCACTTACAATATAAGTTTGGTGTTAGGCTATAACTTATATAAAAAAATTTTTTTGTACCTTTTGTTAAGAGAGTGTTGGACGATGGTTAATTTTTTTTTTTGATTCTGTCAGATAACATTAAAAAGGACCAATTTTGTATTTTATCTAAAAATTAAAAATAAATTAAATTAGCTTTACGCTATATACCGCACACAGCAGGGTAGGCAGAGGGAACCTAGTGTTGACACTCCGTTCCCCACTTTCTGCCGAATTTTGGAAGCGTTGCGTGTTGAGTGGCAGAACTCAACGCCGCGCTTTGCCTTGACACCAGAGCGAAGAAAATGGAAATATAAATTTAAATAGTATTTTATCTAAATTATTATATATATTTTTTAAAGGTAAAGCCGGCGGTTGGCGCGATTATTTTGACGAGGAGATGACTGCTGAGGCTGAGAAATGGATATCTGACAATCTTCGCGATACCGACCTGCGCTTCCCGCACATGCAACAGATTTAAACCTTACCTTTTATTTACGATTCTTAAATCCAATAAAAGTGGTAATTGTTAAATATTATAACTAAAGTAAACATTAAATTATTAAATGTATTAGGGAATGATATTGTTTTAATATCTCGTGTTTCTTATTTCAATATATTTATTGAAACAGATACGACGTCCGATATATGAAGTTCCATTTTCGTTGTAGTTTAAAAATTCTGATAGAAAGCAATGGTTGTGGGCTCTAATTATACGTCAATACATAATCAAGTGCAAAACTTAAACAGTATTAGAAAGTTTTGTAATAATTCATTTTACATCACATATTTATTATATATTTAAGTGTTGAAATTTTTCATCAAGGAGAGAAATGTGTATGAGTATAATAGGATGACATGATGATTGGATGGGTAAAAAAACAAAACAGGGTGGATATAACCATTTATTTGAATAAAATGTTCTATTTTAGTATTTCTTTGTAACACCATGATATTTAAGTTAAACATTGACATTAAGTAAATGTAATTAAGTAAACACGTTTTTTTTTTTGCTTTTATCATAATTATTTACTCGTTCCACTATAAATAAAACAATGTCTCAGTCCTTCCTTCACGATTTTATTTAAATAATACGGTTATACAAAGGAAATAAATTAAAAAGCCAGATTTAAAATCAATAATTCGTTGGTAATATAAAAAATTCTAAACAGACTCGTAATAGTGGAGGGCGCTGCGGCCCGAGGCGCGTCCGTACACGACGCGTCTGTAAAAGCGACTCTATAACATATGGGAGCTGCTGCGGCTCCCGCACCTAACGTCCTCGTCCGTCACGACTATCGTACACTTATAGAAAATCACAAAATTCAAGCGGAAAATATTAGGAATCGGGGTTTATGCGATGACGTCCGGCAGCAGCGCGTCGCCGGGCGGGCTGGGCGGCGCCTTGCCCTCCGCGCCGCCGTTGGCCAGCGACGCCGCCTCCTTCTTGTTGTCCAGGGGCCGCTTGGGCACGCTCTTCACGCCGCCCGGGGCCTGCGACCCACAACCAACATTCACATTATTATTATTATCATATCGAAAATAGAAGCCGTCGTGGTGCAGAGGCGCAAGAGTGCGCCCGTAAACGCGACGTTTTTAAATCCGGAAAATGAAATATTTAATATTTTTATTTTCTCGCTCTGGTTTCGAGACAAAGCAAAGCGGAGTGTATTTAAGCCACAATACGCAATGCCTCGGTAATCTCTGCTGCTATGTACGGGATAGGACATGAAGCTTAAAACAATTTAAGTGTTGTTTTCGCTGGAAATGTTCTTCTACACTAAGGAAAGATAAATAAATTAAGAAATGTGTCATTTGACAAGAAGCGCGAGGTCGAGCTGCACTGGGATAAAGACACTACACGCATAATACGTTAATAATATTGTATTGTACAGTGTATTGTATTGTACAGTAAAGCAATGGCGAGGTCACCTTAGTGGTGGCGGTCCTCGGGGGCGCGGCCTTGGCGGTGATGCGCTTGTTGGCGAGGTCCTTGCTCTGCTTGTCGAGCGCCGCGCGCGCCGGCTTGGCGGCGGCCGGCCTGCAACAAGCGAGCGAGCGGTTTCTGTATTTGACAGTATTATAAGATCGATAGACACGATGTTACTATAAAAAAAATGTTGATTTTTTTTATTTATATCTATCAAATTATTTATGGCACTCATAACATTATATATTATATGTATGTATAATAAATTTCTACGCTCTGCCAATTTAAAGTTAAAATAAAAAAAATACAATATATACATATATTTAGCAGAGCTACAGAAATCTAAAATCTTAGAAAACGACTATTATATTATAATAATATTGTTGATATTCACTCGAGAAGCTAATAAAATAATAATTAATTTTTTATACATTTATTGTAAATTATATTTTAAAAGTGCAACTGTTGAGATTGTTGACTGCTCTTCTTAGAAGACATAAATGCTCGGTAGCGGTAGCTTTCATGCATACTGACATTTTTTAAGTACCGATTCAAGGGTGTTGGTAATATCTTGGTTGAACGAGGAATATTTAGATACATACTTAGTAAGAGGCGCGGCGGCGGGGCGCGGCGCGGTGCGCGGCGCGGGGCGGGCGGCGGCGGGGCGCGGCGCCGGCTTGGCCGCCATCTTCACGTCTCCGTTAGTGACGGGCTTCGCGGGAGCCGCAGGTTTTGGCTTTGCCTCCTTCGGCTTGGCGGCGGCGGCGGAAATGGGCGGACGCGTGATGGGCGCGCTGCGAGGCGCCGCAGGCTTGGCGGGCGCGGGTGCGGTGGCCTTGGCGGGCGCGGGTCTGGGAGCGGCAGGCTTGGCAGCCGGCGCCTTGGCCAGCGGCCGAGCGGCGGGCGCGGACCGTGGCGCCGCAGCCGCGCGTGCCGGCGCTGCAGGCTTGGGCGCGGGCTTGGCGGACGGCGCAGGGGCTTTGGCGAGCAGCGCGGCAGGCTTGGCGGCGGGTCGCGCGGCCGGCGAAGCCTTGGGCGCGGACGCGGGCGTTCGAGCGGGAGCGCGCGCGGCGGGCGTGGCAGGGGACTTGGGTGTGGCCGCGGCAGAGGCGGGTGCGGCGGGCCGCTTGGCCGACGCGGGTGTTCGCGTGGCGGCAGGTTTGGGGGTGGCCTTGGTTGCAGTCTTGTCGGGTTTCGCGGCAGGGGTCGTGGGAGACTTCTTGGGCGAGGCTTTGGCCTTGGCAGCGACGGCGGTGGCGGCGGTGGCGGTGGCGGCGGCGGCGGCGGCGGTGGCGGCGGTGGCGGCGGCCGCGACGGCGGCGGCGGCGAGGGGCGCGGCCGGCGGCGTGGCGGCGCGCTGCTCGCCGTCGTCGTGGCGTATCTCGCAGGTGACGGGCACGCAGATCTCCTGCGCGCGCGACTCGGGGATGCCGATATCGATGTCGGTGACTAGTTCGGTGCGCGGGCGCTCCTCGGGCACGAGATCGGGCGCGGGGGCGCTTAACGCTATCGATGTTTCTTCGACTTGTAACTCTTCATTGGATTCTTGTGGAATTGTAGGTGTGACTCTTGCTTCAGACTCTGTTACATGTTCCAAGGGAGTGAGAGGTCGTATTTCAGAGCATTCTATTTCTGTAGGAGCTGGTTGAGTGACAGGTTCGACAGGTACGGGCGACTCTGCAGGCAGGCATGCTTCAACAGGTTCTATGGACTGTACTGTTTCAAGTGATTGCACTACTGGTTGTGAGCCCTTGTGATCCTCATCAACAAGGGGAGAAGGAACTACTGCTTCACTCTCACTATGGATAACTGGAATAGGAGATTGTCTTTGATCACAAATGATCAACTCTTTTTCTGTATTAGGTAATGGTGATACTGCTGGTGGCGTCGCTTCTCGTGCAGGTTCGTCTAGTGTAGTTATAGTTTGTGTAGGAATAGGTGACTCGAAAACTTCAACATTTTGTGTAATTTCATCAGCATGCATTGGGTGTGAAATATCACTATCTGCTAAGGGGGTTTCGCTCGGCAACGGGGATTCTCTGGGTAATGGCACCTCGGCCGGTACTGGAGGCTCGAATGGTGACTGTGAAAGTAAAGGTGACTGTGCTAGTGCAGGAGATTCTGATACCTCTAATTCTGACGGGAGTGGTGACTTACAAAGAGGTGAAGAAGATTCAACTTTTTCTATAGGGGAATCTGAGGGGATTAGAGACTCACTGGGCATTGGCGACGCTCGTGGTAATGACTCTTGAGGTTGAGGAGAACCACATGGTATTGGGGAGTCTCTCTGTAGCTCCTGCTCGAACGGGGATTCCCGCGGCAGAGAGGGCTCTCGCAACGCTTCTTGAGGTAAATGAGACTCTCGTGTTTCTATTAACTCTGTGGGAACAGGTGACTCTTTCGGAAGTGGCGACTCTCGTGATAAAAGTGATTCCTCTTGCGGCAACAATGCCTCCTGAGGCAAGATGTCTTGTTCTTGGGGTACCGGAGATACTGGCGGCAATGTAGTCTCTTGCAACATGGGAGATTCTCGCGGCAATGGAGATTCTGTAGGCAATGGGGACTCTTGCGGCTGTGAAATCTCTTTGGACTCCAGGTAGTCCGGCACTGGGGACTCATGCGGCTGTGAAGTCTCATTGGACTCCAGGTAGTCTGGTACTGGAGACTCACTAGGTAATGGAGACTGGCTAGGCACTGGAGAATCGCGTGGCAGTGACGATTCTTGTCGTAATGGTGAATCATGCGGCAAAGGGGACTCCCTAGGTTGTGCTTCACTAGGCATAGGTGATTGTGCTGGTGACTCTGCAGGTTGTGATATAATTTGTGATTCAGAATCATTCTCCAGATTCATTTCAGGAATATCAGCCTCTAATCTAATCTCAGGAGCCCCTATAATAGGTTCTAACATGTCTTCATTACTTTCAAGTTTGTCAACTAATTCTTGCTTAATTTCATCACTAGGCTGTGCATCAATATGTGGTTCAGGATTTTCATGAACATCAACTATTATACTTTCTTGTGTTAATTCAGGTGAAAGTGGTTTATTTTGTTCAAAGTCCTGTGAAGGTTCTGGAGTGGTGACCATTTGTTCGGAAATTTCAGGGCTAATTGCGTTTTCTATTCTCATTTCATGTTCTAATTTGTCATCTGATTCAGTATGTTCAGAAACATCATCCTCTATTTGATCATCTTTCAACTCATCAAGTAATTCTTGCCTCTCTTCCTCGCACGGCGACTCATCGAGCTTACTCTCCATTTCAATATCTTGTGAGATTTCGTCCTGAGGAGTGATAACTCTCGCATCTTTCTCACTTTCAGAAGGATCGAGTAGATCTTCATTTGTGAATCCTAGCTCTGAACTTTTACCATCTGGAATTTCTGGTATTTGCTCAAATAAGAGTTTATGAGATTCAGGTGTGTCAGTTTGAACAACAGGCTCTTGTTGAATATTGCATTCAAACTCAGTATTGGAATAATTCTGCATATTGTTTGTATTCTGAATATTGAAATCCATGTAGTTGTCTAAATTTGATACATTTTTACTAAGGATGTCTGATCTTTCATCGAACCTCATACTGTCGTTATTTGGTTCTAAACCATTGTCTTCTAAATTTAATAAATCTGATTTTTCATCAGGAGATACATTTTCCTTATCATGTTCTCCTGCATTTTGATACCCATTTGGATGGATGTCTTCATCATCACTGTCGGGTAGTGGTTGAACTGCATTGAGATCCACGTTTGATCCAATTTTACCAAACCGTTCACAAGTGTCATCATCTTTTTCTTGATAGAAGCTCATACTCATTGGATCTCTTTCTTTATTTTTTAATCTCTCAAAAAGTTCATCGTCACCTTCAACATTGAATGAATTTGTTTCTGTATGACTTTGGAATACCTGTAAATAAGTAAAAAATTATAAATTTAGTAATTTATTTTTGAATCATACAGTATAGTAGCTTCAATAGTTGCAATAACTATTGCTGCAGTCTGATTGTCAATATCATGGTTGTGAATTTGGTTTCCACTTGAGAGAATTATTTTCAATTATTTTAATTTCTACACTCTGGCAAAATAATGTGTGGTATTGAAATGTGTTATTCAGGAATTACAATGTTTTGTCATAAGTAGTCTAGGTTATTATACTTGGGATATTGAATTGAAAAAAATATAAAGAAAAACACACCTGTATATTACAGAAATCAGTAGTATCTTTTTGTATCCTTTCAAAATCTTGCAAGAGGCTTGTGTCTTTTATCTTATCTTGTTCAATGCCTACATTAAATCCAAAGCCCAAACTCTCCATTTCACATTTGTCATTACCATTTAAATGCTCTGTTACACCTTCCATTGAAATGTTCTGAAAATATTCATCCTTTTTAATATACACTTACAGTGTACATACATTATCATTGCAAATTTCAAAAAGAGAGAAAATTTTAATAGATGTTAGCTATTACTCCTATATATAAATTTATTAAAAATATAAAATAGTTTTGCTTATCAAAATAGAAACATTTCATTTTAAAATACTTAAAGTTTGAAATGTCACAAATTTTTAAATTTTAACATTCTAACATGCTTTACACATGTTGTTTAATTTAAATATGAGATGTTGATAATCAACTGATAAATATTTTGTATAAACAAATGTGTAGAAATCTCAAAAGTGCCAATTATCATTATGATAATGAGAAAACTAATTATAACTGAGCATAAACTAACATGATGCCCATTGAGCTGATCACAGTTGTCCAAGTCTTGTAGTTCAGCCGGCCGGATGACAGCCTCAGTCTGGAACTGGGTAACATCTGGTAGCTCAATGTCATCCATTGGTAAAGGTTTGCGAGGGCTCTCAGCTAACAATACATCCGAGCCTGCCACACTGCCTGGTACAAATACCGGCGCATCAGGGTTGAGCGGTGAACTGTTCATGTCTACTGAACTGCTTTCCCAAGCAGACTGAAATATTGATTGACATAATTTAATTTAAGCAAGTCCAGATATGACAATTTTGTTTAATATATTTCATTATTGGGGAGATTCCAAGTACCTCTATTAAAATAAAATAAAACACTATAAGTAAATATACACAAAAATAGCTTGCAAGGGACAATTTTTGCATTTATGTACAATAGTCATTTTCATGCAATAAAATAATATTATCTATATATTTTTATCAATTTCAATTCTTTAAATTTATCAATTCTCTAAATTTATAACACTTAATAATTCCCTAGAAATAAAAAAGTGATGTAATATGGAGAGAAATTGTGATAAGGATGGAAATGATATCATTTGCATATAATGATTAATATGAAATTGTATTTTTTCGTTAAACAATGCCGTTTCTTATACAATTAATATTTAACAAGCAATTTATTTATTTCAATATAGTCCTTCTGTAATTGAAAAATAATTTAAATATTTCTGTACGCCTAACGATTTATTATTATAATTTTAATTAATTATAATTTTAATAACTATTGTTGTTAAACTCAAGGCAACAAAGGTAATAGATATTAGAAAACTTTTTGATTTTACCTTATTAATATGTTTTTTGTTTTGCTACATAACCTTAATAATATAAACCAAATGAAATTGATGCTAACTTGGTAGTTATATTTACTAAGATTAACAAAACAGTTACACATATGATAAACGATAAAAGTTAATAGCTTACGTTATCTTGACAAGGTGTTTCGGACCGTGGGGGCTCGTCGGCCTCTTCGCTCGGATTTTGTTCGCGTTCGCCTTCTCCTTTGTAATAATTCCACTCGTCTTCGGACTCCTCGCCGCTCTCCGCTACATTATCCACCAGGTTGCCGTCGACGTGGCTCGCTTCCACTGCACAATACAAAAGCAACGTGTTATTACTTATTACACACACTCGGAACCACCCGTCCGACACCAGGTGATCACGCAACGTTCACCCCCACTCGCTATCAACAGGTGACACACCCTTGCGTGATAAAACTTGCGAACACGTTCGGACTAGTCAAAATATTATATTTGTTCATATACAAACGTCAACTCCTAACAAAAAAAAGCCGGCAAACAGCTAGCGTGGTCGGCGTTAATATTTACCGGTCGCGATTTTTAAATTGCGAAAACTTCGAGGACGCCATTTCGAGAACGGTTTACGGAGACACGCCCGTGCCTGATGGATATATGTCTAGTCGAAAATATGCCAGGCGAGCCGCCGCCTTTGCGGGAATCCTTCGCCGGACGAAAGAGGGATGCGCCACACCACGAATAATCTATTTCCAGAACACCGCTCCGCATGAATCAACACAGAAATAACCGTTCACAAACTATTCAGTATTTCAAAATAATTAGTAAAAATTGGCTTCGACTCACGTACCGTAAACGGTATAATCACTACACAGAATAATATCACCACTGACGAATATGGTATAAGTTTTGAGCGTTGAATGTAGACAAAAGCCCGTTTACAAGTAGTGGAGTGGTCGTTGGAGAGCAGTACAGAGCCCACGGGCGTTCGATGTGTGACTGAGCGGGCGCGGCGGGCGGCGGGGGGTGGGGCGCGCGGGGCGCGGGACCGGCGCTCTCGGCTAGGGGGGCGCGCGCTCAGGGATGCCGTCTCGTTATAATAATAACATTATTTACGTCTAATATTATACATATAAAACAATATTATCCTCGTTTTATTTTAACAGTGGTATAACTGCATTGTTTATTTATATTATCATAATCTACTTTTACAGAATTATTAACAAATATAAAGGACTACTTATTAGGGAAAAAATACGTAATAACATAAAATATTATTTTCATATCATTTCTTTAGTAAAACTTATAGCATATAATTAGAAACAGACTTCAGCGAGCTTTCTCGTAGCTGTTAGTAATTACTAATTATAATATTGAGGCGTAAATAGATGCATGATAACATACAATATAAATTAAGGTCGTAAATTTCATACACACCTATGTACTAGAAGTTACCCATTACATTAGTGAATTTTTACAGGGCTACTAAGTAATTAAGGATGGAACATACCACACCTAGAAGAACCAATTTAGCTACGTTACTATATAAATAAAAGTGTATTATATTTTTAGTTAAGAGTTAATATAACACTCCAAAATGATATTCAAATAATTTGATCTTTTAGTAATATTAAAATCTAGCATATTTATGACTATATCATATTTATGATTAGATTTTTCACCATTAAATATTACATAAAATGGGAAAAAGTTTAATTTAAGGCCGTATATTCAAAGCGAGTAAAAGCTAAATGAATTGGAATATCTAAATCAAAAAACTTTTTTAAGCCTAACAATAGTGAAACTACAAATGAATACAATATATTTTTTTTACTTTCATATAAAAAGAAAAAAAAATTCGCGGTTATTTTATTTATTTACATAAAAATAATCTTGTACTCTGAATTATCAAGTAATAAAGGGAAAAAATTGTGAAGTCAGAAATATCAATTAGAAGATACTATGAAAAAAATATAATTATAAAATTTAGCTAGAAAGAAGATTGTTAATAAGAAAGAGCTACAGATGATTAACTAGAAAAATATTTTTAAGTATTTGCTATGTATATTTTTACACTGTATACCGCACATGGTATAGGGGACCTAATGACTAGTGTTAAGTTAACTCCCCACTTTCCGGCAAATTTCGAGGCATTGCGTGTTGAGTGGCAAAACTCAACGCCGGGCTGTCTTGGTGCCAGAGCGAAGAAATAAAAAATCATTCCCCTCGAGTGGGGATCGAACTCACAACCGTCATGTCATAGTCATACCCTTGTGACACTGCGCCACGACAGTACGCCTCATAAGTTAAGTAAATCAAATTAGCTTCACGCTGTATCCGGCACATAGCAGGGTAGGTTCCCTCTTTACTCTGCAGTCTCTAGTGTTAAGACACTCCGTCAAAACTTTCTGCCGAATTCTACGCCGCGCTTTGCCTCGACACCAGAGCGAAGAAATGGAAATATAAATTTAAGTAAATATTTCATCTCCTCGAGTGGGGGTGGAACCCACAACCAGTCGGTTTTACAGTCACACTTGGCGCCCCTGCGCCACGACTGTAAATTAAGTAAGTTATAATATAAAAATCATATCACGTCTACCCCCTACTGAAATGAGTTGCCAAAGTAAAATTTGTCCGCAATGTCAGGGACGAGGTCGCTTTCCCTGGCGTATTAAAACAATCAATAAAATTGCGCGCGCGTCGACAGCGATTTAAGTACGCATGTGATAGATGACACATCTTCGGCGGCGGTATCTATGGTTATCTTTCATTCTATATTGTATGTATTGGGTTGTTTGAAGAGATATTTATGATATGAAGTTTGGGAATGATAGACTTTTTAAATTATATAGAAATCTGTAAAGATATTTTTTGCAATTTTTGGAATTTGAAATGTGATATGAGTCATGCACAATTCTTTGTTATTCCAATTAGAGTACGGGTGTAAAGCCGCAGTAAGAAACTAGTAAATAATGAGGATAACTATTGTATATACAATAGTAAACACTAAGCAAGTACTATACTACAGTGCTAGTCTAGTTTTAAATTATATCAAAAAAATATATAAATAGAAAAAAAATGTATTTCATAACACAAGATACGGACCGTGACTCTGTAGTGTAAGGACGAAGAAATAATAATAAAACAAAAGTGTACACACCAGCGTGTGCCGGCGGGGTGGGCGGCGCCGGGTCTGGGTTCATGTCTGCGTCGTCGTCCATGTCGAGGTCCGCGTCCACGGCGGTCTCCGGGCCGAGGTCGTCGCTGTCGCTGTCCGAGACGCCGTTGTCCCCGCTCTCGGTGCAGTCGCCGCCACCAGCCTCGGCGACCATTTTGCAAGCTTCATTTTCTACGGCGAACGGTGGTGCGTTCACCACCGCGTTGTCCAGCCTACATTTAAGGTGTTATTTAGACATGTCAACAAATTTTGGAAACGAATAGTTTAGGCCAGCAGTGGCGCAAGGGGTAACGCGAATATAAACGCGATAACGCGAAAGTTTATGGGTTCGATGCGCACTGGAGGAAATTAAATATTTAATATTTTCGCTCGCTCAGGTAACGAGGCAGTGAGGCGTTGAGTTTTGCCACTTAACATGCAATGCCTCTAGAATTCGCCGGAACATGGGGAACGGAAAAACAGGTTCCGTTCTGTCTACCCCGCTATATGCTTAGCAGCTGCAACATGAAGCTTAAAAAAAGTAGTTAATAAATATTAATATGGAAATAAAATATTTAAACAAAAACAATATAACTATATTAACTTGCTAGCTAAGATAGCAAGATAAATAATAAACCAAAATACATTAACATTTATGTTTACCCAAGGTCCATGCGCGGGCAGTTATCGGCGACAATATCACGCGGGTCCTTCAGGAACACCACGATTATGGAAATATTGTCTTCAGAGCCGTCCTTCTTTGCCTGTCTTATTAAATTCTTCGGAACTGCCTTCAAGTCATCTGTTCGGACAATAAGAACAATAATTACTACTGTAATTTTCTTACTTTATTTTGAGAATATTATACATATATTGAAAATTTTATACGGTATCGAGCGAAACTAAAACATCTTTTAGATGACTCAGATTACTCAACGCTAACATTATCCTTTAAATTTAAACGTGTCATGTAATGATCTAGCGCGAAGTTTTGTTGCGAAGTCCATTGTGTCTGCAATTTGTTGCGGCACAATGGTGAATAAAGCGGACGGATATGGAGTAACGATGTTTATGTTTCCATTTGCCACAGCTCAAGCAGTGGGATGTCCTTGTTCAGTCTCAAGCTGGTCGTGTGAGTCATTTCAGTGCGTTTGTGCTGGCGCATGTATGATGTTGGGGCCAGTCGTGGCGACTGTAAAAGCGAAAGGTTGTGGATTCGATTCACACTCGAGGATATCTAATGTTACGTTCTGGTAACGATATACGATGAGCAAGTTGAGGACCGCCACTTAACACACAATGCCTCCAGAATTGGGAGGAAATGGGTAATGGAATTGTTTAATGACAGAGTATCTCTGCCATCCCCAATCCCCATTAGCATATCTATTAGGATATTTTCTGGAGGAGGAACTGTACTTTACTGTGTAACTTCGAACAGACATGTTCGTGTAAAGGTTGTTTTTTATTTTTGTCGGTGCAAATTTATTGTAAATAAAATTTCTGGGACGGGCATCAGACTATTATTTAGTGGACACAGACCCACTTCCCCCCCTTCCTACGCCCATGGTCTACCCTGCTATGTGTGCGGGATACAGCGTGAAGCGAAAAAATATATGCAAGTATCCGATGCGTGTTGGCTACCTACTAATTTATACTCCGTTATTTTCCTCTGATCCATTAACACAACACCAAGTTTGTAGCAAAGTTGGCCAGCATTGTTGACTCATACGGAGGGGTAAGAAAAAAACTGCGCTCTTTTACCTAAGTGTTGTCGACATGGTTTCATTTGGCCGCAGCAGTGCGCACATGCGATTTTGTAGTTTCACGATTGTCGCGTGCAATTCCATTTTAGCATTGAGGCCAGTTTACGTCATTATGATAATATTTGGTTATATTAAATGACAAAATTTAATTAATTTTTCAACACATTATATTATCATGATTCAACTTAGACAGGGCGTGTAGAGTACCTACCTACATACCTACTCTATACAGGGCTAGGTATACTGTAAATTCTCGGTAACACGAACGTTTTCAAATGCGCGTCGACAGCCGCTAGGCATAGATACACGCCTTGACTTTGCCTGCTATTTCGAGGCGCGGTCAACGCCATCGCCCTTTGCTTTTTTACCCTATTAAGTCTGGCACTGAGCCAAACGCGCTGTGTCTCTTGTAAAAGAAAAACAAATCAGATTATACTGTTAAATTGATTTATTTTTTAGTTGTAAATACTCTTTCAACATGCATGCATGCATGTATTTATTCTAGTAATGTTTTATTATACTCATCTATAATAATATTTGCTTACTAACGTTTGTTTACTTGTGCTTGAAAACGAAAACTGTGTCGCAATCACATTTCAAAAACATAAAACACTACAACTATTTTTAATTTTAAAACAGATGTTAATTGAACGTAGTGGAAAAGATTCATTTAAAATATTTAATAGAGATTCAGGTATTTCAATATGCCTAAATCTCCTAATACACCTAATAATTTTATTGAGTAGTTAAGATAGTAACATTGTGTAGTGACGTCATAATTTGAAAGTGACATATTTATAATATGTATACACCAAATTAAAAATAAAATATCAATTAACAACAATATATAATATATTGTCACATTAACGTTAAAATTAAAATAGAAAGTTAATTATAGTATTACCTATATTATAATGAGAAGAAATCATTCTATCAAAAACTATACATCCCATTTTTTATATTTCTATTTATAAATAATACAATCTAAGATAGTAAAGGCGATGATTGCAATGGTCACTACGGCACGCTAACGGTGATTCGGATGGAATGCGCCGCCGGCCATTGTTCCTGCAACTCGAGCAAAAACGAATTACGATCCACCGCATCGGTGCATACTAAACCGAACGCACCTGCTGCCTCATTACAAGGAATAGGTAGCGTCTGAGGGACCTGAGCACGAGTCGAAAATTCCAACGTAGATTTTATCCCAAGTACAAGGAACTTTTGCATATTTTTTAATTTTTAATTTTTCAACATCTGGTGCAACCCAAATTTTATTATCTGTGTAAAAAAGAGGATTTAATATTAAGCTGAATAAACTGAATAATCACGCGTTCGTTTAGACAAAAATGCAACTGGATTACTCTAATTGATATAGATGCAGAAAAAATGTTTAGAGTGTAGTGTGGCGAGATAACATCTTATACATGCTATTACGAGGTAGGAGGAAATGTAGTAATGGAATTGAGAGGGGAGTGGGGGGAGGGTGCGCCCGGGAGGCGGATCAAGTGCAATTTTACAGCAAGTTCATCCGGCTCGGTGCAACTTGCAGCTTGGCAAGACGATCGCGATAGAATACATTGTGTCGAATAGAATCGGCATGCACTTTGTAATTAACTCTTTAACTACGTTCTAAGTTATGGGTTTTTAGAAATGCATTTTATAACAAGTTTCTTCTAATAATAAGTCACCTGCCATACAACAGAATAAGGATAATAAAAATAATAAAAATATTAATGAAATAAATTTAGAAAATTCAACACATATGCCAAAAATAACGGTTCAGAAAATTTCAGTTGCAATTTGTCTAGCATTCAGCCGCCACGGTCGATATTTTATCAGTAGTAGAGTATTTCATATCCGCTAACATTAAAATTAATATTGAAAGATCGATGAACGCTTGGATCAGGGAGGCTGGTGTTTTCATGCTGCAGCACGGCTAGGGAGAACCCCCCGACGCCATTGCAGGCTCCACTTAAGCCTCGACCTACCTATACATAAAGTTCAGCCTTGGTATGAACGAGTCTGATGTTTTCTTAGTTCGAATTACTTGTTTTATAGTTATTTTTTTTTATATTTAATTAAAAAAAACTGTTGTAACTCCTCAAAAAAGTATATATAGTTGAAATGAGTCTCAATCCTTATACTTCTATATAGAAAGTAGTAATCTTATTTAAAATAGGTCTTGAACGTAAGAATAGATTGATGCACGTTCCTAAAGGCACGTGTGCTGTTTCGTTCGTGTATTAAACCCGATAGCGGTGACTGCGGTCTAACTGTATCGTGACGCCAATATGTCTATTGGCGATATATCACGATAATGACAATGGATAGATTTCAATATTATATTACGTTACAGTTACAATTACAATGACGTGTCATAGTTCATCATCAAACTATTTTATGTAATAAATAAATTCCATTTCAGCATTCAAGTGATAATTTCTTCTCGTTTTTTCAGCTTCACTCTGTATCCCGCAAAGCAAGGTAGGTAGAAGGAGTTTAGTGTTAAAACACTCCTCCACTCCAACTTTTCGTCGCTGTCTGGAGGCATAGCTTGTCGAGTGGAGGAACAGATCGCCCGCGCTATTTCCTTGGTACCAAAGCAAAGAAATTAAAATATCAAATACTTTATTTCCTTGATCAGGTATTGAACCCACAACTTGTCGCGTTTACAGTCACCGCTTGTGCCCAAGTACAAACATACATATATCCATATAAGGTTCCTAAGCGAGAAAGTGGCAAAAGCTTATATTTACAGACACATTATAGTAGAAAAACAAACTTGATGCGGCCACTTAAGCCCGTCGTCTGGCTGTTAGCGAGGGCCTCGTCTCGTCCAGACACATGACAAATAAAGGGCAACCTAGCCGAGAGCTTTCTCAAAGATATTAGATATCTGGTCTACGTAATCCCATTAGTATAGGCTGACAATATTAGACAAACATTAAATTACATAAACATAAAAAATGTTTATAAGTAAAAGATATATATATATATATTGTAATGTATATTGGAAAACACATACACATATACTACTGATAACATATAGGTATCTTGGTTTCAAATAAATATTTAAGATTATAAATCAATAAATAATTTCCTATTACATATTTAGTATTATCTTAATATAACACACTAATATTTGTAATATGGTCACTCATTGGCCATGGTCATAGGAGGGAGACAGGGTAAACTTTTTGCTCACAGCTCATCAAACGGCCGGTAATTGGTTAGCGTGAGGACCAGAGGGCCCGGAAGAGTTGTACGCAGCACTGGCGGGAATTCTCTAATTAACGCTCGCAGCCAGCCGCCGCCGATCCGATTGCCCTCGTGTAATTGAAAGGTTGCCTTGGCTGTCTGCGCGTCTGCGCTGCTGCTTTTCAAATCTACTATGTAACGCTATTTTTTTTTTCTTTATGTAGGATATATCTCTGTTGCGGACTTATGTAACTAAGTATATGTTATTTTTAAAATATAAGTTATAAGATAGAGGAAAAAGTCCGTTGTTTTTATATAACGTGTTAAATTAATTGATTAAATTTTTGACAGCAAACGTAACTCTAGTAAAGTTGTTAGTTTTCAATGCAAAATTTGACAATATATATTATAATATACTAAAACGTTTCAAATTAAACTAGAAATGAATGCAAAGTGTGAAACACGAGAACCAGGCCAGTGGATGTTGCTTTCACACCGGTACAATTATCCGGCAACAAACAATGTTCATCTTGTCCACATTATTTGTGGCTTATCAGTTTTTATATTTTATTGCATGAAGTAAATTATTTTTTATAATTTTTTTATCAACGCTTTTTATGCAAAAAGCAAGAATTAAAAAGAGGTTTGTCCCTGTGATTATATACGATTAATACTTTTCAGTACTATTGGACCTCGTAAATGTTACATATCTTAATAAAACTAAACATGAATTTAAGTTAAAAAGTTAAAGGTGGCTTAACGTGTTGGCCTAAGATAAAATCTTGATCTAAATCTCTTATGATTTCAATTTAAATGCAAGCTACGACAATGACGTGATTCTTGAACGCAAAACGCGGAAGTATGCAACAAGTGTTACATTTTTGTATCTTCAAAGAGAAACGCTTAAAACGCATCGCAGCGCAGTTCAACCTTTGTAGGCTCAAGCGAGGATTGTTGCAAAATCAGATGTTTCGTCACTTACAAATGTTGTAAAAAGTTTTTACATTTCAAATTAAATATTGATATCATAATATACATAAACTCTGTCTAATCCTAATAATATTATAAATGTGAAATTATGTGAGGGTGGGTGTTTCTTCAACTTTCACGCAAAAATTACTCAATGGATTTTTTCAAACTCGACAGTCATATAATAAGCTTAAGCTGGCGAAGCCTCGCTGGGTGGCCAATATATATTATATAGAGCATAGACAATAACTAGTCCCCGATAAGATACGTTACAGTATAAAAGCTACATTGCAGTAATATTAAACATTATCTACCCTACCGGCAAACTTATCTTTACAGCTAACGCGGACTTTTATTTCGCGTGCCAATAATGGGCGGTGATGAAAGTCGTGTGCGTTTCATAAAATTACAATTACATCGACAATATGTGCAATGTTGCACTGAAACCCGATAAGGTTGTTCACAAGCCGTTTTGTCAATTTATTATTAACACATGAAAAAAAGGTACTTGCGTAATAATTTGCTTTCGATTCCGTTACAAAACATTAAAATTACATATAATTTATATAATTCATTCTCCCGAGTGGGAATCGAGCTTACAAATACCACGTTTATAGTCACCCCCTTTTGCCACGACGGCCTTGGTCTCTAATTTCGTAATATCTATTAATACCCAAGTTACCTAAAAATCAAAAATACCTATAATTAATTAAAGTATTAATTGTTGTTTTTAATTCATTAAATCGTAAACGCGCTTTGCACGCTCCACGATTATGTTTTATCATCGGAACACAAACATTCATTAGGCTGTGTGACAGACTGACAGCGTTCACGTGGCACGGGCAGCGACCTCGCCCGCTAGACGAATCAAAATCACAGATCTATAGATAATTCACACGGACGCCGCATATGGTACGTGTGTGTCATATTCATGTGTGATTCACGCCATGGCTTGGTTGTTGAGCGTGCATCCTAACGAGCTATCACATCATCTGCATCAGACTTTAGCAAATAACAATTTAATAGAATGTAATGTAGTTATTAGTTTGCGTACAATATATAGAGAAAAATAAAAAAAACAATGATTTAAGTATTTAAAAGTATTTTTTTAGCTTCACGCTGTAACACGCACATAGTAAAGACGAGAACGTAGTGGGGAAAGGGAACGTAGTGAAAAGACACTCCGGTTTCACTTTCCACCGAATGTGTATTGCGTTTTGAGTGACGGAACTCAATGCAGCGCTTTGCCTAGTTACCAGAGCGAGGTATAAATAAAATAGTATAATAATTTATTTACACAATAACATTAAATATCTCTTTATTGCTAAGAGTTTTGGTTATTAATTTATTATCAATGTACATATTTTTATATAAACTCGACTCGTCGTCCATATTTGGATTTACATTACATATATAACCTTTATAATATAAAGCTTGAAAAATCAGCACACATCTGCTCGCTAAAGCGGCAGCCTGTTGTAAAACACCTTACATGACCGCATATGCAAATGATATCGTGCTGAATTTGCATGAAAAACGCAACGTGCCTAAATGGTAATTTCTAAATTGTACCAAGTCTGCTTTTCTCGCAGTACTTTCATATATTGGAGTACAATAATAGACAGATAATCTCCTAGACGAATGACGAACGATGAACAGAACAACAATTGTATAGTACGGTCATCAAGTCGTGGCGATCCTGAAGTTGGGTTTTCTGAAATTTTGCACATTATTCTCTCGGGAACAGTTGATTACTCTTAATCAAAAGTAAGAAAAACCCTAAAAATGAAATCTGCGCACCTCTTCCAATCATCAACAACTAACTTCAGAATCACGTCCCAGGGCCACGACTTGTTGACCGTACTGTAATAATAGCAAATTGCAATCCGGATAACCGTCACTGCTATCACGCGCTGTCCGACCGGCGCTGCGCACTCCTATTTGCCTTGCTCTCTCGCTCGACCCTGCCGCCCTCTCACCCGGGGGTCAATCAGAATTGCTATTTCCGAATATACGACACATCCTATTACCTATTGCTAATTGGCTAGCGAATAGAATATACAGTACGAGTGGTAATTTGAAAAATGATTCATTCACTCATAGAAATATCGAGGAGATTGCATCAGTAGTGGTTTACAGCGCTGTGAATAATCGCATATTTTAGATTTAGATGATTGTACAATTTGGTATCAAGTTAATATTTTTATTAAATTTCATAATTTTTTTGTTTCTCAACTTTTCTTAGGATGTATTTGAATAATAATCCATTATATAATTACATATTTTATGATTACATTGATTCTCATAATACCACTTTTAAGGTTTCATAAGCATTGTAACTAGACAGGTGCTTTCCCAAGAAGGGTAAAGTTACAATCGATTTACCAAACATGGTAAGCTATCGTGTCGTGAATCTGCAGAAGGCTTCATCACGAAGTAAATCGTGAGAGAGAGCCAAGTAAGTAGATAAAGTTCATCAAAACGTAAAAGTCCTTGTCCTAACAAAATATGATAGGCCAATCCTTTTGCTATAACAATGTGATTGTTTCCTTAATAATAAATAATCTATTTTATATGTATAAAAATTCTGCATTTATATTTTAAGAACTAATAAAAATACATTTTCATAATAACTCCGACGCAACAGCGAAACGTAAGTCGGTCACGCCAGTCGCTGCTTTCTCGAGGATCTGCGTCGGCGTCCGAGGCGCTCGCCCGCGCCTCCTTTACATACAATCATACACCGCCGGAGCGCCGGCCCACATCGCGATTGTGTGAGTCAGCGCCGGCGCCGCCATACGGGCTTGTTTACAATTGACACAATTAATGACACTCACCAAAACCGGCCTTCCTCCGCAGGGATTTTGTACAATTGCATTTAGCTCATCTTATGTTTTTGCTTTCATCTTAAGAAGTACTTATTATATTAACAAAATAGTATATATTTAAAAATATACAGTATATTTTATGTATAAAATAGAAATATTTTAGTAGTGAATATTTTAGTATTTATATACACGATTACGGAATAAGTGTTGATATTCAGGATATTTTAGTCTATTTTCGTATTGTTTATCTTTAAGCATTAATATCTTTTTCATATTAAACTAATAAGTTAACACACACAAAGTAACTCAACAAATGTGCCACGCCAGTTCCCTAAACAGTTCAATAAAAATCAATGTCTCAATTTTAATCGTGTACACATTTATGTTCATTATGTTCCGTCACGATTCAGTAGAGCACAAGACGTGCAATGAAGCGAAACGATATTATGAAGGCAGGTAGAAATGTAACGTTAATTTCAAAATTTACATATGTAATCTAATAGGTACATCAATTTAATGTTAAGGAGAAAAAAAAGAAAGAAATTATAAAATTTTTAAAAAATATGAAAATCTTCAATTGATAGTATATATTTTAGTCTATGGAAACAGATGATGATTATAACAATGTTATTAATAGGCCACCAACGTTGCGCTACCTTGCACATATGTAAATAGGGATCTGACCAAACAATGTCAAGTAAGAGGAAAATTATAATATTTTAAACGAGACCATGATTTAATTTATAAAATGACTCAACAACCTTTAACTATATCGTTCAAGAATCGAGGTCAAGCTGGTTAGACAGGACAACACAAGACCACAAAAAAAAATAACAAACAATTTAAGATGTAATTCAGTCTGATTCAAATGACGCTATTTAATTTTCGTTTCAAGACTAAAAGAACTTACGACGTGAAGGAATTTATCAGTCCTATAAAAAATACTTAGATATTTGTTGAAGCAAAATTAAATTTTATTGTGTATAGAATGAAATCATATAGCTCTTGCTCGAAAAAATGTCTGAATTAGTCACAATAAGTAGTGGTGTTCAATGAAGTGTGAGAATATATTTTGACTTCTCAAACATTCCTCCTAAAGCCGTGTGAATGAGTCGTATAGATGTGTGGATCACTCATCTGCTGTGCAATTAAAACATTCAACTGTGGGTATATCTCTGTCTCTTCTTCAACAATTATTCAGGCTCGCTTTATACAAGTATATGTATTTAACAATACTATAAAACTAATAATTCTTATAATACAATATAATTAAACAGTTTAGTCATTTATTTTGTATTATCTTATTAGAAAAAAAAACAATGTCTTATCTGTTCGTTCAAAAAGTTTTGGTCACAAGGTTTATAATTGAAGTTCTGCGTGTCTCGGGCCGAGGCCGACGCGGGGAGAAATCGAGTGTTACTGCACTTTAAAACAATTCAAAAGGTCAGCTAAATTGAAGTGACTTGCAATAATACTAATTTCAGATACTAATAATAGAGTGATTTCATATAAACTCTATTCATATAATGTTATACCGGCCACCGGCTACCGGCTTACCAGCTTTCTGTGCTTATCCATCAAAATTAGATGAAGATGGGAAAAATATTAACAAACAAAAACAGTTACGTAGTACTCGACGCGCAATAAATAATTATAGCTGAATTAGATCGCGTCTACATTAAACAAAGAATAGGTTATTCACCTCGTACTGACGATATAACCGATAATATTAATAGCAATTTCGTTCGAGATAGTATTTTTGTAGCAGTTGATTACATGTTGCGATTTAGTATTAGTATAACAATTGAAAACGTTAATTTAACTAACTTTTTTATTTTTACAGCATTTAATTATAATAATGTATTTTATACAAATAATATAAAAAAAACAAAAGGTAAGAAATAACGAGAATGAAATGAATGTACAGTATGATTTTATTTATTGAATATTGTGTCTAAATAATAATAGCTGTGATATTTTCATATTATTTTAGCTTGATTTAATAGAATAAAACGAATTACAAATTATTATAGATTATATTGGCAACGATCAATATCAGCCGTATTAAGGGCTCGTCTTGTGTGGGTTGCATGACACAGAATAGTTAGAGCGCTTTACCCACGCTATATATTTGTGCTTGGTGATTACATTAATATTTAAGTGATATTTATAATAATAACAAAGATATAAATATAATTTTAACATTTATATGAATTAAAATATACGTATGAGCCGCTGTTAGGGAATCTGTTTATTAATTAAATTCCATTTGATAAAATGTTTATATTTGATTTTATTCAAAAATTTTTGTTTTCACGATCTGATTAGAAGACAACGTTCCAGGTTCCACAGTTCAAAATGTAATATTTCTTAATGGGCGGAAAGAATGAGCAAAACCATCAACGGAGTAACTTATTACGATGTTACTTACCTCTAGAAATAAAACGTACAAATATAAAATAAATATTTAGAATTGTGTGAATTAAGTATTTATAGTTTATGCATATTATAGATATTCCACAATATAATAGAAATTCTATAATGTCAAGTAATAAGTGTAGTAAACCATTTTGTTTACCAAACCAAATAAATATTTCCAAAATTTTATCATTTTTTGTTATATCTACCTAGATATATATAGATAGAGAATCAAGTTTAAATTTACTAAACTGATGGAGCTCAAGAAAATGTAACTAAAAGATAAATAAGAAAGCAAGACGATTGTAAGCAGACACTGCACTGATTCAAACGATACAGTTTCAAAGGAAAGTGCCCGGCTCACTGTTCGCTTCATACGTGCGGACAGAAATAACACAGTTATAAAATTTGATGTGTTCAGTTTAAAGATGGTGCCTAAGATGGAATAAAAAAACGAGAAGACAAATACTCCAGCTGCGAAGTGCATTGGCACTGCACTGACAGAATTATCCGATTATGTACGGTGGGGGAATGGTTATTTCTGTACATTTCGCGAGAAATGGCATCGCCGTGAACATTCTTTAATCAATAAAAGTCGTGAAGCAAGATACTAGTCGAGCGTACTTAAAATGCGGAACGAGTTAAAATGCTTACGTAGTGTGAATGTATAAAAATAAATAGATTCTTACATTGTCTGCGTTAGATGTTTTAAAGCTATATTTTGTGTATATACTATTAGTGTATTGTGTATATACGAAAAGAAATATAAATACACGAGTAAATTTTATATGAGTACAATTAACGCTATATTGAAAAGCCGACTTTACATTTTTAAAATGATTAGAAATACAAATTATAAGCTGTAAATAAAAGTCATATATTTAAACCACGCCATTTCTATAACAGAATATTGAATCTCATTGTACAAATCACTTGATATCTGTACTAGCAACATAATTCAGATACAGTGGCATTCAGGCATTCTACGGCCGCCGTATCATAATTGTTTGTAATTACAATTATAAAGAAGATCCTCGTAATATGTAATGCGACATTTATAAAAACTTCTGTCTGAAACCCATCCAACTGGTAATGCTAAATCTGTTAAATCAATACTATATTTGGACTGGCCGTAGGCAACGTCAGACTCGGCTTCATGGAAATACAATACACGAGTGAAAATGTTCATACTTATGTTAAGACTCACCACGTCACTCCTTACATGCGGCAGGGTAAATAAAATAAGGGGAGGACGACGCAAGCGAAGCGTATCTCATTTCTTACCACCTCTCGTCAACGTAGACCGTAGCGTAGACGTATATTTTAAATGCAAAAAGACCGCAACTCGCAAATCGCGGAAGAATGCACATCGTCTCGCCTACACTACTACATTTTTACACGGCAAGCACTTTATGTTCTGTCTTAAATTCCTATTTTTTCTTTCAATTACATATTACGATTATCATCAAGAAACCAATTATTTCAGTATAAAAATATATAGTGAAAAGGATATTATCATAAACTAGAAATCACTAATTCATTAAAAGAAAATAAACTCAACAGAACGTGTACCAGTTTGACGATGCCATGAATTAGAATCGAAGACTTGTTGGTCTCATGCGTCTATCGAACTACTTGCGTGAGAAAATATCTGAGAAAATTTTCCAATTACTGAAATGTCTATAATGTAGGATAGCTAGAAATGGACAAATTCATAAATTGTATCATACATATACTTTTTTTATATTTTATTATAAGTTTGTTGTATATTTCAACTCAGGTAATGATATAAGAGTGGGAGTAACGCACACGCTGAAAATGAATCAACGAGGGTAATGCCACGGGTCAGGAGGATAGCGAGCGTAGGCAGACTCGGAATAGGAACCAGTTTGGGTCATGCAACTCGTGCAATTCTATTTATATCCAAGTTCTGCATTCGGCCCACATAAAATAGATTCCTTAAGGTGTAAAATTATTGTCTGGAAATTAAGAATTAAAAAGCAACAAAAATATCATTGTAGCTCACTGAATCTGTGAATTATATTGAAAATAAGTGTATTGTAAGTTTTTTATTATGCTTGGATAATAAACGTCATATTATAAAAACCAATAATCAATTTAATTTTAATGAACTAGTTAGTGCTGAATGATGATATAAAAATAAATAAAGTAATTTTCAAGTAAAATAAGATATCAAAATGTAATATTGCTTAACCTGCGACTGATTTACGCTAAAATATTGTACTGTAGGAGGACTTAAACTATTCACATTAAACTTAGTACTTTGACAATAGCCAAAATGCATTCCTATTTTCTGAATATCCCCAAAGAACATACAGGTTGTATGTCAAATTTTAACTTTCTACGGCCAGAAGTTTCATCTCTCGTTGTCTGTTTCAGTATTGGAAAAGTTATATATATTTAATATGTAGTTAGATTCAGTACTATGCAACTGTAAAAATAATATAATCTAAAGTCGCAATAGTAAATATCGTTGTAAGGGAATATAAAATCGAATGTTTATATAAAACTTATAAATGTGAAACATTACCTTTAAAGGCTAAATTCTTCAGATTACTAATCCAAAATATAGTATAAGTTAAATCTATAATATCATCGCGATGCCATTTAGTACTCTTGAGAATCCTTTTACGGAGAGAAACAGCCGTGATTACATGACATTTGAAACTTATTTTATTTCAATTTTAAGTGAAGAAGATCTAACTCAAACTATATAAAATACTGTAATTAACAGCAGCGTCAATACCACAGGATAATTAAATGGATTTATGTTTTGTAAATATTTTTCAATTACCTGAAGTAAAAACAACTATATAAATTTGCAGATAAGAAATTGAACGCAAAATGTGTAATCAAGTAGTCTTGTATATGTATATATATATATATATATATATATATATATATATATATATATATATATATATATATATATATATATATATATATATATATATATATATAGAATTTAATATATATATATTAAATTCTCCTTTTTAGACTTAAGTTAAGTTTGGATAGATAAAAAAAAAGGAAAAAATCAAATTAAGACGAACAATGAAAAGTTCAATATTGTCTCCAGATACCCATCAAATTTTAGTATGCTAGTACCTCAGCGATTAAACATAATTGCAACCGTTAAGATGAGTCACGCTTAACGATGCACCCAAACATATTTGCCTTATAATATTGCTTTACTTTTTCTTATACCAACGAGTGACTTTTAAATGGAAATTGGTCGACTATGACGCCTAGATTTCCAACTTCTTTAAGCGTACACATAAATATTAATTAATAAATAACATAACTTTTAAAGTTATGCGCATTAGAAACACTTGTTTTTAGGTTTCTGTAGCTTTTAAGGCAAAAAAAAACCTATATAAGATAACTATGTTGTCCGTCCATCAGTCTGTATGAATGTCTGTATGTCTGTAAAGAGCCTTTATCTCAGGAACTACATCGAATCTAGTCGAAATTTAAATTATATATTCAAATCTATGGGACATTTTCTCTCACTTAAAAATTAATATATGGTCGTTTATATCGCAATAAAACGCGCATTTCGACACTATAAGAGGAATCTAAATTAATAGAGTACTTCCGGTTCACCGAGAATTAATAAATTTGACAGCTAGCATATACAGGTAGTACTAGTTAAGAAAAAAATCTGCAAAACTATACATCTGCGGCTCTGGCTAAGCTTAACTTGAATTCCAGAAAAAGCTCAAGGTCTTTAATTCTTGAAAGGAACCCTCATTTTATTACGAATCAATTATTTTATAACAAAAATAATAATAATATTTATACAGAATTAAGCATTTTTGAAAAGTAGAAAAACTAATGGTTTGAAATTAACAACATAAGGAGTCACGTCCTCGCAGGTGACGTCAGCCTGGGTAATTAACAGGCAAGCGTACGCCACAGGCTTGGTCGAATGCTCAAAGCAGAAGCCCGCAGGAAATCGCCGCTTACATCATCCACGTACGTGTCCTAGCATGCCTATTGTTTATAGTGGCCTTATTGGTCAAATCGAAAGAGACAAACACATTTAAATAAATTTATGGTAGTACAAAGTACCTAGAGTTTTCTAAAAATGTTTTGCTACCACTAAAAAAAATAACAGCACTTTTAAATTTAAAAAAAACGTTTACTTATTAGACGTTGATGCTTTTAATTTTAAAATCACAAAATAACCTATTACTATACTCTTTAACCATCTGTTTCGTTCACAAGTAAGATTTCTATTTTTGATGGAATGAAAATTCCACAAACGCCATAGGATTTTCAATTAAAATAGCATTTGGAATATAAATAGAAAAGAACTGTTTTTTGTCAATCACGTCTTAGGTCTAGTACTCTATAAATTAATAAGAGTCAAAGCAAAGTCTATGCGTCGTTCACTAATGCTTTGATGTAAATAGTATTCTCCCGTTAAGCAATGTGTCTGTGTCATTAATCTTGTCGATACCTTGTTTTTCTGATATCTCTTGTGTATTTTATAATTAAATTACACCTTCAAAGTGAAACAGGACGTAGATGTGTAAATTATAAGTTGCGCATATTTCATATATCTACTAACCTACGTATAAAGTAATGCTGTAGCAGTATAAGCATTAAAAGAGATTTCTTAAAATAAGGCAGTTTATAAATAGGATCGTGACGGGAAAGAATGAAGATTTTATGTGTAATGTAGTTTGAAGGAGGAGAGGAGTAAAATATCACATGACACACGACAGCCCACTAATTTAAGCCCCCTGTCCGAAGCCGAAGTGCCAGTGTAAATCAAGCCACACCCGAGCACGAAGAGCAAATAGTTATGAGTATGAGTGAGCACGTCCAACATGCAATTTCGACTATGAATAAATTTAAAACATCAACATATAGCTTTTTTCCCAATTTAAACAGAAAATTATACGATTACATTTTATATTTAAGTCTTGATAAAAAAACCTGTAGAGGGCACTGATAAAAACGAAAAAACATTTAATCTAAAGGAAGAAGCAGTTACTAAAAAATTAATAAGTACTAAGGATTTAGTAAACTTTTAAATCATATTTATTAGGAGAATGCGCAACAGCCAAAGGAGAAGATAAATGAAAAGGCGTACCGGCTTAGGGTCGTCAAAAGTAACGAGTAACAACTACGGGCACGTGTACCTATTTTTAACAACACTTACCGTCTCTCTTGTTTAACTGAAGCTTTCAACTTCCGAGCTTTAAAGCAATCCACACCTTTAAGGTTCCGCCTTCTTTAAATAAAATTTAAACAGATCTACGAAATGGAGTATGTAGCATAAGACTCAAATTAAGTAAATTGCGTTGTTCGATAGAGCGATGAACTCTTAGACAAAACGTTCTAGCACGTTCTGGCCTCTGATTTTAGTCATTATAAACAGATATTACAAAAAACTTGTGATTAAAATAATTAAGTTTTAAATTTGAGAGTTTTAGTATTATTTTATTACATGCATCTAAGACGTACCGGTACTCGACCGCAGACTGTTAGCCACAAGTTTAGACTCATTTCTCTATACAAGTAAGAGAAAATAAACGAAATAAAGGATGCAAAACAGCGACCACATCCACGACCAACAAGCCAAACATTAAACTACAACGTGTTTCAGATTGACTTAATATTTAACAGAATTAAAAAGTCATGTCTGCTTTGATAAATTTTTAGTATAAAGCACGGGATGCAGCGGGGTGCGCAAATTTTAGTACGGTTTCAATGGTTATATATTTTTAGTTTACAACTGCGGGGGCAGCAATTAAAATTTCTGTGATCTACTTCAACATACTAGAGTACAGTCGTTCAGTGAGACCACTTGACTTTGCGACAGCTCCGTTAGCAAAGCAGAAACCCAATTAATGTAAAACGGCGGCGCTCACAGTTACTTGCTACTTTTATAAACGTAGTCACTGTAGAAAGCTCGTTCTCATTGTCCAATAAGATTACAAATTCTTACGGATATAAAATTTATATACAAAATCTCTCCTTCAAAATTAATTATACTTTATATTTCTTACGGATAAACAAAAACTATAGTAAATTAAGAACTAATATTTTTAGTTTCATGGTAGTAGCTAGATATCCGATATGTCACTGGGTAAGATATATGATTGTAAACAATACGAACATGAAATTATAAAAATTGTAAATTCCAATACACCATAAAACAAATTTAGATCACCAAATATAAATGAAGCCGTAGGTGAAACTTTGATACAATACGAAATCTTAGGGGACATGACGTTATAGTATACCTAAATATTCGTTTGCCACCCCTCTTTAGGGTAGGAGACGTGAACGAAATTCGAAATAACCTATATTCTAATATAAAAACTGCCATATTATGTATATGCTGTTACATTAAATACAAAAGAGCATTTTCATCACTTTATGAACAGTGGCTATAATATATATATGTAGGTATGCATACAAATGTAATATTTATTTGATCATTCATTACTTTTGTTCAAATCTCGACGAAAGGTATGTAAAAATAGTGAAAACGTTTCAAAATGAAAGCGTCTTAATTATAAGTACACGTCATTGTGTATGAATATGGTATTTAACGTGCTGTGTGGATGTGGGCCGTGGATGAGCTCGCGTGACGCTGGAAAGCCAAGCGAGCGTGCATTTTGCAGGCCCTCATATAAAAATATAGAAACTATAATAGCTCTTTGTCTTTGCCACATAGAGATTAAAGTGCAACAGTAATATTTCCATTTATCCGAGCGCCGCTCGTTCGTACGCGCGCGCTTACACCACTACTTGCGGACGTTGGAGAAATTTAAATGGACGCGATAATCGTACTGCTATTAAAAATCTATCTAGATCTTAATAAATTAAAACGGTGTCCATTGATATTTTTATAAAGTGATTTAGTCACGGATAAAGTGTAAGTATACATTACCTAGACCACTGGTTCCCAACCAGTGGTCCGCGGACCACCAGTGATCCGTAGAAGCATAAATATGGTCCGCGAACGATTTTAATTTTGTGACTAGGAATGATGAGGCGAAGTTTTTGTTTGATTATCAAAGGTAATTTTTATTATACCTACGTGCATAGTGGTACCTGCTACCAAGAATGATATAAAATTTGTCCTTGATCAAGAAAAAGTTGGGAACCCCTGACCTAGACAAAAGGTTTAATTTGGATCAAAACAACAGATATGGTAATGAAAGATTTGCATTCGTACAGATGATAATTTAAATATATGCATGTTTTTATGTTTAACCAGTCCAGAAAGAAGTCCGAGTTTAATTCTGTCAGCGTTAAGTGTATTCGATGCCGTCCTTAACGAGTTGATTAATTTAACAATAATTAAGGAAGAAAAAAGTTAAGAAAATAAATGGAACTCACGAAAAATTAAAGTACTTTTTAAAACCACCTAAACATTATTCATTAGTAAAAAAAATAAGCGGTCAATTGAGAGCCGGTCTTGCTCACCGTACCAATTGAATGATTGTAAATCAACGGGAACGTGACATATAAAAGTGGAAAACTTAGGTTTGCGGGCTACTCTTTATGTAGCAAATTAACTACAAGCATAAGTTTCTAATATTTTTTTCTATATTCCTATTATTTTTTAGATGTTTTGTATTATAAATTTCACCAATCAAACTTCACAATAGTAATAGATCTGCCGGAAGTACCCTATAGTTTTTTAACGTTCGTATGTTTTAAACGCATTGACTTAGAAGCTTTTTTTTCCGATTAGAATTATTTTCAGACCATAGACTGGGATAGTTGATATTAATTTCAGCTCTATATATCAACGTAATCTTGACATCAATAACATACGGAGAAAAAACAATCTGTGTGGTAGTAGTAGTTTTTTCTTTTAAAGTACGTAATCCTAAAAAAATAATGCTTGTACCAATATAAAGTACGCAACACGCTACATAAAAATTCTAGACAGTTCTGGACATAAAAAAGAATTTTGAATAAATACCAAATTTAACTAGAGAATAAATCGAAAACCGAATATGA
This sequence comes from Heliconius sara, assembly GCA_917862395.2. Lineage (NCBI taxonomy): Eukaryota > Metazoa > Arthropoda > Insecta > Lepidoptera > Nymphalidae > Heliconius > Heliconius sara. The sequence continues at coordinate 3,276,901 of OU860799.1, forward strand.
AAATTCTCGGTCAAAATTAAATAAAGAGAATTTCCAAAATATCTTTGACGATCTGAAAAATTTTACTCTGAAAAGACATTGAAATAAGCAGCAATAATATATGAGCACGGTATACTCATAGTTCATAAAGTCCGCTTTCACGACGATAAATTACATTCAGTATATTTCAGGCAGGTTGCCACAGGTCGCTGAGCCATAGAGCTCATAACATAAGTTATTCATGATATTAGAACAAGGCGCAGCGCAATGGGCGTCGGGCGCTTAGGGCTAGGAGGGTCGACGCCCCTGACAACGTGACGTCACCCGCCCTACAGCTGGCTATGACGTCATACCGCCGCCACAACAAATACCTAAGAATAAAAATATAGAAGCCAATCACATATCAATCTAAGCAATATGTTTACCATATGTCCCAACTTCCAACATACCCTTGAACATTAACAGATGATTGCATCCACTTCTTTTATGTAAGTACATAAAGTTTTTTTTAACTTCACGCTGTATCACACAAATAGCAGGGTAGGTACGCAGTGGGAACCTGAGAACGTAGTGTTAAGAGACTTCGATGCCATTAAGACACTTCCATTTCCCACTTTCCAACGAATTCTGGAGGCATTGCATGTTGAGTGGCAGAACAAAACGCAGCGCTTTTCCTCGTTACCAGGACGAGGAAATGAAAATATTAAATATTTTATTTCCTCGACTGGGTATCAGATCCACAACTTATTGCATTTACAGCCACAAGATTGTGCGCGACGACTTTTTTTTAAAATTTAGAATCTAAAAGTAAGGGTCCAGCTGCCTCTTAACTAACCTATAAGCGAAATAATATATTATTTGCTGCATTTAAAATAGCAACATACCAATAATTCTCTTCTCGTCTGTTATTTCACCCGCACACTCACGAATAACTTTTGTCATAATATATTTAAGTTGAGATAGTTAGAAAGGCGGCTGAAGTGATTAATTGAGCACAGCAGTAAAACAAAATGCATTAAGAGAACAGCAACGACGACTCTAAACTAAGTACCGTAGCGGTGAGTAGCGGTACCAGCGTGATTTCTCGTCAAAACGGAGCCAGCGGCCGGCGAGAGTCCGTGCTCCAACACCAGATAAATAGATACCCAAATTGTTTTCTCTTCCTTCATCATTGTATCTTCAGAATGTAATTCCACAACTGTATATACATATAATGACGATACAAACGGTAATAACCTGGGAGATCTGGCATACAAACACCACGTTTAAAATGCGCCAGATTGGAACGTAGAGATAGCCGAAACAATGCATATAACAGTTCTTATATGCAGATAGTGCAGTTTAAATACACATTATATATTTCGAGATTGCCCGGCGATACGAGAGAAACTTGCGCGTGTATTGTGCTTTGTTAAAGTTTCTCGGCGGCAACGCTAATAAATTTAGATTCTTAGAGAATGCCAATATTCAGCAGTGACTAAGAGTTTTTTAGTTTTAAACGAATATATGTATGTACCTACACACGTATGAATAACGTCGACACTGTAGTTAGTTATGTAGTAATGATGAATGGTTATATTCTCTTTTAGTCTCACGCTGTACCTAGCACACAGTAGGTTAAATAGAGAGAACCTAGTTAAGAAACTCCGTTCCCCATTTTCTGCTGAATTCTGGATGCATCGCGTGTTGAGTGGTGGAACTCAACGCCACGATTTACCGACACCAGTGCGAAGAAATGAAAATACTGAATGTTGACTGACAACGACTGGCCTTAAACAGCTTATTATATTTTTTACATTTTTAAAATGTAATTCCACACTTAGAAAAGAAAAATATTTTTTTTTTTAAATACATATTAAAATTTTGACGCGGCTCCTGGAAACCGACCACTAAGCCATATGTTCTCATCAAGCTACGTCGACTTTTTTATATACTTGTTACTACTTATTTATGTTGTTAGTTAACTAATTATATTGTTAACTAAGTAAAATAAATTTTCTAAAAAAATAATATATGACATACGCCTAGGTTTGACGTTGGTATGATAATACTTTTCGTGTACCTCCCAACATATGTACATGACTGAATTCTACAAGATTCCGTTACGACAGTTTCATGTCAGTTGTCACACATATTGTCAAACTGACAATAGATTTTATTACAATGACCTGCTGCACTTTAAAAGTGTACACCTTACACGTATGAACGTAACAATAAGTATTGAAACATGTATTAATATTATTGTAGCAATTTACAAAAAAAAATCTGGTGATATATTGATTTGCATTTTAAAACGAATTAGCTTTTTTACAACGAAATGTAAGTTCTTTTAATTTTATGCAATTAAATATAGCAGAATTAAAAGTAATTAACGTTAATTACAAGTTAGCAGCAAAAAAAACTACTCAAAATTTATATAAAATATATATATTTAATTTCAAAACATAAATTACATTTACAATATCTACATCAAATACAAGAAATAAAACTTATTTATGATTATATTGCCCATCCAATAAGCTTCGCATCTAAGATAACAAGTAAAAGGAATGTACTGAGGCATTACAATTTACACGGACCAGAATGAGAACTAAATAGATCATTTAAGGCCATCGTGCAGTAATCTCATTTCCACGGTACAGGTTCGAAGACCCGTCGGCCGTCGCCACTCACTCGCGTGATCGCGCTCTATCAGCCACCGAGCTTTTTAATTAATCTAATAGATATATGGACGTGAACAATACCCATCATCGTTTTATCTACAGTTTCTCACTATTAATTGGACTAACACGAGATTAATGGATTCCGTATACTCGAATAACCATGTATATAAAGTTACAAAGTACTGGTAGCGTTCCTAGAAATCCTAAAGTGCACTTATAAGATTCATGTCGCCCACTCGTAAATATGCTAATAAGAAAAAATAAAATTTGAAACGAAAATAAATTACATTTCTTACAGGTATAATTTTCTCACACAACAGCATATCGTGGTATATTTTTGAAGTACTTTTTGTTCCCAGTTATATTTAATATGAAATCAATTACTTAAACACCGGTCACTCGTTTCTTTGTTTTCAGAAATACACCACAAGTACAGGTTAAGCAAAACGCCGGCCGGCGCGGCGCGACGGGACGCGGCGCGTGGGTGGGACTGAGCGCAGTTCCTGAGAGACGAGTGTAAACTCACATATATGCACGAAGAGACTTAGGGCCGCTGGTGCTAGGCGGAGAGCCACTGAGGATCGAATGGGGTGTCGGATATGATATCACTGGTATCGCGCAAAAAGTACCGCGGTGGCCGTTCGCACGGCCGGTGTATAGGGGACTGGCGCGCGCTGACTCTGAAACCCGGAGCCCGAGTCTACCCCGCACCCCTCTCCGACGCTCGCGCAGCGCCCTCCAGATGTTACCATTTACCGGCTGTGGTACGCAGAAACCTCCAGAACTAGTCTCTCATTAAATTTCCTCGAGGTCCATGTACTAAACGGATTTCAGAAAATATTCTAATTAATAATTCTTGAATATATTATTTAATTAAGTATTAATATAAAATTATATAGAACACATATAGATATGGGTTAGGTGAAGTATAAATAAAATATGTTTTTTATACATTTTTCTTAGATCCTCATGTAACTTTGTCTTAAAGAGAATTAATATATTTGAATAAGATGGGCGAAAGCAAGAAAAGATTTCATACATAGTGTGGAATATAAAAAATATTTTTCAACTTTCTACCACCATACAGGTGAGTGAGAATTAGGAAGAAAAGGTACTATTGGCTGTAATAATTTTGACGATGTCATTGTAGGAGAGGAAAAGATGGAAGTCATAATTAGCATATTTTCAAGAACGCCACAGCAAATGCTCCTCACTTTCACAGCATAGAATCGCGAGAGCCAAGCAACGCGGCGGCAACTGGCAACTCGTTGCGAAGCGGCGAGGAGACGACGACCCCGCGCAGCCACGCTCCACCGCGCCGGGCACCGCCTCGCCGAAACTTCGCACTTCACTTTTCCACCACAAGGAACTATCCAAACGCACCGGCCGTGAAATTACCGCAAATCTGACGCAACACCCGTCTACTAAACTAAACATTGTCAATGCAATCCAGACAAAAACAACTAAAAACAGTCGTTGTGGAACAATCCAGTGCTAATGATTATCTAGATGTAGATTAGGTTTTTTTTTATTATTTAAATATACATTGTTTTTTTTTTACTAAATTATAAGCAAATAAACAAATAATCGCAAAGTAATATTATAAAAAAACATATATATAAACTAAAAGTGCATACATACAATTTACTAATTGATTAGCCATTCTCGAAAACAATAGAGATATTACGAAGTGACCGGATAAGGTAAAGTTTGGTCCACGTCGTGCTGAATCTCAATGAGCAGCGCTTGCTCTCTCTTCACTTCGACCGTTCATAAGCCTACAGTAACATTACAGTAACAATGTGACTCACGATTGCAAAAATCTAAATTTGCATCAACATATGGTGTAGCGTCGAAGTCACTCGCGCACTTTGTACTTAGTAACATGAAAAAAAAATCGCCGTCACCATAAAATTGTATGTAATCTTTAATATTTTAAGTACCTATAGGCCTGTGGCAGTAGGAATATGCAAGCCTGCAGTCTTCTTATGCCTCCCTATATATATATATATATATATATATATATATATATATATATATATATATATATATATATATATATATATATATATAATAAATTGATAGACAGACAGAGCACCCAACTATACATATATATTATAACAGTTAGATAACGGATGTCACGAAGTCTTTATTTTACATCGATACTCATACTGTCTCCAATTATGGATCATTACTCACGCGTGCAATACTTATTAATATATAGTAACATATCTAGTCGTCATAAATACTTATATCGTATGACTCTTACTGATGCGTGAAATTATCGAATATAACATTACAATGAAAAGAAATTAAGTTTTTATTAATGTATTATTTGTACTTATCTTTTCACATATCTCTTAAGGAAAATTATTATTTTAGCATGCAGTATAAATACTTAAAAGCTTTATAAAATCTCCGTCTGTTGCAAAAGGAGCGAAAGTTCGTTTTGTTCGCTTCCTGAAGCAGGTTTCAATCTAGATAAGACTAAAGTGTTAAAACACGTTTTCAGAAAGTTTTCATAAGCTTATAGACATACTTCCTCCTGCGACGAGTAATATGTAACGTATTTTTTTAACAGTTCTGATGTCTAAAATACGTGCAGATTACACGGTCGACGAACTTACGTCCGAAAAAATAATAAATATTCGATTGTCTGAATGCGCTATGCGGATAAAAAATATACGGCGTTCTCAGAAAACATGAGAGCCGATGCTAAAATTATCATTGTATAAGTAAATATTAACTAAATAAAATAAAATCATAATAACAATAATTGAAATGTTATATTAAAAACTTTCTTTTTATGCGGTTAGGTTTATATTGATAAAATTAAACTAAACGCAGAAGATTAATCTCCATCACTTTTACCGCAATTAATTATATCTTGAAATTTAAATAATATAGTACAAAAAAAATAGAAGCTTTAATTAAAATCATGCATATTTATAATCATATTTAAAAAAAAAACGACTTATTCAGACATCATTTGGAGAGCATTGTTGAATTATAACGAGCCGCCCGCTGTACCGTCACAATGGTGTAGCGAAAACACAGTAGACTGGTAGACCAAACAGCATACGGCAAACAAGATCCGTCTCGACATTTATCGTACTTGAAAACTCCTGAACCCTTAAGGAGACTATAAAAACTTTCTACTATAGACTCTTATATCATGTGAATAGTTCTTGAGATATTTATATAATTATTAATGATACAAAACGGGTAATGATAGAACGGTTCTAGTGTTTTCCTACTGGCATTCTCTCGACGGCACATTATCATTATTTGAAGTACAACTTCCTGAAAGTAAACTAGTATCTGTGTATGGTAATTAATGTAATCGACCATAATACTGTGATAGTTAATTTGCTTAGAAAGAGGATTACCGTTACAGTATTTAGTTTACTGCAAACAATCTCGTCGCTGTATAATTTCCGATGGTCGGCCCAATCACGACCACAATACTTCTTACAAATAAATATTGTTATTTTCTATCTTATTCCTTTCTTTATGAAAGCTTTTCTATATATGTTAAGTACTATATAAAATAAGTTAAAATGTATGTGTAAAGTAGTATATGCCTTCTACAATATTTAAATATATATATATATATATATATATATATATATTTGAGAAACATTAAATTATATCTTCATTCGAAAGTACAATATTAAGCGAGAAAACGTTTAATAATAATTTTTATTCTTGCACAAATTTAACGACATTTAAATTCTAATGAATATATTTAAACAATTACTTAGTAGAATTTAATTTTCTTTATTAAATCGAGAAAGTGAACGTGAAACATTACTTTACTTTTCATAATTAAGGCATTATACAAAAATCGCATAATAAATTCTCTGATGCTGTTCATGTGTAAACCCAATTAGACAAGTAGTCTAACCCGCCCGATACCGAGATAACAAATTACATATTCGCAATTAATTCTTGCTTCTTAAGATTCTATCTTCACTAATTATTATTACCCAAGGTAACTAAAGTTAGGTACTATTAGTAAACGTACCAGATTTGTGGAGGCAACAACACGAGCTTTGCCAAATACCTACTTCCTGTACGTTGCACATAATATGTATAAATAACTAGCATACTCGTCCGTGGAATGATGTCATTAACCTGGCCTTAAAATGACATCTCGCTAATAAACCTAAAAATATTCTTTACAATTAATTTCGTGACATTATGACGTAGCTGCCTAAAATATAATGTGTTATCTATGTACAGTTCCAACTAAAAATAAATAAAAAAATTAAAAAATAATATTCCCAAGTACAATTCTGGTTCCCAATATCCAAAGTATTGCATATAAACATTAACGTTCCTGTCGTGTTTCGGATGACCAAAGAATTACACAATGCTGCCAGTTTTTTGTTCTTACTTACCTATACGGAAATCTTACTACAAGATTTAAAGTTACGGTAAATGACTATTTAATTTTTATCAAAATTAAATCTAGCAAGTGGTTGACAAGAAAATTATGGTCAGAATCACATATATGGATGAAGTGAAACAATATTCCTTTTAAGTCACATTTTTAAATATGACATATATATGACGAAGATTTTGTTACCGCATGTGAAAACAATCGCCCACCCACGTGGCTCTAAACTGGTGTATAGGTGATATAGTCCACGTCTTGGGCGCGATCCAACAAACGATTTACGACAAGATAAAATTAAAATATGCAACATTTTTGAATTCTCCGCTATGACGTGTATTTAGGTTGGTATGTGAGGAATGGTATCAACATAATACATATTATGTATATGTACGTACTAGAAAGTAAGCCGACAAATATATTTTTAAGCGCTTTTAACAAACTATTATAAATATATATTCACGATTTCAAGTCAAACGTCCAATTTTGTTACGAATGTTGGTAAAAAAGAATCTAAGGAATCCAATTTAGGAGATATCTCGTTATCCCAACGCAATGATTTGGGATCAGGACATCTTTTGTCAGCGTCTACCGTGAGTTTAGATCACAAAAGACGTAAATTGACAAAGAGTCCAAACCTCTTATTGGGAGGCTGTACACTTGTCCGCAAGATATATGGTAGTGTCACGACACAAAACGATGTCGATCGTGACTCTCTGGGTATTAAATGTTTTATTACACTGAACCAGTAGAAAGGGTTACAAAACGATAGCGATAAGAATTTTGTTTTTCTACTAGACACATATTTTTCATTATTACGTTTTAGAGATATACATATATAAAATAAATAAAAACAGACGTATGTGAGCCACGACAAAAAACTACATGATGCTATACGAGTCATAGACGCACGTCGACGATTCTGTGGCAAAGACAAGGGTGGGGCAGTACGGCAATAATTGTAATGATGTCAAAGAGAGGGCTGCACCACGGCAGCCGTCTCCCGCACCCGCACCGCTCTCTATTCATTTTTATAGCGATGCACCCTCCCGCCACGCCGTGAGACCACTCCACTGGTTATAATCAGTACTACCTATTGTTTTTAATCACTTGTTGGTTGCCTGAAAAGTATTTCTACTATAATTATATTTAAAAAATCAAATATTATTATCTGCATACTATAAATTATCAAGTTGTATTCCGAATCGCACTTCAATCAATACTATATATGAAATATTTTAACAATTTAAAACTTGAAGGTCAGACGGCAATACAAAATATAGGCGCTAAAAATATATGGTAAGCATTATTGTTTAACAAAGAAGTATATTGATTGACATACATGGTAGACTGTCATTGGATATTTATAATGCAAATTCTAGCACCATCACTGTCAGAGCCCCCGCACGGCCGCAGACGGCGCGATGCCCGACATATTATATGGAGCGCGACTTCGTATACTTTCATAGAAAATAATCATGTTAACCACTTACTTTCAACCACTTTATGTATTGAGAAATAAAAATGTATTGAGACATTGTCAGAGAACGTTGCTGTTTGCATGATTTAACAAAATGATATCTGTTGTAACTAAAGTTTTGTAAAATACAAATTCGCCATTTTTAATTTAGTATACTATTAGGTATGCATATATGTAACACATTTATAAATATCATTTATGTTATTTTATCACGTTTTTACAACACTCACTAAATTCTAGCTGAACACCAATATTCTTAATTTCTCTAACGTTTGAACAATCTATTGTTAGAACTTAATCATTTTATGAGTAGATATTAAAATACCTATTATTATTAGCAGAGATCAATTCCGTTACACACACAAAAAAAATTATAAAATTTATTTAGAGTGCGGCTAATCGCACATTCTAAAATGTTTAATTTAATGAAAAAAAAAAAAAAGAGAAAAGGGCTCTTAGTTATTTTATCACGAAGACGTTAATGAGTATGCCATAATCCATGGTTTGTTAGGCAAGTGGGACTTGTACTTTTCAAAACGCAATCTTCCTAAAGTATTTATTTAGAACAGAATTATTTTCTACTTAGAAATATTAAAAATTAAAATAATGACTTCATGAACATCACCTACTTTTTAATCTATTATTGAAACGTCCATTATTTGTAATTTAAGTAGTTGTTTAGTAAATTACCAAGAACATTTTAACAATTGTGTGACTAAAGTGTACGTTACCAGTGCTTGCTTGTAGTCAACGACTTAATCGAGGAAGTATTCGTTAAAATTTTAAATGACAATTACTAACCTGAATAGCTTAGGTGCAATTATTTGTTTTAAAAAGGAAAATTTAACATTAATTTAGTATAGTGTAGCTCATTACTCTAGAAAAAAAATTACGACGGCAATCTATGCTGATTTAATTTAATATATCTAATCTGTAGAGTTGTTTTAGTGTCAATTGTTTTTCAATCCCAGTCTTTTGTTCAGCACCACGCTGTATAATCCCTAGTCTAGTGTTAAGTCACTCTGATCTTTCTACTCGATTCCAGAGACATTGCGTTTTGAGTGACAAAACGACAGCCTTCGCCACAACACCAGAGTGAAAAAAATAAAATATTAATTCCTCAAGTGAGCATCGAACCTACATCTACATATCGCGTTTACTGTTACAGGCTTGCCACTGCGCCAGGACAGGATCCAACCCCACTCGTACTTTAAATTGAGCGTTCTATCAGAAAAATCCAGCAAATAATATTTCTAAATAAGTGTATAATGGAAAACAAACGACAATTTGCTTAAGTATACACAAAAACAAAAAAACAACAATTGTATTGTAGGTAGGTGGGAAGTAGGATGTGAATGAAAGTTGGCAGATAAAGTAACGATACAATAAACAGTGTCAAGGTCACTAACGTTGTGGTAGACGGTCTGCCAACTAGTGCCCAGTGCCCACTATCAACGCCCGCGCTAATATAGTCCTACAGAATCGGTATCGTCATACAATAATATATATACGAAAATACAGAAAAAAAATTTTTAGTAGCAGGTACTAATATGACAAAACATTATTTAGGCCGTTATTTATTAGGGCCACAAGCGTGTGACGGTAGCGCGACGGTTGTGCGTTCGATTTCCACTCACGGGAATGACTTATTATTTATAAATATTTTCATTTCTATGCTCTAGTAGGTACCAAGTTAAAAATCGTGGCTTTGAGTTCCGCCACTCAACACGCAATGACTTGAAAATTCAGCGGAAACCTTTCCTTTCCTTCTGCTTACCCAACTATATACGATATTTATGAAGCTGATAAATAAAAAACATGAATTTATTATTTTGTTATATTTACACATTGTTCATTCAATTTCAGAATGAAACACAAACGACAAGTGGAACAATATGATGTTGTGTTAAAATGATTCTTTATAGTTTATTTCGATTCGCATGAATATACGTTTTACATATATATTGCAATAAGAGAGGAAACGATGTCAACGGCTGGTGAATACGAATGACTTTGTATAATTTACGCTCTCGGGCCTCGACTCTGGAGCGGTCTACGGCTACACTGTACAAGCGGTTCATTGTAATTTAATGGACCCGCTGTCGCCAGTCATAACTTAATTAATGAGCTTCGTACTCTTACAAAATTAATTATAAACGTGTTTACAATATATCATATTGTGTATTTTCTATTTTTATTGTTATCTGTGTTTTATTGTAAATATCCTTCCGATATTTCTTTCAAGTGCATCATAATTTTGTATAGTCTGTATTTTCATTTTATAACTTGGAATGGAAGGCAGCAGTGTCTCACCACTAGACTCCCAGATTTCCTCTTGCATACCCTGCGATGTGCGGGATACAGTGTAAAACTGTATTTTTTGTGAGGGAGAACGAAATTAATATAGTATATAAATTGCCCATAGATTATAGATCCATAGAGTAATATATTATACGTGGTGCCCTACATCACAATTCGCTTAATAGGTCTTATCAGCTATCATCAGTCAATGGATACAATATCAATACAATCAGAAAGGCCGCATTATACAGGCGTTTTAACACCAATCGGTGTACTGTCATACATTTCTGTTAAATTTAATATAGGCATATTGAAAATTAATCAAAATGTTTTTCAGAATTTTTATTATAAATTCTTCGGCAAGGAAAACAACCAGCCTAGCTGTAAGAAGAAATACAGAAACTATAACTATGATAACTATTTTTAGGTTATCGTTTCAAATTTAGTAACAGCAGGGCCAAGGCGGATAGCTATTTATAAAAACATAAAAGTAGAAAGAATGAACGTAGAATAAAAGAGTGAAAAAACTGACAATTTCTTTTTTTATAAAACAACAGCGTGAAAACCATTCCACAGGCTTTGGTGTACAATAAAAAAGGAAACAGGAAGGAAGATGCCCCGGCGGGAAAAGCATCATATGAAAAATATATATGGTATGAGCTATGACATAGCCCTCAAATGTTTTTACGAAATTTGATCTTTACTATCAACGTTTTAAAGATTAATTTAGAAAATCCCGACGAATGAATGGTATTAATCCCGGCAGTCCCCGGGCGGATTAGCACCACATGACCACCCCGCTCCAGTTTAAATATCAACTGCGACTGTTTAAACTGCTAAAACTCATAATCCAATAAAGCCCTCATGTGTCCACTCGAGCGAGAGTTGGACTTTCAAAGGTACAGCGGTTTAATTATTAAAATAAATATCATTTTATACCGTAAAGTTTGTGCAAATTGAATTTGAAAATTTTCGACGCCATTTATATGGCTTTACGTGTTCTCGGAAGAAAATTGTTCATATTTTATAAGACGATTATAAAGAAAGGTGAAGCATTAGATATGGCTTTACGTTATGATTTTAGAAGATTCTTTTCTACGTGAAGATAGACCCCGTCCTCTACTTCGTTATATTTCAAAGTAAGTAAATGAAAGAATAATAAAAAATTAAAAATAATATGAACACAACAAATGTTTTTTCGAACAATGTTAACATTTAAAAGAAACAAATGGCAAGGTCACCGCAAAATATAAGAAGCACCGTTGTTATTTATCAGTGGTGTGCCTACTGACAATGGCCCGTTTACACGAGCGCTGGCGAAGTTCATTTAGAAAGGTTTCATCAAGACGCGTCTGGAACGGGGGTGCGGTGGACGCAGTGGAAACAAAGTATCGAATTTCTCCACTTCCCCACTTCCGACGCAATTACGAAACAATATAGTCGAGTTGTTGCGGGTTGGTTGCGGGTTGACCGCAGTCGCTGGGACCTAGACTGCGCCGCAATCTCGTTACGATGCACAAAAGCGTTTTGTTATACAACTTAGGTATTTGCGAGACCCATTTTCAAAGTTTCTGAATAGTTTCACGAATAAATTATGAAGTTCAAAATTCAATGTCAAATTTGAATAGAAGTGTGCTCACAAAATTTTCATAAATTTAATGAAAAGCCTGTTATGAGAAAATCTTGTGTTTGAACATGAAATACAGGCACAAAATGTTATAATTAATATTTACATTTTACGAGGAGAATAAAATTAAATATAAAATTATTATTCGAAATAACACATTATTTCGAAACATATTTTTATAAAAAATCTACTCATCACTATTTTGTTAGAGAATAGATAGAAATTAGATACAGCGTTAAGCAAACGATATACAATATCGATATTTCCGTGGATAATGCGGCAGATATCGGTAACGCGATACTTTCTTTTATGTAATCAAGGTGATCAAACTGTAAGTTTCTCTTTGGGGCATCATTCAGATAGTAACTTGATCTAGAAAATTATGTCCGTTAATCATAAAACTCGATTCAAACATCAACTTGTCACTACATCGGAATAGCCGGCTAGGGCTGTCAGGTTATTATAACGCACAATTACATTCATATATTTATTTTTTTATTTAATTTAATTAATAATTTATGATATCTATTAATAATTGTAATAAAATGAGTGTGTAAAATATATTATTTATAATTATAAACATGTAAGTAAAAATACTGCATTAATATTCTTACAATTGTTTCAATTAGCCAACCCAACACAAAAGAATAGGCATAACGACTTCCAATTCTGCACTCTGTTCTAACTAAGCAAACTTACAGTCTCAAGAACTTTTAATTTCTTTTTGACGCCGCAAACCAAATGGAACAATAGTGAAAGTGGCATACAACACCCTCTCCCTTAGTACAAGTGTCACAATGAAAAACCCTTACATTTGTGTGACAACAAAAATCTGTTGAGCAGCATAAAAGCTTTTCGCCTTGAGCGTACCGATCCATTAAAGACACTTTACAAAGACTGGAAGGGCGCCTAAGTTACGGCAACCACAACAAGTACGACTGAGACTTCCGTAGCAGAAAATATCAAAATGCGGGGAGCTAACGATCTTGTTTCCTTGGTTTTATATTCATATAGTTACATACTGTGTATTAGCAATACCAAGGTTACGTCACAAGCGTGTGAATCAACCAATATAGCTTTTCTCGAGTGCTGCCAATCAATGCCGATCGCGAAATCGCTAAACAAAGCGAATTCAGTCATTGAATTAAAATCTAAATGAAGTTAAATAGGAACAGGTCAAGGTCAGCCTTTGAGAAATCTTTAGCTGAACTCATTATTAAAACATTTAAACCCATGATTTATTCTCATGTTAATTCAATTCTAGAGCCGTGAACCAAAGTAATAAGTTCATTAAAATATAAACATATCGTTATATAAGTGCTTGATATGACTTTCTTATCAGGAAACTAAGCCGTTGCGACCGCTATTTATAGGTATGACATAAGTGAAAAGGCACTTGACTCATGACAAAACGGTTTTAAATGTATACCTATAAGTGGCTACATCGATAGCAGGAGCGGTAACCAGTTGTAAGAAACCTTAAAAATCTAAATTTATTGAAGTAATCAAGGACAGATGAGTTTTTAACAAACTCGCATTTAAGAATTCTTTTCTGATTATTAAATTAAAACGAATGTACTTCCAAAATATCTTTTAACATTTAATTACTTTAAAGGAATCCCAGATAATTGTTTATTTCCTTTTTGTATTGATTGTGAAACCGTTACTTCATTTCCACTGCACGTTGAATAAAATGGGTAAAAGAATAAAAAATAACAAAGCACTTACTTGGATCATTCATCAACTGATTATACACTGAGAGGGCTACAGCATCCTCGCTGACGACGTCCCAGAGGCCGTCACACGCGACCACCACGAAGTCCTCGTCCCCGTCCAGATCCACTACTGTGATCTCCGGCCGCGCCGTCACGCACGGCTTGTACTGTGCGTCACCTGCACAAAACATTCAATGAGTACGAACAAAAAGCTATAAAATATAATGCCTTTTATGACGACTAATCAGATCCAACGAAGTGGACCTCGCAAAAACGCGACACGAAATGGATTTCAAATTGGAACAAGGTTGCGACTTATATTAACAGAAAAATAACTGCGTATTTCTTTCAGGAAACTGGATTCTAGTGGTAGCTCTCAAGCATTAGTAACGTATGAGATGTTTTATTTTATTTTTAATACCGTTTCAGCTTTTCATGCCTCGACGTTTTAATTAAAATTCCTACAGTATAAAAGGGTCTGGATTCATTAAGAGTTAGACCCATTAGGTTAACACGGAAATGTACATATTTTTTCATCTAACTCACGAGAGCACCTATGGCTGGCCATTTCGAAATCCATACTAATCTAATGTGGCATAAAATTCGGATGGGTAAATTACGCCCGAGTTCGAGGGGCAGAATAAATGCTGCGGGACCTAATCTCTCGTGGAACGCGAAATCAATGGATCTCGATGAGGGGGACAGGCCCGCGCCGAGCTGTGAAGAAAATGTCAACACTACATTTGTATTGTTGCACCATTGTTGGGGATTAGTCTATTTTAGAGACGGGGCGATATCGATAGAAATCAATATATTTATATAGTATATATTTACGTAATAATTATCGTAATATACAGCATCATTTTTTATGCTAATTGAAAGAATCAAGAATCGTCAATTAAAATGAACATATTATCTTTTTAAGATAACAAACAAGCTTTAAAAAGTTTTTATTTATGTCAAATGACATGTTATTTCAAAGCGTAAGGACCTAAACAGGAAAATAAAATATTGTCATAACTGTGACTAACTTATTTATGTCTTATACGTATATAAAATGAGTTATAAAATGGGCACATCGAAATCATTAATCATATTTTCGCTTTCCTCGAAATTCAATCGTCATAAAAGTTAGCATAATTTTGTTTAGAGATTAAAAAAAAATCAAATGTCTCTATTATTTAAAGACTAGCAATAGAAATATTTTTTTTTCTCTAAATTTTTTTTAAAGGCAACGCTAGACTATAATATATAGAATTCATTCAGTGCTGTCCGTCGCCAGCCACGACGCTGCGAGTGCAGCGTGTCCGATGTGATCGATATAGTTCCGTGCAGCGCGGGCCGAGGGAGTAGGCAGGGGGCGACTGTGCGGCGCCCGACGCGCGCACCTCACCGCGATTAAGTTGTAAATTAAACCAGACAGCTTTTGTTTACCAAATGCAATGCAATAATAAAATATCACATTTTAAACAGTTCTTTAATGGCTGTTTGTACACTATGTAAACGCCTGTAATATTCGATTATACAGAGTTAAAGTCCCAATCTGAGTTAACCGAGAAAGTAGACTGAGCAGTATTTCACTTTTCCGACAACGTCTACCTAACATGTTGTAATCAATATTCTACCCTTCTAAGTTACTTGCGGTAGGACACTAAATCAATTCGAATTTCCTGCATACAATGAATGTCACGTATATCCTACACTTTCCAATACTAAGTTAATGTTATTTGTATGATATCAATATTTTTTATTTTCTCTTTACTGGCACTGAGTAATTTGAAACAAAAAATGAAATAAATATTCTTCGTTAATTAATCAAGTGTGACGACATGAGCCTTCCTGTGGGGACAACTGACAACATTATAATTTGCAAATATATTCAAATGAGAAGAAATCCATATAAATTACAGTGTTATATCAACGCAGTGTATGATATGGCAATTTATCGCTCATCCCCCGACATCACGCTAACAACTTAATGGCGGACACACGACAGTAATGACTACGGGGGCTTCCAGAATTATTCGCCTTAGATAGCTACTGAAAATATTTAAATATATTTTTAAACTATACAAGTTTATAATTATTATGTCTATTCTTTTTGATAATAACCAAAATTTATTTGACATACCTACTATAAAAATAAATAAAGATTTTCTCAAAATGCTCTCTTCAACATAAAATCTTCTTTCTGGCTATTTGTTTGCTAAGTGTTGATGTTATTTCTTAAAAGTTATAATATGCGAGCTTTTATAACTAAAATAATTCTGCCGAGAGTGCAAACACTGTTATTTTTGAGATCATCGATAAACAACTTTTCATATGAGATTAATCACGTCATGTCTCAAATGTAAGCAAGATAAAAATTCTTCGCATTACAAAGTTGTATGCTTTGCAATGTAACTTTAGATTTTTTTTTAAATATTGTCAAGCGTAATACATTAACAAAAACTGTGTTTATAAAAACCATTATTTAATTTTGAATACAGTTTAGAGTCACTGTTAGGTTTTGTTTCTATTAGAAGTAATAGCAACACTATATACATACTCGCAAGAAAGCCAGAGATAACTGGGCACCGAACTAATGCTTGCACACTTCACACACCGGAGGGTCCTCCTGTTTTTTACGAGACCTTCCTCCAGTAACATAGATACTATGCTCTTCAAGATAAATTGACATCTCCTCTGCCTCCCTGACAAGTCACTTTGGATTCCTCAATCTTTGTATATTATATTTAGCCACTTATTCTCTGGATATGCCTAGACATATGTCTCGCTAGTACCTGCCATTCTTTATATCGGAATCGAGCAGATAAACTGAGTGCTCATATCCTACGAAAGCATCGCCTGTTCTCATCATTTATTTTTCGTTCATTCTTGTTATTTAATACCTACGTTTCGCTACCGTATAACAGCGTCGAAACCTGCGCTGCACTGCATTGTGTACGGCCAAACGTGCAGCTATGCTGACGTTTCGGAATCTCATCATAGCATATTATATATTGTGTTGCTTAAATATATATACAAATAATATAACATTAATTTATGTGAATATAGAAGATTTGAAACACAGAGGAAGTATGATTGATTAGTCCTTATTCAAATTCTGAGTGATGATCGTAATAACTGTCAACAGCAACCACCAACAATTAAATATTACCATCAATTAAGAATCCACAAAGAAAATTAAATAATATTCATTTTTTTAGCTTTACGCCTCATGTATCCGGCACATAGCAGAGTAGACAGAGGAAACCTAGCAACCTAATGTTAAGAGGCATGAGTCTAGAGGGATTGTGTGTCGAATGGCAATACCCAACGCCGCGCTTTGCCTCTTTAACTGGGCGAGGAAAATAAAAACATTAAATAGATCAAGAATCGAACCCACAACCTGTCACACACGCCTGTGACTAAAAAAATACTTACTTTTAAATGGTATTATTACCATTGAATAGATTTCCTAAGGTTTTATACAGCGTGAACAAATATTAAAGCCAATAACAGCGTACTAGACCAAAATAATAATTGTCAAGTATTATAAGATTGTCACAAACAACAAAATCCATTGTATTGGAGGGGCCAAAATACGAGCTGGAATGAATAACAGCCACCCCCTTGTAGGGCTCGCGATAATAAAACGACTGATTAACCGCCCGCTAGAATTTTCACACCCGCCGCTCGGAACAATCGACACCCCTATTAATGTCAAAATTTAAGTAATTGGCACGAAATTTCGATAATTTTATTATTTTTAGTAAACCACTCATTTGTTTGATGTTGTTTGATTGTTTTTGATCCAATTTTTTTTGTTTAAATAAAACATTTTCTATTCACGGGTTCGAATATTACTGTTTACAGTATCACATGTCTGGGATACTCTCGACTTAAGTGAAATATAATATGCATATATTGTACATATAAAGCTTCTTCTAAAAATCCGTTGCGTAGAAAGGTTAAAGTGAACGTGGTTTCACTGCTTATATGGACTCGTAAAGTACAACCATATTTTTTTTCCGAAATAGATTTAGAATAGAATCTATTATTATAACAATCCAAGTTATTTTCGTAGTTAATATATTTTTTTTATGTTGAATCAGATCAGAAATCCATTATCAGTTTGGTGAACAAAAAGGTTTTTTTTAGCTTCACGCTGTATCCCACACATAATATGATAGGCAGAGGGAACCTGGAAACCTACTTTTAATGTACTACGTTCACCTTCAGACACTTAAATTCTCCGTACGTATAAATATTTTACAATATGAAAAGTAATTAATTAAAATATAACGATATCCCGTGCGGGGTTCCATTGTGGGAACAGTTGTCGCGTGTACATTCAGACCCTGCCTACTATATTAACATTATTATTTCTCGTCAATTCATAATTCAACATTTAGTTAAGGGCTTGTGTTAATTTACATTTATTTTTTTAAATAATTTTGTAGGGATCTTAACAGTTGGTTCCTTCAGCCTACCATGATATACAGCATTAAGCTAAGCAAAAATTTAAAAAAAATTGACTTACCAATAGCTCGTGACACTGCAAGTTGTCCGTTGACACGCCACGTGCCCCAAAACATCACTTTACCGCCTGTCGATTCTATTCGTTCTCGTTCATCCTATCACAAAAGAAAATATATCAATATATGTCTTTAACACTTATAATTTCTATAATATTTTAAGTAACTAGTTTCTACTTGAAATTTCGCCTGCGTGGTCAAAGGTAACTCTGATCGTAGATACAGCAGGTGACTTAGAAACAATTATAGTGATGTAATATGGCCTATAACTCTTTTAACCGCCATTTGTCAAAAATGGACTCCAATACTCTTAATAATATTAATATACATTATGTAAAGCGGGCAATACAAGAAAAAAACTGTATCATATTGTTTAAGATCCGCCGAAGCTTACGTTATATTTATAGTTATATGAATTGTAATATTTTCTAGGAAGTACATTTTATAACATATGGTGTTTCTATGGTGTTGGTGTTGTTTTTAAAAAACAAACAATTGTTTTTTTTATAAAAAGTGGCCACCAACACTATTAAAAATCTCCCAAATAACTGGTATATTTCTAAGAAACAATAGTTAGAAGGAATTCAAGCTTTTTGATTGTCAAAATCTCCTCAGTGAAATTTCATGATTTGATAGGAAATTTAATTTCCATATAGGGCCTATCTAAATTTAATAAAACGAAATGTTTTAAAGTAAAAAATAAAGGGAAACTAAATACTTTTAATTGTTATTACAATTTTTAAAATTGGAGTGTTCTTGGTATCAGCAAATAAAAATTATTCAAGTTAATATTATATAATATAAATATAAGTTAATAAATGTTTATGAGAGCTAGATGAGCTGCCTTCATCAGGAGTTTTCTGAATGTTCATGGGACTTTTTGTTCTTTTAATTTGTATTTTGGTTATTTACAAATGCTTCTCATCTCTTTTAACTTTATTTGCATGGTCATGACGAGTCCTTCCAGGAGCCATGCCGGTGTACACACTTACAGCTCGATCGGGCTTATGCGGGTTTACGAGCTGCAAGAGGCGCATGCGCTTGGCCAGCAGCGCCAGGGAGTCGCCCGCCCACGCCGCCACCAGCCGCCGCCCGCGCAGCGCCACCGACACCGCCGTGCTGCCGCCCGATGCACGCTGCGACCAAACAAAAACTCAACCATTTAAATTAAACTATTTTTTGTTTTTTTTATTCACATTGTATCCCATATTTAGCGGAGTGTGTTGAGGTGTCTTAAGTTACGGAGTCTTACGGAGTGTTCCGTTCCTCACTCTCCGCCTTATTTTCGAAATATTGTGTGTTGAGTGGTAGAACTAAACACTGCGTTTTGTATTCTTAGTAGAGCATAGAAATGAAAATAATTTCCTTGCTTTGGTAATGAGACAAGAGCCTCTTAACTATCATCATTTATCAACAAAACTTAAACGACATGTTATTAGCATTTAATAATAAAACAAACCTCACAAATAATAAACAACAAAATCACCGCAATACCTTCTGATTATTTTTCCTAACGAATTCAGCATCAGTGCGCAGGTAGGCGTCGTGCGTCGCCTGTCGCAGGTCCCTCGTGAAGTGCGGGCTCTCCACCAGGTACTGGTGCAAGTGCGCCGCGCAGTACGTGGCGGCGGCGGAGCCCGCGTGGCCGTCGTACACTGCGTAGAAACTTGTGGGCTCTGTTGTCTGTTAACAGCAATTATCATCTTATAAAAATATGCAAATGTTGCAAGTTCGGTTTAAAATTGATGTTTGCATAAACAATTAAATAAATAATAAAAAATTATATTAATCGGCTGTCGTCTATGACTTAAAAGCGAGTAGAAAAAATTAAGTTTCACTAGACAAACAGAAAAAAATAACTAATAACTGTCACTGTTTGTATAAATTAAAAAAAGAACAGACTGTTAAAGCTCGAGAATAAAATTTCTACATATTTTATTCAAATAGCTAAACAATAAAAAAAAGATATAAATCTGAGCCAACACGGTATCGACGATTGGAATTATATAAAATATGTATATGTGTAGAAAAACATATATACTTGGTATCCTCAAAAACAAGAATACCATCTAAAGCTAAAGACAGCAATGCCTAGTCACTGCACGGCAATATGAGACGTGGTCTCTACCTATAGATTACCAAGTCATCTTAAAGACAATCTTCAATATACCTAATATCCAAGTTAATCACGACGTTTCTTACTAAGGTACTATATTTAAACTAAACTGTTATATAAGAAAGTACCAATGCTAGTTTTTTATTAAAATTAAACAAAATAATCAAAAGTTTGTATATACTATAAATCTCACTATACTAGCCTCACCGTCAAATTAAAGTTAACAAAAAAATGTTATTATAGTTGTAAAACATCTTAAATCATGTTTGGTTTGTCTGGAACGTTTATTAATTATATCAGGATCAACAAAAATTCGATGTTATTATTTTAGGCGACGCGCCAACCACGTTTCATAAACAATTTTAAAATATTTATGAAAGCCATCAAATTTATAAATGAATCAGAATTCTTAAATAAATGTTAATCTAAAAAATAAAATAAACAGATTAAGATACAGATTACATTAAATATTAAGGATATACATATAGAAACATATAAAACTGCTACTATTCATATAATTTGAGAATTTTTAAGTTTCCATAAATAACCTCAGAACGTTATTATGAGAAATTATTTGACATTCTGTTCCAATAGAGGTAAAAGAATGTGAAGGTAGGTAGTAGTATGAATTAGGCGTACTTTCTTTTTTAAATATAGACGATGATATATTGTAAATAATATATTTAATGAGGAAAACATACGAAACGTATTTTCAATTCAAATATCATTTCTGTATAATGTACGCAGGCAATTGCCTCTTAAAGCATAATAGGAGAATTAAGGTTTGAATCGATGCTCGGACTATTCATTAATAGCATAATATAGAACATGTATAGGGCTCTATAAAATAATCCTTATAATCAAGCATTTTTAATACTCAGCTAACTGATAATATAGTCTAATAATATAGGGTAAATCTAAACTTAGACTATATTATTAGATTAACTGAATTTAAAATTTCTCAGGCATGATACTTGAACTCATTATGGGACATCAAAAGCGAATTGTAATATGAGTCAAACTTGGTCTACGACTACAAATGAGTCAGCTTTTTAAAAGGAAACCGAGAACATGTGAACTTGGTAGGTATGTATATATACAAGAAATGATGTCCTGGTACAATTTCCACTAGCTTTCGATTTTAATTCATTTATTTAAAAAAAAAAATTCTTTTTTTAACGTTTTCTTTTTTTATCTAATATTAACTAAGTTATATAATTTTGTAACTCAAGGTATAAATATACGTTACTAAATAATATAATATGTAGACCCTATTCCAAGATCTGGATTGTTCATTTTCTACTGACTTCCACCAATACTGACCTCAATTCCAAATAAAGCTTCCAAGTTTCCTATTTCCACATGCCTATCTTCCATTGCTCGTCGAACATTTTTAGTGGCGGATGATACTGTGCGGTACTCTCTCATCGAGGGCGGCGGCGGTGGCGGTAGGGTGTCTAGGCGGGAATTGTCCAAATATCTTAGGCATACATCATTTACGCGCGCAGTTACTGCTTGCATTAGTCGGAGGGCTATGTATTCTGGAAATAAAAAAAATGTACGTTAAATACGTCAGCTTCAGTAGGGTAGGTAGAGAGAACGTATAGTTAAGACACTCCGTTCCGGACGGCGGAACTCAACAACAACTTTACCTAGACATCAGAGCGAAGAAACGCAAATATAAATTTAAATAAATACTTCATTTCCTCAAGTGGGAAACGAACCCACAACCAGTAACGGTTACAGTCACACATTTGTATCCCTACGCCACGACTGGCACATACACATATGTTAAACATATTATTATTTAGTATTGTAATATGTCTAGTAAAAGAATCCAGCTCAATTTTCTATCAGCATGAACTTAGTGTCTTTATAATAATAAATTATGGTACGGCTCTTTGATTATGGAGTTCCGAGTGTGCCTGTTGAATAATAAACTATAATAGGTGCTGTTTGATTCTCTCTAACTAACAAGCAAGATGTCGTAAGTAATTCAAATTACAAAATTAAACTGAAAAAATATCAAAGCTTAGTACCCGAGTATAAAATACGAAACATTTGATAAAACAAACGGTGTTATTAAAGTATTTGTATTGCTAAATGCTTTTTATTTGAAAGAGATTTTATGGTATTCGATTCCAATAACTTACTTAAAATCTACGTTACAACCTTTTAGAATGAAATTTGACGCTGGAGAATAAGTGGTAGACATTTTTACTCCGCATTTAAAGAATTTAAGCCGCGACTTTACCAAAGTGGAGATGTGCAGAGAAGTCCAAACCAGAGACTTACACGATAAGCTAAGCGATCAACACAGGAGACGAAATATGTGAACAACGAAATTCTATTGGTTGTTAAAAATCATCTCCTTGCCCGTCGTGTCCGCTTTGATGGAGTCCAGGTCTTATTTCTTAATTTAATAAAAAAACATCATGCTTCGTAAGAAATTTACGAATTATCAATAAAGCGTACAAGGGAAATGATTTTTTTTCTTTTAAAATAACTATGACGCATCGATCCATCTTTTACAACCTACCACAATGATTTTATTTTATTTTCAGAACAGATAATAATAGACGTGTCACCTTCACTATTCGTTGCCTTTCAAAATGCATCTCTGACATGCTAACTCAATAATTCTTAAATAAATTACATTACGTATATATTGTCGTCACTCGTAAGCTAAAAATATAATATGACAAATATTTTTTTAAAATAAAATAACTCATTTTCATATACTTATATACATATCTAAGGTACATAGTTTAAAATTACACATTTTTCAAAGAAAAGGTAACATGCTTTCTCAACAAAACAAGACCAGACCAACAAAACACAGGCCAATCGTGGTAGGCACAAAAAGTGACTGTAAAGTCGACTAGTTGTGGGTTCGATCCCCACTAGAGATGAAAGATTTACTTAAATTAATATTACCATTTTTTCGCTCCAGTGTCGAGGCAAAGCGCAGCGTTGAGTTCTGCCACTCAACACGCAATGCCTCCAGAATTCGACAGAAAGTGGGAAACGGATTGTCTTAACACTAGGTTCCCTGTGCCTACCCTGCTGTGTGCAGGATACAGCGTGAATCTGATTTGATATGATTTAATTTGATTTTTTAACAAAACATAAGTAAATATTTATTACGTATATTTTACTAGCTACGTATATATATACATATATTTTTCGTTCGTACTTCTTAGATAATGCATGGGTGGTAGGCTCCGGGTCGCGTGCCGTTTATTTATTTTAGAATGCATTAAAAACAGGTATGTCTGTGGTGGCTCTAACAAAGGCTATCTAATATTAACATGAAAATGAAGGACGCCAGGTAGGTAGTTATATCTAATTATTTATACAAACGCCAGTTGTGTTGTGTACTTGACTGAAACTTTAGGTGCTTTACAGAGCACAGCTTTTTATACTTTCTAACTAGATACTTAAAAATGAACAAGGTTTTCTTGTAGTTGCAATGGACTATTATATACTTTGACATTTAACATCATTTTACAGAGGCTGTTTAAGTATAATTTATATTTATATTTTATTGCCAAAATAAATATTTATTGCAATATTCTGGACAAAACAAATTGACAATAGCCACTCCGTTCCCGATTCTGTCGTTATCAATACAGTTTAACTGACAATTTTTTTTTCAGCAGTATTATAAATAATTTTTAAATATAAGTCGAATACCCCTAAATATCTTTCAATATCACACTAATAGTTTACAGAGTTAATAAAAAAACAGAATAGCATACAATTTATATTACTTAATATAACATTGTGTCAGTCAACCAATCGTGGCGCAGAGGCACAAAGTGTGATTGTAAAATCGACTGGTTGTGGGTTCAATCCCCACTCGAGGAAGTGAAATATTTATTTACGTTTATATTTTCATTTCTTCGCTCTGGTATCGAGGCAAATCTCGGCGTTGAGTTCCGCCACTTAACACGCAATGCCTCCTCGAACTCGATTGGGAACGGTGTGTCTTAACACTAGGTTCCCTCTGCCTACTCTGCTGTATATAACATCACGAAAATGCAAATTTTATTAATAAAGTACTTATTATTCTGTTTCTTAGATAGCCATGTCCTAATATTCGAAACGACCGGCTCCATGATGTAACGTTTACTAGATAATATGATAACAATATGATATCATATCTGAGCAAATTGAATGAGCATTGTTTACAGTTATGGTGCGCAATCTAAAATGAGTGTCTTAATCGATCTTCAGAAGAAAATGGCGTTAAAAAAATCAATAAAAACCAGCTTCACGCTGTATCCCGCACACAGCAGTGTAGACAGAGGGAACATAGTGTTAAGACACTCCGTTCCCCACTAACGTTTTACAATTTCGTTTCGTTTACAGTCACACTTTGTGCCCCTGCGCCACCACTGGCCTCTAAAATATGGTGTTAATTAATGTATTTATAAATTACATCGCGATGTAACGTTTCACGTAACGTTAAAAATGCTTACGTAACGTACAGAAGCTAATACGTAACTATTATATTTTTTCGGCTATTAGAGTGATTACAAGTAGGTAAAGTTCTGAAATTTATACACTTTATGATCATTCTTGTATCGATCTGCCTACCGTCTAGCCTTTGGTATATTACGACAAAATTATTGCGTTCATAAAATAAGCATAACGCCTCGAAGTGTCTCAGACATTATTGATTTTCTAATTGATATATAGCGATAAAAAATTTAGCAAATATACAAAAAATATAAAGGTATAAAAATTTTTAACTTATTTATTATACATGAAAATTCTTAACAGTGACTTGAATAAAAAGAAAGAATACAAAAAAAATCGATACAAAAAAATTTATAAAACGTAATTAATATTAATCATTGACACGCTCGTACTCGAATTGTATACATTATGACTGTAAAAATAACTTAGTGCAGTAGAACATAATACATAGTTTTTTTGTACGTCGGATTTTTTAAATTAAACAACAATTATGCACAAATACATTGCCAATTGTTTATACATTTAATATTATCGTGAGAATACTTCAAGCGGTTTATTTAGCCTACATTATCTAAGATAAAATAACTAATCATTATATCCTCAATTGTACAGGTATGGGACTGTCAACGCGACAGGTTGTGCGTTCGATTCCCATTCGAGGAAATGAAATATTTACAATTTCCTTTACCTCGCTCTGGTAAAGAAGCAAAGCGGGGCCTTAAGTTCGAATATTCAACACGCAATGGCTCCAGAACTCAGCGAAAAGTAGGAAACAGAAGTATCTTAATGGAAACAAAGTATCTCAACACTAGGTACCCCAAGTTGCCTCTGCTTATGTTAGTATTAAAAGTCCATATAAAATAAAAATCACCTACCTGAATCATCTGAATTGAATCCAAATTCGTTGGGATGTTTCTTCGATGCGACTTGCACCTCTTCTAATATTATCCTTTGCAGCGGAGCCATCAGCGTAGGCGGACATTGTCTGGAATTAAAGCAATTCCTATAAATAAATGTAAAAAAATATATTTTCTTAAAATAAACGAGGTGCCGAAACAACTATTTATATTTTTAAAAATAAATGAACATTCAAATAACAGAATGGGATTTCCCATGGGTAGGAAATATCGAGCAATAAATAATTAAAGGCGAAACCGGCAATTATCTTAATTTTTACGGTGGGCAGGGGAAACAAAAGGGGTTACGCGCAAGCATGATATCGTACTTAGGAAATTTTCAATTTCATAATATATTATCACATATCATATACTTGTAGTATACATTGTACAGGTAAATACTAACATTTGTACGAAATTATGTCCACTCGCATTATAAGGATGTAGAATACAGTTCAGCTTAATTGAAGCGTCTCCTACCCGTTTCCTTATTAGAAAGATCATAGAGAAACAGAAGTTGGTTTTTACTTCAACTGAAGGCTTTAAGTAGCATACATTTTAAATACGACCTAATTTAAAACTTTACAATTAAAACTATTTTAAGATACTAATACAAGTACAACATATTGAAATTTAAAATAAACTGCTCAATATAATCTCTAGATGCATTTGCAACTTCCGGTGATACACCTGCATTATTCAAATGCCCGCCATATTTAATTCAGTTTCCTATTCTTACTGATACTTTTGTTCTAAAGAGTTTTAATTTTTATATAAGCATTTAAATATTTCAAATATTTACTGATCAAAAAGGTGTTAATGATTAAAGTAAAATCTAAGCGAAATTTGCAATATTTTATACTTCCAACACACACGCAATAATAAGTTAAAAATTAAGTCGTACGCCTTCTCGCTCGAAATCGGAACATGTGTTAAGTTTCCTGGTTCCCCCAAACGAGAAATACATTCACAAAATAAAATGCGGACGCGTACGTCTGTCTGTAGGATACATAAAAAGGTCAGTGCTCTTGTCGGACTTCAACATAATAAAACTCCGACACTTAAAGATCTACAAATGTTGGCAGCTCCAACGAATTTTTCCAAAGGACCTTTTGTTGTTATTGTAGAGTAGGTATTATTCCTATGAGATCATGTAGCGTGCATTGCATTGAAACTTTGCCAGCAAATAAAAATTTAACACTAAAAACAAATCAACTAAGAACAGTCATTTTTTATTTATTTATTTCTCTTCACGCTGTATTCTGCACGCAGCAGGGTAGAAGGCAGAGGTAGGCAGAGGTAGAGTTAGGGCACTCAATTCCACACTTTCCGCTGAATTTTGGAGGCATTCGTTTACAGTCGCTTCTGCCTCCGCGCTACGAAAAAGTATCAATTACATATATTTTACAAAAGGTAGCTTTTCCTTGTGGCCAACAACTGTGGAATACGAATTACGCTAGAAATCAACTAGCATAGTGTAATAGAAAAAAATAATACTTAACTATAGATTTTATTCATTATAAATATTTTATTACAAATATGTTAACAAAATAATTTTTGAATAAACACGGTAGATTTCAACTAAAAGTTGGGATTTTTTATTAATATGTTCGTTTCCCTGATCTGGGTAGACCCAGGGCTAACCACTAACCAAGTCAGGCCTCCAGGTATGAACACAAAAAAAAGACTTAAAAAGGAATCAAAATCTTTAAAATAATTCTTATAAGTAAAAACGGATTCCCTTTTACTTTAAGTTTCAAATTACTTTTGAAGCCACAACACAGTGTATTGTGACATTCATTCGTGGTTTCAATAAATATATGAACAAAAGCATGTTGTATTTCATTTCAAATATTCTCTATATTTAATAATAGAAAACATTAGGTAACCAAGTCAATTCTTTTGTAATTAAAATGTGAAAGTTGGTGATGAGTACCGAGTCCATTGACTCCGCCACACCATTATCGCATCCGTATGTCCCACCGCCCACACCGGAGCGCCAATTTTTGCATCGGACGTTTGCGACTACGAACCAAAAATGTTTAGAAAAAAATACCTACCTCAATTCGTTTCGTTCTATTTTCTTATTTTGTTTAATCAAAGGAAACTTCGATAACATAATAGTCATTTAATTATATTTAAATAACTGACTAAATTGCAAATTATATTAAAAAATAAAGCAATAATGAATGAACAACACAAATGAAATTACAAAAAAATTGTATTGTTTATTTATAAATGTAAATTAAACTATAAATAAATTGTTTGGATTGCAGTTAACGACCTAGAAAATTATCTTTTAAAATCAATGAAGGGACCTTATGAGATTGCTTTTAAATTACCACCTACATAGATTGCGCCTACATAAGAATATTATGATGAAATGTAACATAGCATCGCCTAACAATCAAATCATGTACATATATCTATTATACATACGACTATACACATATAATGTTCCATTATAGTGTCTTAGATGAATCAGCCTTTTGTTTATTTAATATATATATGTATCTATATTGTTTTATACGTGTTTGTACTGGAAATATTTTAAAATTGTCACTAATAAATAATTTGTCTTTTATTTACTAATAATGCAGCTTAAAGTTTCAAAACTCAACGAATAATGTCTCGAAATTAAGCGGAAAGTGGATAAAGGTAATTTACTACTGTGCTTTATGCGAGTAAAGCTATGAAACCTTGTGAATATTTCTCTGTTTGAGGGAATATCAAAGTAAACATCACTCCTTCACATACTTCCCTCGTTTAGAAAATCAAAGTATTTGATAGCGGAACCTACCACGCCTACCTTTACATGTTAATATTTTAAATTTGGAGACCATTTGTGGCGCAGCCGCACGGCGCCTAACTAAACGACGGTTGCGGGTACGTTCCTACTCTGGGGAATGAATTATTTTTATTTCCGCGCTCTGGCAACAAGACACAGCGTTCCACTGAGTTCCGTTGCTACAAAAAATAATAGTAGAGAATTGAGTCATCAGAGTTAACATTGGGGTCACTCTGGTTTATACGCTCGAGTATATACAACGTGAAGCTACTTTATTCAAAATAATTTCTCGAAGTTAGATTTAATCCTAGAACGATCGCGCATCTATTCACCTGCATCAGTGCTGTAGACAACTGTTTGAAATATTGTTTAATTATTTAAATTAATACCATGTGCAATACATATGAAAATGGTGGTAATAATATTTAACAAGTCACAACAGCACTCTCCCATAACCTCGAGACTTGAGAGGTCGATTAAATTTCGCTTTTATTCGCAAGTAATTTAATGCCATTGTTCACTTAATATGCATTTTTAACATTGTATCATCAACATTATGATGATAAGACAACGTAAACAATGACTCACGTCGCCTGTAAAATAAAGTTGTTAATTAAAACAGCAATTGCTATTCGTAGTAAGAAGTTGTACAATTAGGTAAGATTGGAATTGTAAAGTGCAATTTCCAAAGACTGTTGAAATAATATGATCTAAATGAAGTGTGTAGGAAATTATACATTAGATAGCGACATTTCTAAGTTATATGCAATTGTGTTCTAACAATGATTTTGTCTTTGTGTATTTACATATTTATGATAATATATAATAATAATAATAATAATGAATACATGATGATGACAAACAGGAAAGTTTAAATTATTAACAATAAATTAATATTTAAATAATTGTGTTTCAATATATCTGAAAAAAAACTTATTAATTTAAAAAATACATTTAATGTGAATCATTTTAATATTACAAAAATTTATATAGATTTCCAAAAGTTACATACATATATGTAGGTGTATTTTTTGTTTATTGTTAAACTATTCACTCAAACAATCATAAAATCTTTGCACTCTAGTTACTTTAACATGATTAGATAATGCTAGTTTGCTATTTACTATTTACGTAAGTATTTTTTTTGCACATAAAATACATGTTACGTTTTTAATGAATTTTTACAGTAAAAACTCAATAAACAAGATCACAATTATTAAAAATAGCACTAAAAATATGTTTAACTGTAAGATATATATCAAAATATTAATTTATTATTTTTTTCCATTTTGCAGGCTAGACAGAGAAAAAATTATATTAAATAACATAATCTCTTGGTAGAAACCTAAATTCTAATTAGAAATATCATTTACAAGAATATGGCTCATATTCTTACTTGCTTACTATGACTAAGTTACATAGTATGTAATAATTACAATACTGTTTATATAAAGAATTTTATTTAATTAATCAAAATAACAAATAATTATAAGTTAATCAAAATATAGATTTTTTTGAATGTGATGCATACTTACTTTGTACAATAGAAATTGAGTAAAGCCAAACCAAGGAAAAATATTTACAAGCTTTACAAGTCATTGCCTTAATCATCCACTTGAGTAAATATTTGTGGAAATTTTAATGTCTTTAAGGTTCAAGTTCAATAAACTTAACGAAATAAAATATTTACATCTTTTATTATATACATGATTTATTTTACAAAAACGATGTAATCAAAAAATATTAAATAATATTTAGAAAATATAAAGTTGTCAAACATCATATAAGAATTATTGATACCTATATACTTTTGAAAATAATTTTAAAAAAGTACTGGAAAATAAACAGTATCTAAAATATCTAAGTAACTAAATTTATTAAATATATTACTTACTTTTCAGTCAGATATTGAGTAGTCCAATAAATGACTTCTCCCGGTAACTCCGCCTCAGTAATTGTATATCCCGCGATGTTCACAGGCAATTGATCTTCAGGATCAACAGTAGCCGCAAAATTTTCGAAGAACACTCTATATGAAGTCAAATAGTCATCTTTTTCACCCATTTTACAATATTATGTACGGTTTACAATATTATATACGTTTGTTTATTAAATAAAATAACTTGGCAAAATCAAGTAATAAAAAATCTTGTTTAAAGCGATAAACAGTACGTTTATCTCAAATATTCTTAGTCAAAAAGTAACAACAGGAAACAAAATTCAACTTAATATAAACATCGCACAAATATATCGCTTATTCTACAAATATAATCGGAGTTTTATTCGTTATGTTTGATATTTTTTTAATAAAATCATAACACTCAGTTCACATCTCGCTCACACACGTCACAAATTACAATGTATTCACACCATAGCCCATAATATTACAGGTAGTATTCTGTAGTAGTGACTAGGGACCATAAACTATTAATATAGTTTTAATTTGTCTTACTTAAAAAATTATATTAATAAATCAAGAAACAGTTGATTTCGCTTGCAATTTACATTACTGTATATGTATAGTTGTAAATTTTTTAAAAAATAAATTATTCTATAGTCTATCTTACATCTCTTTACCTTGTGCATTGTGCTGTCGTTGTCTATGGATTTTTATTCAAAATAAATAATATGTATATTGTATTTGTATATAGTTCGACACATATTTATATATAGTACTTATTCAAAGAAAGGTATATATTTTAAAATACACTAAATTAAATTTACAATTTACATTTAGAATGTAAACATGAAGCTGCATAAACAATGCATTTATTCAAATTTTCAAGATTTGTATACAATTCCGTATTGAACATTACTAGGTTTTATAATTCATGTATTTTTTTATTATAGCTGTTACTTCTGAATGGTGAATGATAATAAAATAATATAATTAATGAATACACATTTTTACAAGGATAATATTATCACAGCTCATAACATCTCAGTAATCTATATACGTGAGCAACTTTAATGTGATAATGTTATCAATTATTATTAATCGACAATTAGTCATGAGTAATCTTTTCATTTAGTTTCATTTATATATTCTTAAAGAATAGATATTGCTATTATTATTTAAATTGTTTTTTTTTGTTCACTTTTAAGGTACTTACAAATTTCTTTGTCTTGAGAAATCACAAAAAAAAATACCATGCCATCAATTCCTGGTAAATATCAACACTACAAAAATGAAGATATTGATGATTACTTCATAGCAGTAGGTAAGATATTCAACATTATTAGAATTTAAGCTTATGTACATTTTATTGCTGGAAATTTCTAAATACAAGCCAAATATAAAGCAATTGTTGCGAAGACCACATGCTTTATATTTTCCAATATGTATGCAGTATGAAACTTGCAACATGTCAATGTTTTTACTAACCATTCTTTTTAGAAACTTTGCATACCAACTTGCAAAGAAATTTGCACTTATCTTTCTTTCAATCTTTGGAAAGCCCATAAACCAAAAGAAGAATTTACTTTGCTATATATTTGCTTAAATAGTTTCATTTTATTAATATTAAATATATATTTTTTTATAAGTTGATACCAGCAACTACTTACTACATACTTATTTACCTTAATTGAGTGACTATATTAACTAGTGACATTAATACATTACTTACAATATTCAGGTGTTCCCTTTATGGGTAGAAAAATGATGGCAATGTCATCTCCATTAATGGAGATCACATTAAATGGTGAAGAGATGACCATTAAAAATTCATCACTTCTGAGAACAGTTGAAATGAAATTTAAATTAGGTGAAGAGTATGAAGAGAAAATGCCTAATACAACTATTAAGGTATTGTAAAATTAATTGTTATAAAAATAAGATTTAAAATACAGTATGTAAACAAAACTGTATTTTAAAATAATATTTTCATTTAATCACAACTGTATTTTAGAATAAGATTTTAAAATACACTTTTGATGACTGAATTCAAAAACTCTTCACTCACTTCACTCTAGGAAATAAAATATTTTCTCATTCTGGTAGGAAGACAAAGGCTTGATCTTGAATTCAGTCACATACTATCAAATGTTTCAACATTTCTAAATATTTTAAAAAAGTTCTATACTTCAATAAAATTGCACAACTGATAAAAACCATATCATGACATACTATATATGTATATAGTATACATATAAATAATTTGTAAAGGATTTAATTACTATCCAACTGATTTTTGAAAATTTTTTAGAGTGTAACAAAACTTATTAATGATAATGAGCTTATAACTGAATCTGTTATACCTGAGACTGAAGATAAATGTAGTAGACACTACATATTTACAGAGGAGGAATGTGTAATTGTGAGTATTAATATATTAAATATTTTATTTATTTTTTTAAATATTGAAATAAAGATGCTATTATATTTACCTGAGTAAGCATTGTTTGTGTGTTCGTTTTCCACATAAGGGTATGAATTATTTTCCTGCTCTGGTAACAAGGCAAAGTATGGCATTGAGTTGAGACCACTCGACATGTAATCTCAAAAATTTTGCAGAGAGTGGGCAAATATTATTCAATACATGATGAATGAATGCACTACTAATGGACTACTAATATTTAAATGTCAAATTATTTACTCAGTCCCCTGAACTTAATGGTATTAAAATAAACGATCTTCTCCTCAGACACTAACACATGATAAAGCTCAAAAACCTGGAAAAAGATACTTTCGCAGAGTTAACTAGAGGAACCATATATTGAAAATACAACATTTTGATGTCTATAAAAAGTACTTACTAATTTAGCACATAAAAATTGGATGTAATTATTCTTATATATATTTAATGTTGATATGAAACAAATCTCTTATTATATTCCTTAGATTATAAAAAATACTGTGGTTTGCTTATTGTTAAGTTAAAGTACTTAATATTTTTTGGACCTTTTTTATTTTTATATGTTAAAATTTTATATATTAAATAATATATTTTATATAGTAAATAGTAAAAATAGTAATAATACGTAAAAAATACTATTATATAATTATGTTATTTTACAAGAAATTATATTTTATTTTATTAAATGTTTTCTTATTTAAATAAAACTTAAGTGATAATAATTTAAATGATTCAGCTTTTTCTTCTGGTATCTATACATAGATTTCTATTGTCCAAAATTGATAAAAAAAAATAGAAATATAATTAATTATAAGTCAATTATTTATTTAAATAATTGAGTTATAATTATAAATAAACTATCCTGGCAGTTCTCCTAAAATTGTTATTTTTAACCCAAAAATATGTCTTTTAAAACCACCGTGTAAAGCTGAAATTTTGCTGTGAGGTATAATCTTGGATATTATTATGCACGTTTATTAAAGTGGCATCTATGAGAAACGCCTATTTATTTTATAAATGATTTTTTTTAAATGTGTTAATACGGACAATGACGATTAGTGTAGAATAATGACAAGCAACTGAAGGAAAATGATGCTGTGGTACAAAATATGATTCTTTACCACAGAATTGAAATTAAATACTTAGTTATTTAGCTTCAAGCTGTAGTGACTAGTGAGAAAGTCAGACAACGGAACGCCAAACGCTACGGTCTCTTTATACCCCTTCACCTCGTCCACTATCATTAACTTTTCATACTGGGGCGACCTCATGCTTTTTACGTGATTTTCCTCCTTCAGTATATTTGATGCTGTATTTTCGAAGGTCAACCGAGGTCTCCCCCTATCTTTGTTACTGCTCACTTTTTCTTCATTAATCTTTTTTGCTATTCCTTCATCACCAATCTATTCGCACTCTCATATATTCACCGTGAAAAGTATGATTGAGTTATTCCTAGCGGATCAGTATATTTAAGGTTTAGTTGTGGACACACGAGTGCTTAGGATGCTATCCTGAGAACAGACCAATATGTAGTCGTTACTAGAATAAGGAATCTGTTTCATTTTGAGATACGAGACGTCCAAACTTGAATTCGATTTATCGCATAAGAAGCTGGAAGTTTTAAGATCCATCCATCAAAGAGGAATAAGTACTTCTAAAATATTAGACATCTTTGAAACAGAAAACCGAAGCGTTGAAGTATGCTTTGCCATTATATTTAAGAATTATATGAGAAAAGCAGCGGCAGAAATATGTGGTAAATTAAAACGAGGTTCTAGTAAAAAGCACGATAGAGGTGGGATGATAAAGTAAAAGACACTGTAGAGAAAAAAAAACTTGTTAGGATCATAAGACATATTTTGGGAGACTACCTCGATACGATATTTTAATCCCTTCTCTTGTTGTAAAGTCTGTTTTTAAAGATCACTCAGCCTGTGTGCGAGAAGGAAAAGGCACGTCTCACGTATTGAATATGGTTGCGCCATGTCAACTTGGCAGCATGAAGTGACACAAAGAGACATGCGAGGAAAAATTTCCTTCCCAAGAAAAATCCTTTCTTAAAGAAGGACCATACTTGCATTTGAAAGAAATGAAGAAAAGACGCAGAGGCGTATTGCTGTCGATAACAGAATTAGCGGTGCCTGCATGCATTGGTGAGACCGTGAAATAACAGAATAGTTGCACGTTTGGGTACACTGTGCAATGCTGACGACCGACGCTGATATACGGCAGCGAAACGTAGGTGTTGCAGAAGAAGAATGAAAGAAACGTAAGATATGTAACATTAAATTCCTCGTAGGTTGCCGAAAATACACAATAAGACTAAACTGACTGTATCTTCAATAGTTAGCCAAATCGGTACGCCGAGGTATATACTGGCTCAACATGCTATACCATTTTGTTTGTGTGCTGAAATATCTTAAGTTAGCTAACAAAGAAACCATACTCACATACTTCAATAGTGAATCTTACCCACGTTTTTCTACAATTTTATTTCAAAGTGCCCACCAACTCTGCGACGCTGTACGCAGGACTAGGGGACGAGCTTTGATAGGTGAAGAATGCCTTTCATCAGAGCAAGATGCCTAACCCCTCCAGAAGACTCTCAGTAGAAAGAACTCTTGAAACAGACAGAATTGCAACATTTTAAGAGAAAAGCTTCCATTAAAACTATATTTAAGTTCAATAAGAAAGTAAATCCAATTCTTAAGACCTATAAAATATATAAATATAAAATATATAAAAACTAGATAGTAACTGAGATTTAACATATATGTTCAAAACAAAAAAGGGGAAGCATCGGTATTGGGGGAATCTCCGTTGTCAAGAATGGACATGCATCGAAGTCCGCTGCGTCTGGGTAAAGAACGGATAAACCTAACCATACCATCGGGTCTTATAAATATTAGAAATATGTCTAAGATTCAGGACTATAGCCTGAAATCCGACCCATTCGTCTACTCTAAAAGCTAATAATCATTGTCTTCAGCTACTTCTCTTCCAACGTCATTGCCATCTTTTACCATTTTACTGGCAATGACGTCGAAATTAATGATGGTTTTTTTTTTTTTTTTATGGAAAAGACACGGCAAACGAGCGTGCGGGTCACCTGATGGTAAGTGATTACCGCCGCCCACGGCCCCGTGCAACCCCAGAGGAGCTACAGGTGCGTTGCCGGCTTTTAAGATGGGTTGGGCGCCGGGGCCCGGCATTACCTGATGCGAAACGCAGTGGCATAAAGCCACTACTTCACGCCGGTTTTAAATGCCGGGGGTGGTAATGATCCGGTCGAGTCTGCCCATGCGTGTTGCCATTGCTGGCGACGTGACTCTACCACACGTACTGTAGTCGCCTCTTACGACACCACCAGTACCAGGATGATCCTATTCTAGGCCGGCATCATACGGCGTTTTACATAAAACACGTTGGAATTTTATGAAAAACTCATTCGAAGAATTAAATGAAATTTGATGGTTACAGGTTTGTTTAAAATGTCAATATAAGTATATATTAACGATTACCGAAACATTTTTAATTTAAAAGTAGTAAATAATGATATCAATAACGATTGATGTGCTAAAATTAGGAGAATCCAATTTAAAACTTATTTCTAAATTGTTTAAGCATTCGTGGCGGCAGTTGCACCGTCGGAATTTAAAGCTCTGCATGCTAACATTATTAAAACCCAAAATAAACAGTATTTTCGTGGCAATATTTAAAACAAAAGCTCGCTCGATTAATGACGCTACTTTTATAAACTTTTTTGCTATCGATTTTGTTAGCTACATATTGTTTGATAACAATACCTTTCCCAAGTTCCCTATTTTCCACCAAATTTTGCAGGCGTGCGTGTTGAGCGAACGAACTCAACGCTGCGCTTGAAAATATTAAATATTTCCTTTCCTCGAGCGGGACCCATAACTTTACTTTACAGTCACACAATTTTGTTTGTCAGAAATGATTTTTATTGTAGTTCAATAATAATATTGAAATGATTAAACTCGGTTTTTTTTCTCATTCAGTTTTTGATATATTTTTTATTTTCTTTTTTTGTAAGTAAGCATTGTATTTAACTATAAATAAAGCTACATTTTTCTTACTGTCCATTATAGACTTACCACGTAGGCATACAATTAAAGCTACTGAACGACTGAAACAGATTTTACGACGAAATATTATCAATAATATTGTGATTGTGTGGCCAGGCTAAAATTTAACACGTAGTTAATGCATACGGCTAAAGCTACTGAACGACTGCGTCAAATTTTACTGCCAATGTGGTTTTGTGTGTGTGTGAAAAATAGGGACTTTTTAATTGAAAAAGATTATTTAAATTTTTGGCGAAAGAATCCCACTTTTTAACTTAAGATATTTAAAAATTCCGCTTTTTATAAAGATAAAACTCCCATTGCTTGATGTTAAATATTATTGGAAAATTATTTTAGCATTCAGTTCAGTTCATTCATTCTTTATTCTCATTGTCTTTGGTTCAAACTGACAAAGAGTAAAATTTGCAAACATTTTCATTTGAATATTGATTTGCAAATCGTAATTCGTAATTCTATGGAAAAGTTTTTATATGTTGAAAAATAGACATCTTTACTAATAAACTCCTTCCATTATTATATATTGATAGTTTTTTATACAATCGTAAGAGTATTAAACTTATTTGTCTACACAATGGCAGATGCGATTCAGGTAATAGTTTAAATTAATAAAGTATTTAGCGTATTACCTTATTTTTTTTTATATTTTTCTTTTTGTGTATTTAGGAAGAACAAGTTAAAAAAGTGCAGAGACTTTTAGAAGGTTGGCGTATGGCGCTGTTACCTTTGAAATCCGTATTTTTGTGGGAACAACATTGGCATCCTTATGCTATTATTACAGCAGTATCAGTATTGCACTTCATAATTTGGATGATGGATCTTAACACTTTAGCATCATTATCACTTGTGGGCCTGATCTTAAACTTTATTGATTTCATTGTACCTATAATATGCAATACTATTTACAAGAGTAACTCATGGACAGGACAGAAAGAAAAGATGTTTGAGGACATCTGTAGGAATATTGTTGTACAATATAATAAAATACTGGGTTATGCTCATTCCTTTTATGCAATGAGAGAAAACAACCCCACACTGGTTAGTACTTATATTTGTAATTTATATAAAATATTTTATTTATGATACAAACTTATCTGATTTAATATTGAAATTCTCTTTCAGTACTATATAAATTCCATCAGCATATTGAGTACTTTAGTATGGATGGCTTCAAAAATAAACAATATCTTTTTACTGTACATATTTTCAAGTCTAGTACTGCTGTGGCCAGGAATTCATCACAGGGGAATATTAGATTATTTTAAACCTTACCTGTTTTGTGGTTCACTAAAACAAAAATTCTTAAAATCAGATTAAAGTATACTAAGTTTAAGTCTCTATTTAAGCTAAAGCTTTTGTCTTATACAATGATCTCTTTGTATTTGTGATGCTCAAACACGAGAGTAAACCATTTTAAAAACATTTTACTTTATAATATTAATCCCGTTATCAATAGTACTTTCATATTATATTTCATGGTAGTTACATACTTAATGGATAGTTGCTTAGCTTGTGATGGTTTTTTTTTAAATAAGCTAATAGAAACTATATATGAATGTTATTCAGTGATGTATGGATCTGGTCATTGTTTTAAGTTTAGCTTGTTATGAGTGTTAAATTATTTAGTTTGAGTTAAATAAAAAGGTTTTGCTATTCAAAGTGTTTTATTTTATAAAATATATTTTTGCAACTAACTGGTTTACAGGTAAAACAAATTATAACTCAACAAAATGATACAGATTAGAAATAATTGGGTTAGTTAAGAAAACCTAATATTATTGGTTTGGGTTACTTTTTGTCATTTAACTTTGAAACAAAACCTTACTGTACAGATTGATTAATTTAAGAAATGCCACTATTTCAGATTCCTTAATCAAGCAGCCTAGTATTTGTAATGGTTATTAAGGTTAGATTTAATAGAATATCAGTGAAATAGTTTTGCATAGCTTTTAGGTGTAATTAAATAAGGAAAATATTTATAATAATAGTTTAATAAAATCATTACAAATTAACATATATAGAGTACCTTATTTTGTAAATAGCGTTTTTGTCATCACCACTTTAAATGAAACCGGTTTTAACTAATCTTTAAATACCTAATACAAATTAAACAAAAGAGATTTTGCCAGAATTTAAAGTGATGTTTTCAAATAAAATAAATAATAAAATTATCAGTAGTGAAGAATGACGAACACAAATTTATCAAAGCGATAACGCCGCACACTCATTCACGAAATCCAAAGTATAGGTTTAAAATATTTTTCTCTATATTCCGCTCCCGTAAAAGGAGCGCAGGCGTTTCCACCCTGTCTATATTTCCCTATTTTTTTTGGTAAGTTTGTAAAATGTCAAATGCTTAACCAAAATAAATTGGGGTAAAAAATAATGCATCACTTGACGATGACATACAAACAGCAAGAGATAAAATAAAATTTTGTAGAAATAGATTTAAGATTTAAAGGAAAAAAAAGAAACAGAAATGTTTTAATAATAATATATTGTCAAAATCTTATATCAACTACAATACTACTATAAACAATGGACAAGCAGAAAGCTTATTTCACAATATCACACAATGTCTGTAGATCCTTTATTATGCTCACAATAAAAGAAATTAAACCAATATATATACATACATATATATTCTAAAATTACATTTGAAATATATAAAATATGTATATTAATTTATAATTGAAGATATATGTGAAATGATCATATAATATGTTATTTAAATTATCAATACCATAATAAAAACGAGTAAGAAATCAAATTACATATAATATATTTAGTTCAACTGAATTTTTGATACAATAGCAGTAGTGAGTGGTATATAAATGGTATTTACATATATTACGCGTCAGTGATATTAAAGCCTGGTTTAATATTGATTGCCTTGGCCTTAGTGACTTGCGGTGCGTCAGCTTCTACTAAGTCGTTGTCAGATTTGCTGCCTCGAGGCGACTCTCCTCTCAGAGGGTCCTCCGACACTAGTGTAGTTGTAAATCTACTACCCGAAGTGCTTGGATGCAAATTACTTTTATGGGCACTGCTATCACTATATCTCCTGCTTCCGTTATTTAGCAGTTCGTGTTTCTTTCCTTTTTTCGCGTCTTTATTTTGGAGATTGAGTGAGTCTAAGTTGCAGTGTGCGTGATCTTTGGAGCATTTGTCTTTATCGGTTTCCATGTTGTAGTTTTTGCTGCTAGATGGGATGTCCTTGTAGAAGGTGTCCTTGGTCTCTTGGTAGGAGAGGCCGTAGAGGTCGGGGTCGTGGCGGGGCTCCACGTAGGGGTCCGGGGAGCGACGCGAGAGGTCATTTTTTATGATCTTAACGGGAG
Organism: Heliconius sara; assembly: GCA_917862395.2. Classification (NCBI taxonomy): domain Eukaryota; kingdom Metazoa; phylum Arthropoda; class Insecta; order Lepidoptera; family Nymphalidae; genus Heliconius; species Heliconius sara. Next base: position 3,317,672 of record OU860799.1, read on the forward strand.
AACCGCACGCGTCCGCTGATAGTGTCTCCTCATCGTCTTCACCTTCTGCACTCTGAAATAAAAGTTTTTCTGTTAGTTATAATTATAAGATAAAAAAAGTTAAATATTGAAGAATACTGCTCAAATTAAACAGTATGATGGTATAAATAAACAAATGTTGTAATAGTTAAAGGACTACTATTTGTCCATTGCTTTTAAGCAACTATTTACAAAATTATAAAACGAAAAAACTATTAAAATAACTCCTTAACGGTTGCATGCATGCACACACTACGACAATATGGTAGTATATAAAAATATAGGTTAAAGCTTTATATTTCTTCATGAGGGAGTAATAATTATTTCATAAACGTAAATTAGTACTTAATAATTGTAAAATAATAAAATTTGTACTACAGGCCAGTTGTGGCTCAGGGGCACAAGCGTACGACTATAAACGGTTGTGAGTTCAAATCCCACTCGTCAATGCGTTGAGTTCCTCCACTCAACTCGTAACACCAACAAAATTCGGCAGAGGATGTGGAACGGCAGTGGCTTAAAAATGTTACATTTAGTCTAGCAACTGTATTGGAGTTAGCAACAGTATCGTCGATGGCTCACTTTCCCTCTGACGGCGGGACTAGGCGGAGTTGAACGCAGCGTATCGCGGTAGCAAATACCATAACTAATATTATATTATTCGCTACTTGGAATAAGTCATATACAACTTTTAGATATTTCCATTTGATCACAGCAGTGTTCGATTTTAATATGGACAATTGAGTACGTAAATATTTTAATCAATCACTCAAAAAAAAGCCACGTTGCCGGGCATAAGGCGCCTCCAAAAGTTTATAAAGTATGTAGCTCTTAATATTTAATTAAAACAAGCTAATTATCGAGACGCGGAATGAGTTGACGCACTCACAGCAGTAAAGCCGCAGATATAAGCTAGTAATATATAAATGACACAAGATTACCAAAAGATCATGATCCGTGATGGAGCCGGCGGTGGCCTCGTTGCTGTGGAACTCCAGCTCGGAGGTCGCGGACACCGGCGTCACGTCGCCGCTAATAGATGAACCTGCGTCGTTTAGTCATTATTTACTATCAATATAATGTATAAAAATAGGTTAATAAGGCGAAATCAAAATTAAATATTATTTAAATTATAAATGACAATATTTTATATTATAGTTTAAAACTTATTAGTACTATTTGTCCATTCTTTGGTAAACAATAAATGTGATGATGCAAGTTAAGCAAATTGGAGACACATACAACCTACGTTGCTGCATCACTATCATTCTATAGCTCTGATCTAGTTTTACCGTCGTTTACACGTCTTAACACGTTTAAAAAATATATATTCTTTCTTTTTTTAAGTTCACGCTGTATCTCGCATATAGCAGGATAGGCAGGCGAAACCTAGGAATCTAGTATTAAGACACTCAGGTTTTTCACTTTCGGCCGAATTCCGAGAGTGGCAGAACTCAACGCCGCGCTTCGTAATCAAAGCGAGAAAATGAAAATATTATTAGTTGTAAATTCATAGTCACATATTTTTTAGTAAAGTGATTCTAATTTCATCAACCAAGAAAGAAAGATACATCCAGTTTTATATAAAATGGACATTATTTACATAATTATGCAGGTAAATATAATACTATAGTAAGTTTAACAATCATGCAAAGAATTCCGTTTTGTATCTAGAATATTTCTGTGCTCTAGTGAAAAGAAGTATAAGTCTGATTTAATTAAAATTAAAACACGTGAAAGTACCAGAAAATATATATTTAGTTTATGTGTAAAGAGATACGGATGTGAATTTGAATACAATTAGAGGAATATAAATTAATATAATTCTAAATATAAATAAATATAAAATAAATTAATATAATTACCTTTGGGTAGCGGAAATTTGTAAAAATCTCCCTACAGAGATGCTAACAACATAAATAAGTTGTAACAAGCATACATATAGTACCATATATATAGTACCTAGTTTTAAAAACTATAAGTTAAAAAAATGCACTTAGATATATTCGAAAAATGAAATTTGAACTTACTCAGTTTCACTAGAGACACGGATTTATTGAAACGTGTGACATGCGTACGAGCTAAGTATAATGTATACAAGAGGAGCGTGCGACGGCGGCGGTACCTGCGGCGGGCGCCAGCGCGGCGGCGAGGCACAGCGCGGCGCGCTCCCAGTCGGGGCGCGGCGCCCGTTGGCGCCAGTGGCCGCTGCAACCACAACGTTAATGCACCCCCTCCCCGTGCCAGCTTTGTAACACACTACATTTAGACACACTTCTCTGTATAAGGAGGTTAATTGAAGGCCCCAAATTGTATTTTAAGATTCCATTACGTGTGTTTAAGCTTAGTGTTAGATTACAAAACTGCCATGATCGTATGGATGAATCGAACGAAACGACCAAACCGCTTTATGTACAACAAAGAAAGTAAATATGAAAATCAAAATTAAAAACTTGTACCGAATGATGATGACTTTTAAGTGAATCACTATTGAAAACCAAAATCAAAAAGCCTCAAATTTAGCACTTGTCATTGATAGCACAGTCAAACAATGAGCGATAGATCTTAAAAAACGTTTTCCGAATTATTCTTAATTAAAAATGATAAAATGCCAATCGTAACAATATTTATATCATTCTAAATGAACATAGTTCAAATTGTTATACTATAATATAATTAAATTCCGTCGGTACACGCCACTGGCACTGGCAGGTACATTTCGGAAGACATAATTAAGTATTAAATAGCAAGTGTCAGTCATACGCCAACTTCAGAACAACTAGAGTGGTTTTGTTCCCTTTACATAAGTTTTTCCATGCATATAGCTTCATAGCGCCATTTTAAGTTAGTTATACCTCTCCGAGTTGTTCTTGTTGTGTTCGGAGTTGGACGCGTAGTTCGAGTTCGGAGAGGAGGGCTCGGCGGAGGACAGCCCGCTTGGTAGTTCACCCGATGACGACATTAAAGATGAGGGCCCACTCCATCCAACACCTGTAACAAAATATTAACATTGGTATTATTATCGAAATGTATTAAATATATACACAAATTTGTGTTTTTTTTAATTATCTATAATTATCTGGTTATATTCTGCTAATATGATGTAAGTTTATGGCATTTCAATAAATGAACAAAAAAACGGAATGCAAGATTAGTGTAAATGGTAATATAGAAGTTAATGAAGACAGAAGATTGAAATAGCTGTGGAAGAGCGTGTCACTGTCGATAACAGAGTTACGGTGGCTTAGCTGCATTGATGAGACGGTGAAACATCAGCATAGCTGGGTGTTTGGCCGCACATATTGCAGTGCTAATACCAACGATGTTATAAGGAAGGGGGTATTACAGAAGAAGAATGTTGTGGAGATGTGATTTCTTCGAAGCATATGCGAAGTTACTTTAGAAGTCCGCAATGAGGAGATATGTACATAGAAAGGCAGGTACTAACTAGCTAGGATATCACGGTGAGAATGAAGAACGTGTTTAGGTGGTTGGTTGGTGATTAGGAACGTACCCAACGTCGAGAGAATGAGTGACAAAAAGGATTCATAAAGGAAGAGTAAGTGGAGAGAGAGGAAGTAAAGGCCTCGGTTGATCTTTGAAAACATAGTATCGATGATACTGAAAAAAGGTAGGGAGGGGTACGTCGAGAGCATGAGTGGCAAAAAAGATTCATGAAAGAAGAGTAAATGTTAAAAGAAGCAAATAGGATCTTCGAAACACAGTACCGATGAAACTGGATGAAAGTCACGTAAAAATATGAGGATCCCCAGAGGACATGTATGACGAATTTGATGACGGTGGACGAGGCGAAAGAGGTAGCAGACAGTGTTTAGCGTTCCGTTCTCTCTGGTTACACTGTTAGGAAAAAGGCGTAAAGCTAAAAGAAGTAAGATGGAATTCCATTATGGACATGCATATTTGTGTAGGAAAAACCTCTGCTTACTGTTAGTAGGCGAGGGCTGCTTGGTGGCGGAGGCCGAGGCGGAGGCGGAGGCGGCGGCCGGCGACGACACGCGCTCCAGGAAGGCGTCCAGCTGCCGCAGCGACAGCGCGTTGTGCAGCGTCTCCAGCGGCCGGATGGCCGGCACGCCCCCGAAGCCCTCGAGCGCCGCTGCGGCGCAGTGTTCACACGTTATACATTACACACAACACATATAATGTTTATAAAAGACGAAAGCAATCTGTTTTATCAGAGTATTCAAACATATACATACTGTTACTGGACGTCGCAGTGGGTATCATAACACGCAGATTAGGAGCCGAACTGGACCCAGATATGACCGCGGTGCTGAACAGGCCCGCGGCGCCGGACAGCTTGCCGCGCGCGCCCAGCCCCAGCATCTTGAGGTAGCTCATCTGGCCGGCGATGCTGTGCCGCTGGCGCCGCCCTGCGCCCCACACGCTACAGCCCGCCACCTGCGGCCACGACGCCACGCGCGCCCCCGCGCGCCCGCTGCCCAGCGAGATGGAGGACAGCGGCAGCTCGTTGGTGGACGACTCCACGACCCCCACTCGGGGGGTCGGCGGGGAGCGGGGGGGAGTGGCGCCGGGCCTGCCGCGCTCACGGGGGGGACGATGGGGTACGAGGCGATGCGGGACGGTACGATACGATACGTGTTACGTGATATGCGAGCGGTATTAGGCACGGGTGATACGAATAAAATATATATATTAGAAAATATAATAAATAGACATAATAAAAGAAAAATAGAAAAGAAAGAAACGGTGCTTCGAAGCGTGCCGTTGATGGTACAAGGCGAAAGACCGCGACCGAGGTGAAGTTCGAGTTCTTAGGATCACACACAGTGCGGGCGCTTGCCGACCGTTTGGTCGAACGTTGACCTCTATGTCGCCTTGTTACTCTTACCGTCATACGTATATGGCCGCAAGAGAAATATGGCAACCAAAGCTAACGTTCATTACATAATTTAAAAATCTTTAATTTTTGTTTAAACATTATTCTTTACTACCACTCGTCATGCAAAAACAAACACCAAACGATAATCAAACGCACACACACTTGTGGGGAGCTAGAATGCTACGCACAAACACACACAAAATCACCGGCCAGAATGAGCTCAATTTGACAGTGAAGCGCTGCCGTGATGTTTCTACACACTCCAAAATACACAAGTAAAAGAATACACAAAATATATATTCAAAAATACGCCATAAATTATAAATAATGTTGCCAGGGACTTTTTCTTATAAAATACTCAGGTGTTTGAAAACATTATACATATAAATACATATACATCAAAATTTGTTCCACTTTCTAAGAACTATGTATGTATGAATCCATAATTTATGTTATAATATCGTTTTGATATATTTGTCCTGATTCCTGGCAACACTAATAGCGAAGTCTGGTTAAAACTACACTGAAATTAATTTGGACATGATTGAAAACGAAAAAATCACTACATTTGCAGTGAGATGCAAGGGCAGAGACAGGGCAAAAGTATTGAGACATGCACGTCTTTCCTTCACCGGAATGTAAAAGAAATATAATAAAGAACATTTTTTTAAATACAGTTTAAAGATTTTTCTTTAAGATTTTACAAATTATGGTTCACATGAACCATTCAAAGAATATTGACAATTAATTTAAAAAAAAAATAAGTGTAATATATATCAGGACATGTTGCCATATTAGAAAATAAAATTATTTAATATGAACTTGTCGTTACTGTTAAATTCTTATAATGAGTTGGATAAAATCGAAAACTCGCAAGTACCAATGTAGTACATTAGTATTGTAATGTAGGGTGTAGGTAGTTCGTGTAATACCTATGCATTACACCTATAATGGCCATTTAAATGGCCTTCTTTGTGACTAATCACGTGTTAAAGAAAAATATGCATATTTTAATGACAAAACAATAATTAAAGTTTAACCCTTTCCAAGAGAGGCCATAATTTCTGTTTCGCTGTCAATATATTAGCAGTATCAATGGAAGCCTGTTTTCTTTTACGGAAACACCTTATTAATATATAGCTTGTATATTATGTGAAGTATTAATACCTGCATAATTTTTAATAAAACAATAATTTATTGGCAATACGGTGGTCAAGCGTAGTAATACCTGGTGGTATTACCAAATGTTTTCAATTAAACACAGTGTAACGCCCGCTGCTTCGAAAGGGTTAAATAATTCATTTAAGTTAATCAAAACAAATTCAAAAGAAAATAAAGACATGAATAGATGAAAGTACGTAGCCATATTGTAGCCACATTGTTTTCATTACACTAAATAAAAATTGCTTTTATTTCCCATATCATACAAAAATTTATGGAGTAAGACCATCCTAAAGGGTAAATACATTGTACTTGCATCGAGATGCCTAGTTTTTAATACTTGTGCTTGCTTTGCTTGCTTTTAGTCAAGTAAAATTATTAACAATGGTTTATACCTTCATCTATTAATAATTTTAAAAATAAAAAAAAGTCACTCGAGCTATATACGAGCATTAGTAAGCGCTTACCGTTGTCGTGCTGTTTGTGCTGGTCGTAGCTGCGCGCGCGAGGCTGCGGGTCCTCACTGTCCTTGGGTTCTTTTTCTTCACACTATCAAGGTGTGTGTATTAACTTTGACTTTAAATATACGTATTTACTTAGCTTTATAAAAGCAGTATATAAATTGTAAAAAAAAATTACAAAAGTTCAAAAAAAATAACTCTAGAAGCCTTTAGTAAGTATGTTCAATATGAAATAGGAGTTTTATATGTTATATAAAAATATTCTTGTTATTTTTTTTTATAGAAGTAGGCTTTGAAAAAGTCCGGTCAAATGTGAGTCAGCCTCGCGCAGTGATGCACGATGATGATTATTTTAACTCTTTAGTGCAAGTAAGGATATAAATTAATGTTTATCTATTATATACTACTATATAATTGCTATACTCTTATATTAGCTTAAAATATGCTCGAAAACAGTTTCTCCTGTATTTTCAACTAAACTATCAGATTGTAACTTTAAATAAATAGCGCAAAAAAAATTGAGAATTAATTAACTGAGTCTTTAAAAGCCGTCAAAACATAAATACAGATGAGAATGCAGACGTTAAATTGATACGGAATTTTAGAAACATCTCTACTTAAAACTGATCTCTACTTGAGGCCGGTCGTGGCGCAGCGGCACAAAGTGTGGCTGTAAAACCGACTGGTTGTGGGTTCGATCCCCACTCGAGGAGATGAAATATTTACTTAAATTTATATTTCCATTTCTTCGCTCTGGTGTCGAGGACAAGCGCGGCGTTGAGTTCTGCCACTTAACACGCAATGCCTCCAGAATTCGGCAGAAAGTGGGGAACGGAGTGTCTTTAACTAAGTTCCCTCTGCCTACCCTGCTGTGTGCGGGATACAGCGTGAAGCTGATTTTTTTTTTTTCTCTACTTAAAACACATTATATGTTTTCATCTTTTTCATAAGCCATTATTTGTTATTATTCTTGTGATACTGTTCTTTACTCTTTACATGTATTTAAGATCGTTATAAGTTTTGCGAATAAAAAAATAGAAATAAAATATATAACGAATACCGGAGGGTCGGTGGGCGCGGCGGACCTCGCCCTCAGTTCTTCATTGAGGCGCGCCGCGAGCGCCGACGCCTCGTGCCCGCTCACCGTGTAGTGCAGGTTACTGGGGATACAAATAGGAATTGCATATCATTACAGCCTTTTGTTAAGTTAAGGGTAGGCAGAGAATTAATAGGCGATACTCCGCGCTATCTTTTATAACCAGAGCGTGGAAATGAAAAATAATGCATACCTCAGAGTGGGAGTTGAATTCCCAGTCGTCGTGTTTTATATTAGTACTTGGGATAACACTTTAAAAATATTTTAATAATGGTATTCTCTTTTACCAACGATCATTCTAAGTATTTATATATGGGTAGTGGAAATTCGTCAAAATGTCCCTGTTGAGATACTAATAAAATAAATAAGTTGTAACAAGCGTATAAGATTTTCGACGTAGCTCGATAAGAACCTTAGTTCCAATTTTTATATGTTTTATTAATAAGTGTACTTTCCTAAGTGTGGAATAATACTTTAAAAATGTTTAAAAATAGCAAAAAAATATGCTTATTATATTTTAAATTAACACTATTATAGAAAGCGACAATATATTCTTTAAAATATAAAAATGACATTAGCTCACCATATAGGTATTGGATCTGATGGTCTTAATTTTGAATTAGTCATTTTCTTTGGTGAAAATGTACTATCAAGTTCGTCCAAATTGTCCTGAAATAACAGTAACAATATTTTTTTAGTCAAGCATGTATATAATATTGTAATTATATACTGTATATATATATAAACATATAAACAATATCAGTAACCACTGTACGGTCAACGAAGTTAGCTGTAATTGAGCAGATTTTATTTTAAGATTTTTGTTACATTACGTTTTTTTTTCGAATGAACAATGCGCAAAAATTCAGTAAGCTTACGGTCACTACTAGTAGCAGTGACCGCACACCGCCCGACGACCGTATTGTAGTCATGCGACGCAAAACCTAATTAAAGAACTTTAGTTTTTTTATCTTTTTATTAAGTCATTTATAAGATAGTATTCAACTAATTGTTGTAGTGTACTAATTGTTTGTCTGTTTTGAAAAAAATATATCTAATTAATCGTTTAGAAATTATACTTAATCTTATATTATATTACTCACTGGCTGCAGTGTCTCCAGGCTAGCCATTTGATCATCTTCACCTTCTTCCTCTATACATTTTACTTCATCGGATGGACTCTGAAATCATAATTAAATTATGATACTAAACATATTAAAAAAAACATACAATTTTGAAAGTAGTATATAACTCTAGAATTTTGTGGTCACCACCGCGTTCATTTTGTATAAATAATTAAGTAGATTCTCTAATACTCTGCGTTCATCTGTTGGTTCGTGTGTGTGTGTGTATCAGTGTGCACGTTTGTGCATGTATGTATGGGCTTGTATTTTTGTTTGAGTGTGTATTTTACCGAGTTGTTTGTAGTGGAGTGGTTACGGCTATGAGGGCGGAAGCCTGGACCGGGTGGCAGGTTCTTTTGTACGCAGCAGTTCACGCCCGGGCTGAAGTGTAGCTCCACATGGAACCTGACAAATTAACTAGTATGTCACTAATTAAACTAATAAATAGCACATATTATTATTGTAATTCAAATTATATATGTCCACCAACAACAATTTTACTGTTCATTGTCTGTCACATTGGTTGCTAATAAAAAATTATTTTATTTATGAGAAAAAGAAATTGAATTCAATATTTCATCAATACTTTCAAGGCTTCTATATATTTGTAAATATCTATATTAGACAGCATGTATACCTTTCTTCGGAGCAAGGATCTTTAGTGGGATCTTCGTACAGCATCACAACTATCTGGGACATGTAGTTCAGCTCAGACACCATCGAAACGTACTCCATCGCGCGTCGCCATTGCTCATCTTTTAATATCTAAATCATTATTGCAAATTTTAGTTAGATAGTTAAGTTTGTATTACAAACTTGACACTATATATTCTTTTAATGTTTATTGTAAGGAATAACGGACAAAGTGCTTTTGTTTTTGTTCTCACTAAATATCACCACTAGTGGCAAAGGTCTTAAAATATAACTCTAAAAATAGAATCTGAATTTTCATTTTCGGAAACCACAGAAAGACACACAAGAAAAAAAATGAAATCTTTTTTAGCCTAAAACATTTATAGTAAAATGTTCACATATTTGCAAGTAAAATGTTCATATATTTGCAAGAGTGGCGTTGAGTTCCGCCATTCAACACGCAATGCCTCAAGAATGCAGCGGAAAGTGGGGAACAGGGAAAGTGTCTTAATAGGAAACGGAGTGGTGAATACTAGGTTCCCAGGTCCCCCTTTGTGCCATGCTACTTGTGGCACACAACGTGGAGCTACAAAGTAAACGTACGTCGAGCAGTCCGCCGAAGCGCATGACGGTGAGCAGCGAGTGCACGTGGCTCTCGCTGGTGAAGTAGAGGCGCGTGCGCACGTGGCGGCCCGGGCTCGACACGCCGTGGCTGTACCTGCCCGGCGGACACCGTCAGTGTGCAAATATCTTCTTTGTGGAATTCATTACTATTTTCATTTACTCAGTTTCGCAAAACAAGGCGTGGCGTTCTGCCAATTTAATTTTTGACATTATTTTTATAATAATAAATACAAGTTTTATAAAGATAAAATAGTCTATTTTATTTATTTACCCTATTAAATATTTCTCAATTTCATAAAACTATAACCAGAAATACAACCAAGACGAAAATATTTTAATTTCGACATTAAATGTCGTATATTTTTAGTCAGAACAGCACAACCAAGATTAATCCAATTAAAAAAAAACCATAATTTATATTTCTTTAATTATACTAATAGAAGACTTTCTGTTTATTGATTGCTAATCAAGTTTAATACAAAATTAAATCAACATTATTAATATAAAATTAAAACATAATGCCATACCATTAGCCGCAGGATCTGCTTAAAACAATTGTTACCTTGGATTTAGTCTATTAACATTCTCCTCGCCCGATTCCTCTATATTCCTCTGCAGGTCAGCGCGTATCTTCTTAAGTAAGGGTGTACATATACCCTGTGATATGGTTAACTTCTCTTGCATCGTTAGACCATATTCCTATAATATAATAATATACTGAATTGCCATGAAATTTGTCTAAATTTATTTTTTTTATGTTGAACAAATTTTTTTTTTAGCTTAAACTTTTTTCGAGACATGAGATGACATGTGACATGACATGTGTGTTGAGCGGCGTAGTACTAATAGTATAATCATAAAGAAATGGTTATTATTTAATTATTAAATTATTCCTAAAAAGGCAAAACAAAACGTGACAGTAATCTATATCAAAAGTAATCTATAGCAAAACCACTTTCAACTAATACAGATTATATAAAATAATATATCACCTGCGGTATGACAATATCGGCCAAGTATTTAGCGTAAATATACAACTCCTCAGCTTGGTCAAATTGCAACGTGTGCTGGTTGTGTTGCAAGTCGTACTTGATGCAGTCGTAGATGTCGGGGATTTTTGATATATCGTACGTTTTGTTTTTTGTGCAAAAGTCCTTTTCTATTTTACCCCATCGTCGGCCCATTAGCTCCCATGTTTCACCGTGGTACAGGACTGTATCTAAAATTAATAAGTCATAGACTTCATTGTAAGCGTTATCATTATGTAATATTAAATTTTGTCTTACACTTTTTAATCAAATATGATTGATATGTCATTTTAAAATAATTTGGTATACATAATTAGTTAAGATTTTGGTAACTTTATAAAAAGCTTTGAGTGAGTGCAATAGTGTTTGTACGCGAGTCTTACATAGGTTCTTAACAAACACAAATGTCACCGCAATGCTAAATGTGGCGCAAGGATTCGTACATCATCTCGCCCTTCAATTACGATGGAATATATAAATTAGGATAATAATAATAAAGGCTATTAACCAACTATCCTTTTGTCTTTGGATAGTTGATGTAAGTACTTAGAGGGGCTTGCCGACACACCTTTGGTCTTGGGGTCGTCGCGCTTGGCCAGCACGATGCGCACGAGGCGGCGGATGAGCGCGTGCGCGCGCGCGCACGTGAGCGCGGGGTTCTTCACGAAGTCGAGCGCGGCCGCGATGCTGAGCGACGCGCACGGGTTGATGCGCGCGCGCTCCTCCGCGCCGAACTCGCGCTCCACCTGCATCGCCTCGTGCAGCCGAGCTTTCGCCCTGTTCCCAATGTTACACTAGAGTTGTACTTTACAGTTCTATGTCTATTTAAACAATATATCATTAAAATTAAATATTCTGTTTGTAAAGTGCAAGGCTTTCAACTCAACCAAACGACAGAAAACTCACATATTCTGCACTTTGGAAGAATCACAATCGTTGTCCAACAGTCCATTAGTATTAGCCGACTTGACCATTTGCACAAGTATGGGGGTTAGTTCCCCTTCGAGAGCTAACAAGCCCTTGGCAAAGGCTGCGGCAGTCATTTGCACACGGCCCTCGTCTGATGCATAGATCTTGAGATCATGGCGAAATGTTGAATGGAGACGGAGTAACCCTAGCCCTTGTGTGCCCGCCTCACCTGTAATATGCAGTGTATAAAATTAATCATTTGAATAACGAAAGACAATCATGATATCAAAAACGTTTAAAATAAATAAAACAATGCATTTTGACTCTTGTCATTATCATGATTTCTGATTTTACATCCAAGAACAATAGATAATTAAAGTTTATGTAGTTAAAAAGAAACATACCCGGTATATGCCGGCCCTGTCCTCCAGGATACATGCATCTGAACATCCTGCCCAATTCCTCTGCCTGTATACGGCCGGCCGGGGTCAGCTCGCCGCCCCACTTCAGTATGAGCACTAGTGATGGTTCTCCGTCGCATCCTAGCCAAATTAAATAGACATATTTATTATGTTTACATATTTAATGAATGAGCTTGCTCTCAATTTTTTATCTCGAGGCAACCATTAGGATTTTTTGGGTTCAGTGTCTTTGATACACAAAGAGTCTAGCACGATAATTATATGAAAACTGTACTAGCTTCCAATGAATAGTTTTTACCATGATTATATTGTGGTTCACTGGAAATAGCGACACAAAATGTCAATATACCTTGAGAATATCTTTGCAAAAGTGCTGTTTTCATATGCTCATACCCAGACTTTTTGAACAAATAGTATATGTTACACTATTATTATATATGGCTTCTGTGGTATAATTACTCTGTGGGAGTCAATGAGAGTTCGAATTGACTACCATTTAATACAATTTATAGGTGCACTACAGGAGAAAGTAGATAAATCATCTAGTTTAATTTAAATGGATTGATTTGGAAGATGATCTACATTGTGGGTACATTCCTCGTCTGTATTATTTTTCCGTATTTTATTGATAGTAATATTAGAATTGTATATTTTTTTACTATTTTCATTTTGGAATATTAATGAGGTATAGGCCATGTTTGACAAAAAAAGGAGGTAAAAGTATTATATGAACAATCAAAAATATTTTAATGCAGGATGCCATAAAATACACTTTACTTTTATTTTGCAATGGTCAACTGACTGTTTTTTGGAAAAATTAAAAGCTTAAATATATATATTAGACTTTTTACTATGCAATGTTACTAATTAACTAGTATTTTTTAATAAAAAGGGAATTTTTAAAATAAATCACTATAAGGATATGATATAAAAAGCATATACATATTTACATTATTGTTATAAAAAACTATTGTGTGAACACTAATTTTAATTAAAAGCTCATATCTAATGTTAGTTGCAGTGCATAGCAAGCATGTCCTGTGATGGTGTTGCCATCCAAACAAATACAACCCAATATAATTTACAAAAAAGATTTGAATAATCTATAAATAGTAACACAAAAAAAATCGTTCTGGCGCATCAGCACATTGTCTTTATGTGGGAGTAAATTATTTTCATTTTCTCGCTTTGCTGATAAGAAAAAGCGCGGCGTTATTTCGCCGCATAACTCTAATTGAGTAGCGCGTGGGAAAACGGAGTGTCTTAAAAGCTAAAAAGCAACTGACAAGCTTAACATAGTCCCCCAGTTTTGTAAGTTGGCAACACCGAATGATAAACATAAATAGAATATGAAGTGAGGGGTATCGGACCGTGTGCGGCGTTACCGTCGTCGGAGGACGAGCCACGCGGGCGGCCGCGGGGCTGGTACTTCATTTGGACTTTACGGTTGATGCCCGAAAAATGACCATACCTGGAACAAGGTTTATATTATTATAAAATTATTGTGCGGCTTTGAGTTACACCAAATTCTGAAGAATGGAAAACGAAGTGTCTGAACACTGTAACTCTCTGCCTATCAAGATATATGGGACATACAACAAAAAACTGTATATATATAAAGCTGTAACATAGTGCTCGGTGTCAAAGGCGGATTTAAAAGTCACGTTAAAGTGATAAAAGAATATTCATTTCTATTCTAATACTAAATAAAATAGTCATAAATATAATTACAATTACTTAAATGTGTTTTTTTTTAATAATTAAAATCGAAAAATCGTATTTTATTCAATTCTGCAGCCTTCATAAATAGGGAACACAATAGTTTACACATAATATTATACATAAAAACTAATATGATAAGACTACTTTAAATATAGATTTATTTTGAATTTGGACCGTCATAACTATAAACTCGACGACTTAATTTCTTCGTGGGGATTGAACCCATTGTGGGTTCAATCCACACGAAGAAATTAAATATATTTAATTAATTATATTTAAATTATTTTCATTTCCCTGCTCTATAGTAGACAAAGCGCTTCGTCGTGTACAGTTAACACGTATTGTTTTGAAAATTAGGCGGTAGGTCCGGAACGGCATGCCATACAAAACAAATCATGACGCTAAAAGAAAATTAAAAATAATAATATTATTAAATAAAAATGCGTATTTAAAAGGCAAATCGCACATACATTTCCAATACACTTTTAAGCTGTTCCAGTTTCCCTTGTTTTTCCTCTATCTCCGGGTCGGCGTGCCTCGTGTGTATGTCGGCAAGCAACGCGCGCGCGATGTCTAGAATTTCCTGAAGTTGTTTGGGTTTCTTCAGTTTGACATGCCCATGTTTGAAACCTTCGTACTTTTCGAATATTTCGAAAAATCTGTAAGTATAAGTATTTTACATGAGTTTTCTCAGTTTGTATACTCTAAATAAATAAAGAACTATTAATGTATCGGATTAATAATATGTATAATGAGTACAATGATTTTTTTAGAATATAATTTAAAAGAAAAACGGAGCAATGCAGTACACGTGACACATCAAATGGCGTTTTATTAACGCGCATCTCAAGATATTGAGGACTAACCACACATTTCTACATGTTAAGCTCTAAGATTCATTTTTAATGACAACAAATTATCTGTAGTAGTGACTTGCTGCATTTAACTCATTTACAACGCTTTCACTAGAGCAGGAGTTCGCAACCTTTTCTTGATCAAGGACCACTTTTTTATCATTCTTCGTAGCAGTGCACTATAGCGTATAACTGCTAATGCGGTGGCTTTGGTCCCCATGAGGAGGTATGGGTTACTTTTATTTCTCTGCTCTATTAAACGTAATGCGGCATTCTGTTCCGCTCCCGCCACTCATCTAGCAGTGTCTTAACTTCAGACGGAAGATAATGGAATATCCTAATATAACATCTCTCTGTTCACCCTGTCACATGTGGGATACATCACGTAACCAAAAAATATATATATTTTTTTTGTTTCACGCTGTATCCCGCACACAGCAGGGTAGGCAGAGGGAACCTAGTGTTAAGACACTCCGTTCCCCACCAGAGCGAAGAAATGGAAATATAAATTTAAGTAAATATTTCATCTCCTCGAGTGGGGATCGAACCCACAACCAGTCAGTTTTACAGTCACACTTTGTGCCCCTGCGCCACGACTGACCTCAACATATATATATATTATTAACATAACATTACCATAAAAACTCACCTTGGATGCCTAACTTCCACCTTCATCTTCTGCTTAGGTGTCCTATCACCATGTCTGATCACGCCCACTACGCATCTCAATTCCATCATTTTCCCAAAAGTCGTGGGCACTATCGGCGGGTCGTCCAATTGAAAGGGAACCGACCAGGGAATGTGTAACGTGGGCGCAAGTTCCCTTAATATCATATTACCCAATATCTTGGCACAATCGTCATAATACTTGTTGGAGTTCTTAACGAATGAGAAACCGTTTACGTCGCAAACGAAGGATTTGCCGTTCGCTCTGTAGAATAGTAACGTGAGTAAATATGTAGTAAGTAAAATATTTATAAGTACATAAATATAAACCTTAATTGAAAAATAGATTTATTTAAATTATAACATACTTCGAGAATAAAATAATAAAATACAAATACGATAGTCCTCGGATGATTTACGATTAGCAACACTAAGGAATAGAATAAAAATGTAAATGACCAAAGTTACCTCAACAAATCAAACCCGCACACAGTCTGTTTAAAGGCCAAGCAGACTTTCCTCGATATTAATTTCTCCTGATTAGACAGTATAACGGGATAGCGGATCTCCTTGCCCTCCGAATCCCGTTCCACTTTCCCGTCCAGCGCGGGGCTCTTGCGCGCCTCCGCGTGCGCGTAGTCCGGCCCCACGGTGTACACTTTTACATCTGTACCTAGAATTCATTTGTACTTTGTATATGTTATATATATGGCGGCGTTGAGTTCCGCGATAAATGGGAAACTGAGATTGATGTGTATACAGCCTGGAGCTTTAAAAAAATGTTATATTTGTGATGACACGTTTTTTTCAAGCTTTTTAATTTATAGTGCAAGAATAGTTTAAAATAAAGATTTTTAAAGTAAAAAAATTTTTTTTTTAAACCATCCTCTGTATTTATATAATTATGTTTGTTTTCAATAATATGTTAGGTGGTCATTTTTGTCTAAAACTCATTTAAGAGATATACAGTCTAATGTATTAAGCAAATTAAAACAATAGTAAACATAGTTAATTAACTACGCACTAATCTAATCTTATGCTATTCATAATTATTATCTACTATTGAAATATTTATTTTGCCTTATTTGAACAATTTAACTACTGTTATAATATTTGTTTTGCCTTGTGTGAACTATTTAACTATGTGTAACAGCTCCACGCTGCGTATTTAAATATTTTAGGCCAGTAGTGGCGCAGGGGCACATGCGTGCGACTGTAAACGCGACAGGTTACGAGTTCGATTCCCACTCGAGTAAATGAAACACTTTGCTCGTTTCCCTCGTACAAACGATCCAAAGTGCGACGTTGAGTTCCGCTACTCAACACGAAAATTTAGCAGTAAGTGAGGAACGGAAGTGTCTTGACAGGAACATTATAGGTTCCCAAGTTCCCTCTGCCTATCCTGCTATGGGCGGAATAAAAATATGTAATTAATTCAGCTTTATGCATCATATATACCAAACACATTGAGATGCATCCTTGTGGTTTGAATATATGCATGCATAGACTGTTTGATATTGATATATTTCTATTGCTCATCAATTTTTAAATAAAAAACATTGTGTGTCTCTCTCTCGCTATAAAGTAAGCGATCTCGCTAGTGTCGTTAAATACAGTTAGCATTGTATTTAAAGATCAACACAAATAACGGTAGCCAAGTTTTTCTTACCATCAGTGGGCATAAAATCTTCGTAAATAAATGAACCCGTTTTTCGTACCCTTGATTCAGGAGAGTAAATGCTGCTGCGACTTCCAATCTAAAGCAGATACATTTTTATTAATTATAACATATAATAATATATTCTGTTATTGTTATGTTGTTAATAATAATTATATTCTGTTAACGCGGCTGACTGTGGGTTCGATCCCCAATCCTGGAAATGAAATATTTACTTAAATTAATATTTTCATTTCTTTGCTTTGGCGTCGAGGCAAAATGTAGCGTTGAGTTCCACCACTCAACTCTATTCGGCGGAAAATAGGAATCGGGAGTATTTTTATAATAGGTTCCCTCTGCCTACTCTGCTATGTGCGGGATATAGTGTGTAAAGCTGTTTTTTTATAAATAAAAATCAATTAATAATTTTAAAATCACCTTTCTAAACAATCTCTGACTACCGCCACCCGCAGAAGTTGGATAATAAATGTAAATATTATGATCCTCCGCTGAGACCGGCTTCTCTACAAAGGGTTTATTGAAGACTACACCATTCACTTCTACGTGATCTTCAGATTCTACTAGCTCGTGATCTGTTAACAAGTGCATTATATTACATAAAGTACTTTAAACTTAATTTTTATATAGAAACTATTATATTCACTCTATTAGTAGTAGAGGGAAGGCTACGTAGATTTGATTTTTATAACTTAGCATTATTTTCCTCCAAAGTGTATGATGCTCAAAAGTTCTGAAAGCCTAACTAACCTTCTCGACTCGTCGTATAGTCAGTATTCTGGTGAAAGAATCGTAGAGTACAGTATTCTTGTGAAAATTTTTCAATGTATAAATATTTATTCACTTACGCTTGGGGTCTGGAGAATCTCGATCTAGAACTGCATAGCGCGGTATTTCAATGCCCTCACTTTCCAAGATTGCATACACTTTCCTGCGATCCTGAAAAAAAATATTAGTATAAAAAATACGTACTGGATGTACTTTTCATCATATTGTTACTATATATCAAATAAAAAAGGACCTAAACTATGTTATTGATGGTGTTAAAAAATATCACCTAAAACATCACACGCCCTCCACTTTCTACCAAAATTCCAGGAAAGAGCTATAGAATTAATATATATATATATATATATATATATATATATATATATATATATATATATATATATATTCCTGACTGGGGATTGAACCTACACTATCGTTTCGTTTATAGTCAGATGCTGTTTCACTGAGCTACAATGACCTACCACGTATTTAAAAGCGAATGAAAGAAACGATCGATGCAAATATTCGTAATGCAGATAATCAAATGATGACCAACTTTCAGTCATTAAAAAAAAAATCGCCACAAAACATTTACAAATAAATTTAGCATTTTACGCGTTAATAAGAGAGAAGCAGGTAATAAACTAATTGTTTCGTTTCACTTTTCGTTTCTTTTCGTTTGGCTACTAAAAAATAGTTTGAAATGATTTCAACTTTATTTCGCATGTAGCAGTGTAGGCAGCCCTAGGCTCCCTAGCCTAGCTCCCTAGTCTAGTAATAAGACACTCTGCTCCACATTTTCCGCCAAATTCTAGATGCATTGCGTGTTGATTGGCGGCACTTAACTCCACACATCGCCTTGACGCTCTAGCGATGAAATTAAAGTATTGAGTGAGAATTGAACCCACAACCTTTCGAGTTTACAGCCCCTCCGCAACGACCGTCCGACATTTGAAATGAATTCGTTTTGTTTCATCAAGAAAAAGTAAAATGGCGTACAGTTTATTCAACGAAATATATAATAAACCTAAATACATGATAACAGCTACACTGTACACATAAAACATAAATAATGAGTTTTCAATAAATAACAGATAAAAAAACAACTTTTAAATTTAATTACCTGAATGTCATATTGCATGTGAAGGTTATTGATCACATACGGCTTCCTTAGCTTTTCGTATTGAATGGCTTTATCCAGGGGGAAACCTTTGGAGTGAAATGATATAAGGCAGTCGCAAATTGGCCACTCATCAACCGGCGTCTGCAAATTGACAAAACAAAATTAAACTAGAAAAATCCAGCTAAAAGCGTAGCCGTCGTATCCAGAATAAATGTAACAAATGCATTTAATAGCTAACATACACATAAAGCGAAATTTACTGGAACCGAATTAAAATTTAATATAGATTCTACAGCTGTTTGTTGCCAAAATAAATGAAAGCGTTATTGGGTGCTCTAAATACCAAAATAAGGTGAAATTGAAACACATCCGATAGTTTCACACTGGGTGCCATGTTAATAAAGAAACCCTATTAAAGTAGTGAAACAAAATATTTCTTCACAGTATGAGGTAAAGATGAGGGTATTGGCAATGCAAAGTCTGAAAGCTATTTTGTTCCACTAGATGTTAGATAGTGAGCAGAACCTTAAGGATAACCTCCTCTGGGAAGACAAGCATCTTAATAAACTCGAATTCATCGAGGCGGGTAAGGATCTCCTTCATTGGCTTCGATTGCGACTTTTTGGCCATGGCGCATACGCCGACCACCACCTTCTTGCCCCCGCCATCGCAGTGCGGGTCTAAGGACTCGCACAGATCCAACTCGCCCTAAAACATTCCAAATACAGCAAACTAAAAATGTTTCTTTATTTCAATCACATTGTATACAAATACATAACTCTCTTCATTTGATTTAATCTTATCAAAAGGCCCTCGTGGCACAGTGGCATAAATGTTGAGTGATTGTAAACATGGTGGTTGTAGTTTGATTCCCACTTGAAGGAATGAAATATTTAATATTTTTTCCACTCTTGTAACAAGAACAAAGTGTGGTGTCGAGATCCACCACTCAACATGCTATGTCTCGAACATTCAGTGGAAAGCGGGGAATGGAGTATCTTAAAGTATCCCTTTGCCTACCCTGCTGCAATTGAGGGATACAAAGTGAGGCGTTTATCAAAAACAGTCATTGTTAATATACATAATTAATTTTTCCAAAACAACTCCAAATATAACACAACAAATAGTGTAATATAAAAATAGTTAGTATGTATACTATTAAAACAATATTAAATTTCCTTAAATTTAGGTATGGTGGGTAATTCCAAATTATGGGTTTTTATAATAAATAACTTTACACTATGTGCTTTGGCAATATTCATTGTTTGGTAGTTGGAATTATATGGATGAATCTTAATTAAAAGAATATATATACAAAGTCAAGAATAATTATATAATATTTTTAACATTTTTAAATTGTTATTCCACACTTAGGAAATTCTTAATAAATAATTATGTAATATTTTTTTAATCTCTAGACATATTTTTGCATGAAACTCAAATGAAAAATTTATTCACACTTTATTTAAACAATTCCTTTCAATTTAAAAAAAAATACACTCAATAGCTACTTATTGCTAGTCTATTGTATGCTAATTTCTTCTTGTGTATTTACATGTATTCAGAATAATATATACTGGTTAAAAGATATGTAATATCATATCATGATATAAATATTAAAATATAACACAAGTATTAAGCATTAATTAATTTAAAATAGTATTTTTTTTTTCACATAAGACTTTTTTTATAATATTATATTTATTTAATTATTATAACAAAATAGAAATAATATTTAACTCATTGTTGTTGTAATGGCTTCAACAATATAAACATGTACTGTTTACTTATGTGATGTAACAATATGATAAAATATTTATTTAAACAAGACCAAAAAAAAAATCAAACTGAAATGCATCATTATAGCTCACATCAGGCAGGCAATCATCACAATAGCAAACTTCATCATCATTTTGCTCCTTCTTTTTTTTATTTCTCCATCTTTTCAAACGCCACCAGTCCTTAAGCCACTGCCACTCCATAACTCACAATCAAAGCACTATCATAATTACACACAATTTAATGATAAGTACTAAAGTACACTCACAAATGATTGGTTACAACTACATAGCACATGATAACCAAGATATTCTTGACACAAATTAACATGTTATGTTACCTCACTTGTCATTGTCATTACTTGGAAACTATAAATAATTCAGCTCTATGTTCTTGATAGTAAACAAATGGTATCAACTCTTTATTATGCTCTATATGCCTTTTTTACTAATGTTTGCAAGTCATCGTAAGATATACATTTACTTTTCAATTCTAGCAACTGCAAGATTATCTGTTTATATAGACTTTGTAATATTGATTTTAGTAGTATCGTGAAACAAGACCTATTTTAACAGTTTTAACAAAAAAAATATTGTTAAAACCTTTTTTAGGCAACACGTATAGGTAATTTGTGTAAAGGTTGCGTTATATTTATATACTTACAGGTGATCTTATTGGAACAAGATTTCCGTCATCACCGACGTAAAACTGCGGCTGAGTAGCTTGTCGCAACCCTTGGTATCCATGTTCAAGCTCAGTGTATGACATTACCTACATAAATCGTCAAAAATATGTTTCACGCTATCATAAATCTTAATTAAGTTTATTTTAAAATATTAAAATTACTAAAAACAGTTTTTAAAAGTTCAATTGCAATATAAATTTGACGATTTGACATACATTTGTCAGCAAAGATATAATGTTAATGTCAATATGTCAATAGCTATTTGTCAATGAACAGTGCTGAGTACAAGTGCTTAGTATTGACCACTGAAAGCCATTCTGTTAATAATTTATCAGGAAAATTGCGTTAACATTTTAAAAAACTATTTGTTCTCTTTTTTTATCATGTACAATAAATCATTTTAGTTATATTACGCATATAATAAATAAATAATTTGAAATAATATTACGCTACCCAAACTGTAGCTTTACGTAAGGCATTTACAACTGGATTAAATGTACAACAATGTAATAAAATAAACAATACTCTATGGGTCTAACCACGTAACACAGTAACGCTGATAGCACTTACAGATACTGTAACGAATGGATACAGTTCCAAATGTGATTTTCATAATCATAGTAACCATATGAAATTCACATTCCTGAAGATTGTAATTTTATATAGTAAAATATATACTTTGACTACTTTTTATAACAACACAATAAATAACTGTGTATGGGGAACAGCGTGAAGCTAAAAAAATATGTAGATATTAACGTACAGAACCCTCTTAAATCAAGTTTAATTTAAAATTTGTGCAATTTTATTTTTTATAAAACTATAACTATGTAAATTGGATTAGCTTAAAAGTCGTCTTTTAAATACTACTTATATGCATAAAATACGGTCGGTTATCGTACCGGTAGTATCGTAAAATGGTTCATGATTTTATTCATGACATTTACCGTAATGTGTTCGTGAACTGTCAGTGTCAGTTATCACTTGCGGATAAATTAGATTGAAAATTCACAATTTCAAACATTCAGAATTGTCCAAGCAATTACAGAAAATAAGAAAAATAATTATTAATTTATAGAGTTGAAACCCTACGCCATTAAAATGGATCTTTTGAACTTTTGGCAGGCCATTGATGTTTTAATCCATAAACCTCATGTAATTAATAAAAAGCTGTGGGGATCAATAGTGTTAAAAAAATATTACATTAAAACAGACATTAATAATTGGAATGAATATCTTGCTGACTATAGACTAAATACAATGATATTTTTAAATATAGATCAATATTTAACAGAATTATCACAAATGTTCCACTTTCAAATTGTTAATGAAGAAACGCAATATGAAATAATGTTCATAGAACTCCTTCCTAAAATTTATATTGTGCAGCGTGCAATTCAAATGATTTGTATAAATAGGGTTTTAAAACAAGTAACTTTTTATGATATCACGCCAGCTAAACAAATAGTGTGCACTACATTTCCATATACTTTTTTCTTCATAGACAACAAAATCACTGTAAAATGTGGTTAGTTTAATTTGATAAAGATTTTATACTTACATTTTGAGGTATACTTGTAAATATACATAAAATATAATTTTTTTTAGGTGATTCTAGAAGCTATCAATGGTTAAAAAATTCTGTTTTACCTCGCCTTAATAAATGGAGTACTGAAGAAATCAACAAACAAGTTCAGATTTGCAATGAATCTTTAGCACTTGTTGCAACAGAAAAATATTATAGCAAATACAATCTTCTTAAAGTTAAATATGCAAGGGATATGGTGAAAGTATAACAGATTACTTATTTATTTATAATTTACATATCATGTCTATAATCTATATTCAACTTCAAAACAGCAGCTTGATTGTCAACTCAATGATTGTGAATTTGATCTCCATTCAAGGGAACAAATTATTATTGTTCCTGTGCTCTGGTAACAATATAAGGCTTGACATTGGGTTCTGCCACTCGGAATACAATGTCTTGAAAATTGAACAGAAAATTCAGAATGGAGTGCCTAAACGCTAGGTAGCCCCCTATCTACTCTTTTGTATGTTGTTAACAGTGTAAAGCTCAATAAAAATATTTCTTTAGATGTGGCCAGAAAGCACAGACCCCATGAAATTTGTGTATGAAGATGTTGCAATTGCTACATATTTACTTCTTTTATGGGAAAGTTATAATGAACCACAGTTTTTTGCTGATGTTGGATGTGGAAATGGACTTCTGGTTTATATATTAACAATGGAAGGCCATCCTGGGTTTGGAGTAGATGTAAGAAAAAGGAAAATATGGGACATGTATCCAAAGAATGTTAAATTAAAAGTAAGTATAAGTACTATTGAACCTGAAAATATTAGTATATAGATAACCTGAAAATATTGGTATATAGATCTTTAATATTTTTGAAGTGTTATTTACACACTAGAGAAACAAAAATATTAAGCATCTAAGGATGGACTTAGACTTTCAAGACAATTGACTTGAGAGGTATCAGTTGGGAGTCCTGATATGATAAAATATGTTTCTTTTTCTAAAAGATGTAATTTTATTTTCTAGGAGTACACAGTAACACCATCAAATATAGATATATTTGCTAAGGTGGATTGGGTTATTGGTAACCATTCAGATGAACTTACCCCATGGATACCAATAATTGCAGCAAAAACCTCTTATAATTGTAAATTTTTTCTCCTACCCTGTTGTGCTTACAATTTAGATGGTTCTAAATACAGTAGAAAAAATTCAACTGCAAGTCAGTACACAGAATATTTAATATACATAAGAAATTTATGTATGGAGTGTGGATTTAATACAAAAACAGATAGATTAAAAATTCCAAGTACAAAACGAATATGTTTTATTTCTGAGTTTAGAACCTATAAAGAAAATGAATATGAGACATATTTAGCTACAATCCAAGAACTTATTAATTATAGTATTGGTATAAAAGATAATGATGGTAATGCCTCAGAACCTAAAAGATTTAAAGCTAGAGATCCTGTGGAGAAGGTAAGAAACTGTACACAGATAGATAGTAAGATTGTTGAAGCAATAGTTAAAAGAATTGCAGATTATTTATTAGAGGATTGTAAACCTGGACAAAATTGGTCAAATGGAAAAATGGCACCATTGAATGAACTTGTTCAGCTAATACCACCCGATCACTTAAAAATATTGAAATCTGAATGTGGTGGGCTACAAACTCTTCTACGCAACCACCATAGTGTTTTTGAGGTTCGATATGGTACAGTGCAACTTAGGTATCCTAGAAGTATAGAAGAATTAAAAGCAAAAAAGAAGAAAAACAATGAAATACTAAAAATTAAGCAAAAAGAATGCTGGTTTTATAAAAACCACCCACAAGGATGCCCTTTAGAAAATGCTATGTGTACATTTGTACATGAAAATTAGTAATAAACTCTTGTTAATAAGTGTAAATGTTAGTACTATACTTGACATTTGTGGAGCAAATTACACAATATTCTTATAATTAAAATTTATGAGAATATTGTGTTTATTAATGTATTATAAGAATATTATCATATATACAAAAAATATTGTTTTCCTTAAGAAAATGGAAATAAGTACACATATTTTTAATTTTTTTATTAGTAGAGTTGACAAATGGAAATCTGGGGACCTAATATTAAATTATTTTTTTCCATTATTCATTTTTTCCATTGTTCTCTACTTTGCTTCGAATTATGGAGGCACTGCGTATCGAGCGGCGGAATTAAACGCCGCGCTTTGCATCAGTACCAGAGAGAGGAGATGAAAATATTAAATATTTCATATCCTCGATTGAGAATAAAATCCACAACCTGTCACATTTTTAGGCGCACACATGTACCCCTAAGCCCTGACTAGCTAACTAGCTAGCTAGCTAGGATTTTGTCTTGTATACATATAAGACAAAATTTCTTTTGGAAGTTACAAATATATTTATGGTAAAATCTTTAATCAAATTTTGAATAAAATCATTCACATTATCTACTAATCATTCAGGGACAATATTTGCGTCAAATACATGCATTGTAAACTTTATGCAGCAAGTAAAGGGCTGTATCCATAAACACTGAAACAAATAATAATTTAAATATAATAATGTGGTATAAGATATACAAAATTTAAGTAAATTAAACTCAGTGGTAGTTCTGTATGGGTCTATATCCATTGTATAAAGATGCAAAATGATAATGATAAAAAATAACATTCATATGATATGAATCTTATCAGAATTATTAATCCTTTAAAAAAAATATCATCTTGTATTTTGCCGATATTGGTATTGTATTATATCTACATGAGTATTATAAGAAAATATTAGTTATTAATAAATTTAGTTAATATTTCAATAGCTTTTATTACCAAACACATATAAAAATAACATCTTATCAGTAAATCATATAATATATTACTCAAATAAATATTGCCCAATGATATTGTATATTCTAATTTTAACAAAAATATAAACTATCAAGAATCAATTTCAAAGAACCTATTAAGTTCACTTAAATTCCTTTCATCTACTAATTTTGCAACATCATGTTCTCCCATATAAGAGCAGACCATCCTTAATGTTGTCCAAATTGTAGAAGAACTAGGATCTGCTAAATTTGTACCAGGGAACATATTTTTAGCCTTATACTGCTGATTTAATGCCACTAAGAAGTGCTCACCAGCTTCCTTATGAGCTGATAAATTCATGCAAGTAATACCAACATTAAATCTTGCTCTAATGTAACCTGGTTCTAAATTTAATGCTTGTTGATATGCATCAACAGCTTCTACTGATCTATCACTATTAGCTAAAGTAGCACCAAGTCTGTTCCAAAGTTTAGCTTTGTCTGGTGACACCATCAATGCTGCCTTAAAACAGTCAACTGCCTTATCATATTGTTGATTTATATTAAAAATAACTCCTAAGGCATTTTGAATATCAGGATCAACCCGAGAAGGATTCAACTGTGCTGCTTTTAAATATAAAGATGTCACATATGCTTCAAGTTCTTTGAGGTTCATTTCTTGGGCATTCACATCTTGTGGAAATATATCACTGTAACTAGGACTTGCCTTTAACCAATCTATTAATGCTAAATATGCATATTTGGGCATATTTTCATTGGTATATGCAGCTGCTAATGTTATATAACCGTCAAGTTGCCTTGGATCTAATGCTAAAGATTTTTTCAATGCTGTTATTGCCAAAGGATCTTGTTCATTCTCTGCTTGGGTTGTTCCTAGAAGAAACCAAGCTTCAGCTGAATCTGGCTGTTGCTGTGCAGCTGCCTCAAAACATAAAACTGCACCTGGAATATCTCCAATTTTAAGTTTTTCTTTACCTATCTCTAGAGCACTTTTATTTTCTAACATAACATTTCCTTCTGTAAAGGAATATTCCTTTGAGATTCCATTAGCAGTTTCTGTATCCCAATATTCATCAATATTGCTCAGTTTGGCCCACTCATCTTTATATTTTTCAGCCATCTCTTCAACTATTTCATCTTTACTCATTTTCTTCTGTTGCCCTTCAACTGTCTCACCTAAATTTAACTCGCCAGAACTTATCCTATTCATAAATGACATGAACTCATTATAAGCATGCTCATCATCATCTTTAATACTATTAACATACTCTTGGGCCTTTGCTTTAACATTGTTATCCAATGTCTTCTCTAAATCCGATTCATTAACATATTGAATTTGTATATTAGAGGCTTGTGATTGGAATGAAGGTTGATAGGACATGTTAAATGGCCTCATTGGACCTGTGATGAATGATGTTGATGGTCCAGCCATCCAAGGGGCATGTCTTTGTGATCCTAGTTGGGTTAACTGATTAGTTGAAGTTGCAGTTTTTGGGATTGTTTTTTCTACTTCAGGAATGTTATTCAATAACGCGTTCATATTAAAGGTTTGTGGAATTTGAGAATTTTGTGACATGAACTCATTAACGAATCGATCAGCTTGGGATGAGTTTTGCACAACTGAAGCATCGCGACTTACAATATTAGTAAGTTGAACGAGTGAATTATTACCTCCACAGTCTCCCCCAACTAACTTATTTAAAGACATTATGAATTTCAAAGATTGCTAAATGGATTGAAAAACTTTAATACAATTAGAATTTCATATGAATTCACCGCTGAGCAAAGGTCACGAGAATAACAATAAGTTTTCCTACAAATTGTACCCCGTAGCCCCGTACGTCAAAAATCAAAATAAGTCAACACATACACAGTCTCGCCAATACACGAGCACAGAACACATATACCCAAAGGGAAGAATGTTCACTTCATACAAAAAAATGGGGGACTGAACGACACTGCTGCCATCTATTGTGTGCCCACCAAAAACAATATTTAAAATTTGACGCTTCAGATATGGGCGGGAAATTCAAAATTTGGCTATTATTTGGATAATAAATCTATTTTTTTTCAAAACCAGAATGATTCCCTCTTTCAAAATCAATTGGAAATATCATTATTTAATTTAAACAAAAATACTTCCAAATGATTTTGAAGGAGTGTATCATTTCTAGTTTATTTCTAGTTTAATAATAATACAAGATAAATACAGAAATAAAACAAATAAACACTTTATACTTTTTTATTGCTTATAAACATTTGTTATAATTATATCTATACAAATAGTATTCTTGCAAATCAAATAAAATAGTGATTATTGCCAAACTTGCCCTTTTATATTAGAAACAATAATTAACATTTATATAAGTTAAATAGATTGTACTCTATTCAAGAATGTAACTATATATAAATCATAATTTATATATTTTTTAATTTATAATATTGTAGGCAGTTACATTCTTGAAATTTGACCTAGACTACAAATAACGAATGAACAAAATCATTGCTGTTTACTATTCTATTTTAATTAAATAAATATAATTGAATTGTTGATTTTTTGATAATAATGATAAATATAATAGAGATAATGATAAAAATTATGAAGTCAGTGTCATGAAGTTAATAGTGTTGGTCAAATTTAATCTAACATAATTATACTATTACCTATTTTTTAATATACCTATATTAACCTTTTTAATAATTTCTGATATTTTGAAGATCTTGAAGACAAAGTTTGCATTTATTGCCAAGGCTCTTTAATAAAAATCCACAGACATATTTCCAGGTTAGGCAATTAAAACAAACCTTGACCATGACTTAGAACTTAGCAAGTTTCACTCCCGTTGTCTGCTTGGCATTTGGACATGTATGGTCCTGTTTTAATTTAGGTGCAAAAACAAAATTTCCATCACCAGTCTTTTTGGAAGAAATGTTTTATACGTTTCCATTTGGCTCGACCTATAATGTAATAAATAATATGTTAATTAAAATAATATTTTTTTAACAAGTTTTATTTAATTATTAGTAAGTAGAAACCAGCCAAACTTGAGACCAGCCATATCGCATGGGCACAGGGTGTGACTGTAAAATCTACTGGGTTGTAGGTTCGATCCCAACTTGAGGAAAAGAAATATTTATATAAATTTATATTTCCATTTCTTCACTCTGGTGTTGATGCAAAAGGCAGTGTTGAGTTCCACCACTCAAGATGCAATGCCTCCAGATGTCGGTAGAAAGTGGGGAATGGAGTGTCTTAACACTAAGTTCCCTCTGCCTACCCTGCTGTGTACAGGATACAGCGTGAAGCTGATTAATTTAAAATTTTTTATATAGAAACTAGTACTTTTAACTGGACTATACAATACACGACAAAATATTACCTTTTCCTTCAATATTGTTTGATGTAATATTTGTATTTCATTTTATATTATATTTTAAAAACAATTTTCTGAACCATTTCAGTAAGAGAGGTAAATCAAATATTGTAATATATATTGACACCAACCATGTTACAAATTATAGCTGCTATATTTAAGCCATTTCAAACATTTTTGTTGAATCTGGAAATAAAATTACAAATAATAAATAAAACTATTATCACAAATCTTTACAAATAAGACTTTATGTTTAAATTTATATTTAACGATTACTTACCGGTGTAGATTGGTAGGGCCAGGTAATCCTGGGTAATTTTATAGGTTCGCTAATGCGAACCTATAAAATTCATTTCAATTCAATTTCATATTCACAAATAATAAAATGCAATAGAAATTCCAATATTAAATAACAGTTTGCGTCGCCGAATGAAACATAGGTTCGCCATTTGCAAATTATAATGTTACCCCATATCAAAAGATAATCCTACTACTACGCTTTACATATCGGTTACATAAATTGTTTCTGCTTTCAATTGAAAACTTTATATAACTAAATTACACTGCAATTTTTTATTTTCATTTGTTAATTATATTTACGATTAACTTCTATTTTTTTCGGAGTTGCAGTTTATCATGATACCTTCCATACATGAAACATAATAAAGAAAGTTATTTACTAAATCATAAATAATTATATCATAAAAACATTATAATAAATCCTTAAAAAATTCCTATATAGAAACTACTAATTAGTAGTTTTACTTTAATATAGCAACACTAAGTATCAAATAATTCATAATTTTTTTTTCGGGACTTATTTACAATCCCCCGTAGGTATGTCGCACATGCCCCTTAGGAAGTCGACCGGGCCTGAGTCAGTATCATAATCATACCAGATTATATTGTATAGAGTATAAATTTCCTTGACAATATACAAAATTGCAATGCGATTTACGACTAGGCTTATTGACAAAATATCAATGTTTTTTTTCATATAGATATTTTGGTCCGATATATTGATAGAAAACAACCAATATCGAAAATTGTGCAAATATATTATATTTTTATTTATCTACCTAAAGGCACTAGACGCTAAGTGTATATTTTAAGAACACATACATAGTCTTTTAATTGATGTTATTTTCTTGATATATTGACGTCTATATTAATATCGACTTTTTTTTTCATGTGTGATGATAATTATACGATTATTAGCAAAATTCAAAAAAGCTGACTGATGAGATGAGTGGACTAGTTCAGTTGACTTTGACAGATGTCTAGACTTAAAGTCTAACCTAAAAAAAGAATACCAAGAAGTAAAAAAAGATAAGAATATTCACTTAAATGTTACATACTTTTTGAATAAGACAATTAATTATTAATATTGCTACATGATTCTACGTAGATTTCTTGTTTTTGTGAACATAATACGAAATATTATATAATGAGTAACTAAACGGTATCAGTATTCTTTGCAACTTGAAAGTTCGTAAAAAATGACTAGCGAGGCTCAGGTTAACAAGAGCAATGAAAAAATAAAATGTGAAGATGCAAAAGACTCTGGAAAATCAACAGATACAACATCTGAAGAGATTCCAGCGTCAATTGATCCAACAGAAAAATGGCTTGTAAGTCTAACTTTTGAGAAACTAAGATAGACCAGCGTTTCTTGTCGAGATGTCCTGCTTTTGGGCTCAAAATTTGTATGTCCCGATCGTGACAGACTGAAATTGAACAAATTTAATGCCCTGCTTTTAAAAGGATTATTCCATGTACTGTGAAAAATGACTCATTACTGTAAGATTTTAATTAGTTACTAAATCTAAATCAAATCAGCTTCACGCTGTATCCCGCACACCGTAGGATATGCAGGGGGAACCTAGTGTTAAGACACTCCATTTTTCACATTCTGCCAAGTTCTGGAGTCATTGCGTGTGAGTGGCGGAATTCAGCGCCGCGCTTTGCCTCGACACCAGAGCAAAGAAATGAAAATATAGCAGTGAAGTCAGAGGCCCTCTTGTGACTGGTCCTCTCTAGAACCTAGTGTCAAAACATACTATTCTCCTGCATTAAATACAATGAGTGACAAAACTCAAGGCATACTTTTAATTACCAATGTGGGGGAGTACAAATTATTCATTCTATCAATCTGGATTGAATCCACAATCATTTGAGTATAGTCACATGTTGGTTTCAAATTTAATAACCTTTAATATATAAAAAAACTATCTTATTTTATTCTTATCTAGATAATATTTCCTGGATATTATATATTAATCAAACAAATATTCTATTTGAGATGCATAATATAAATATTCCCATTATGTATTTTTAGATTCGAGACTGTGAAGTATATAAAGATGAATATGATGAATGTACAAGTTTCAAGGGACGTTTTCATCAATATTTTATCTATGGTAAATCACTAGATTGCAACCCTTGGAAAAAGGATTATGATAACTGTTGTAAATGGGTAGATAATGAAGATGTTAAAGCTGGTGTAAGTATAATTTTATATTTTTTATAGATATTTTTGTTGTGTTTATATTTTTTATACATATTTTATACTAAATTCTAATTAAAAATATTTTTAATAGGAATCTGTAATTAAAAGCGAAAAAGAACGAAGACTAAAACGGTTAAGGGCACATTATCAAAATGATGTTTGGAAGAAAAGAGATTCACCACCGGAAGAGTGGGCCAGTCCTTTACCAGAATGGATGGCTAAAAGAGATGAAAATTCATACCTAGCACATAAAGCAAAAGAAATTAGGGAAGGCAAAGAGGATGATACAAGTAGTTTTTGTGTAATAATGTAACACAATAAACATAGATTATGTCAAGTGATCAATTGTTACCTCACTTAATGTTACATAATTATTATTAGTTATTAATTTGAGTTTATTCTCACATTGAGATGTGTTGACTGCCAGAATTGTACAATAATAAATTAAAAATATATTATAAAAAATAATCTTTTGTTTTTTACTATAAACAAATATAGTTATTGTTGAGAAAACTAGTATATATATTCTTATGCTGAAGTAAGAGAAGTATGGTTTTGTTTGTACTTGAATGGATTTTTGTTACATTCTATGGTCCATTTTAGTAAATTGATATTTAATAAAATTACTCATTACTGATGTATATTTTCGAAAATAAACTTTAAATGTTATCATATTATATTGTCTTATGTAAATAATTGTAAATTGATATACCTACAGCCATGACCCGGCAACTGACTTATCGGTAACAGAACGATAACGCGATGTAACGCCTTTATTGTTAACAAACAAAATTGTTTTATCTTTCTTTAATTTTATAAACCCATGTCTCCTCATTAGTTGTAGTCGATTACACTGATGAGTCGTATACTTTGTAGTCGAGTGATAGCTTTGCGTTTACGGCTGCCAATGGCTAGAAACGCTTCTGCTTACCTGGTCGATGACCCTAAATATTCCTTTTTGAAGGATCTGGGTATAGACAAAAAGAATGTGGGAGTGTTCAATGGAAAGTGGGAAGCTAACGGGCAGGTAGGTTGATTTACTTTAATTTCTCATTATTTTAATTATAATTTCTTATTTATTTATAATTTTAATCAACAAAGTAAAAATATTTGTAATTTTGTCATTGTATTTCAATTTTAATAGGTGATTCAATCGTTTAGTCCCGCAAATGGCAAAGTGATTGCAGAAGTGCAGTCTGCTAGCGTTGCTGACTACGAATCTTGTGCAAAGGCAGCTCAGGAGGCTTGGCACACGTGGGCGGAGTTGCCGGCACCAGCAAGAGGAGAAATTGTGCGACAAATTGGCGATGCTCTCAGAGAAAAACTACAGCCTCTTGGACAGTTGGTCTCATTGGAAATGGGTAAGCTATTCGTAAAACTGATTTAAGTCCCTATAGACAAATATGCATATGAAATTATTAAATATTAAAGACTTGATAAGATATCTAAATGGATATTTTCAAGAAAAAAAATTAAAGATCTAAACAAGGACAAATTCCATTACTTGAAGATCAATATTATTTTTTTCCTTTCTTCAGAAGTGACTGAGATAATAAGCATTAAATTACGACATCCGCGGCTAAGCGTGTGAAGTTATGTCGCGTTCATACTTCGGCTCGTTGTGCTCTCGCTATTATTCCACTAGTGGCGAAGTAAAACGGTGAAACTTTAGAATATTATAATTTTGGAAATCCTGGCCCGATTTTGATGAAATCGGGCAATATCTGTTAGTAATAGTAAAACCTATAATTATTTTACAATCGATCACATTTTTAGTGTCATTTATCATTCACAGGCAAAATTCTCCCAGAGGCCATCGGAGAAGTAGTTGAATACATTCATGTGTGCGACTTGGCCCTTGGCCTATCCCGAACATTGCCGGGAACTATTTTCCCTTCAGAGAGACCTGGACACGTGCTCATTGAGAAATGGAACCCTCTAGGTCTTGTTGGTATCATAACAGCGTTTAATTTCCCAGTCGCTGTTTTCGGTTGGAATAGCGCTATTGCTATGGTAAGATATTAATATTTTTCAATACTTATCCTGAGGTTGTGACTCCGCTAGGGATTTTAATTTATTAATATACTAACCAGCATTAAAGTAGCTGTTTGCTATAACTAAAGGAAAAAGTAGACTTATAAATGATCATCAAATGATCTCAAATGTTAAAATTTTATTTGACTGCTTTTAATCTGCGCAAACGGAGCTCACCTCAAGCTCAAGCATACAAATAAAATATTTGTTATTAATTTAGATTATTATTTATTAAATAATGTGATAATAATTTCAGTTGCTCGCTGTAATTTATATATAATCAGTAGATTTACGGTTACATTTGTACTTTATAAATTTTATAGATATAAAATTAAATTACTTAGTAATTATTATCTTATCATATTCTACGGATTATGAAACGATAATATTACAGTGATATATACACATTTTAAGATAATGTTTATGTTTTTTTATTTATTTTACACTTATCTGTAAAAATTCCGACCCCATTTGTAAATCTCAAATAACAATATTTTTCAATAATTTTTACTTTAGAGAACAGTAAATAAGCTATCAATTAGTTATATTTTGTAATTAAGATCGTGACCCATTTCAATATCATATAGTAAAAAAATGAACATACCATTTTTTTAAATAAAAAATATTTTACGTATCTAAAATATTAACCAGGTCTGCGGTGATGTAAGCGTATGGAAGCCATCAGAAACGACTCCACTTACCGCGGTAGCTGTTACAAAGATTGTTGAGAAAGTTCTCGAAAAGAACAATATCCCTGGAGCCGTGGCGGCCTTGTGCGTAGGAGGCAAGGATGTCGGAGAAGCCATTGTTCAGGACCACAGGGTCAAACTAGTGTCGTTTACTGGCAGTACTGCCGTAGGCCAACAGGTTAGTGACCTCATAATATAAGTAAGGTAGACTGGGTACGGTTGAAGCAATTTATACCTTATTTATTTATTTTATTTCTTTATTTGTACACCACTTATATAAAAATACAGGAAAAAATCTTTAATTAATATTATGGCACCATACGAAAATATTAATTAGTCTTCAAGATTTTAATACTTCTAAAATATCAGACTGTGATGAGTAATAAATTGTCCAATTCCTCGCTGGCCATTCCGTCGTCTTCCCCAGTTCGAGATCGTGATAATTTATACTCTTTCTTAGATAGTCTGAAATATATGTCATGTCAGCACATCGAACTAAACATTTAACTAATTCTCGCTCGTGATCTTCATTAAGAACACGATCGTTTGATTTATATCCACATACCTTCATCGTCTTTACCTGATGCATATCGCTTACGACTGTAGCAAAGAAACTGTTCCTTGTTTCGTAAGCGATATGCCAATAGACTTATATCGTGCTTGTCTGCCGCTTTCCGTATTGAATCTCCAATCTTTACTTCATATGCATTACTAATCAATTTCTTCGATAGATATTATTCTCTATATATTATGGATGTGTATTATCCGTACCCATAAAATTGTTTCAACCGTCACCAACAATACTTTCAGTAAAATATACTTTACATATAAATGCGACAGTGATGATAATAAATTAAAAATACTCACTATCCCTTATTCTTCAAGCGTCATCATGCTCACAAATACACACTCGATACATTCACTTGAAAAGAATAGATAGTGAAAGCGTTAGTGCGAAGCGAAATACTTACTTTTGATTAATAATAAACAATAGGACGTCCTGCACATAACGACAAAGTGAGGACAACCTGTCGTCGTTTTTCCCTTACATCCCTCACTTTCCGCGTAAAGGTGTAAGAGATATTTGCTCTGTTTCAACCGTCTTTTGTTTTAATGGTAGGTACTCA
The DNA here is from genome assembly GCA_917862395.2 of Heliconius sara. Lineage (NCBI taxonomy): Eukaryota > Metazoa > Arthropoda > Insecta > Lepidoptera > Nymphalidae > Heliconius > Heliconius sara. The sequence goes on from OU860799.1 coordinate 3,353,388, forward strand.
GTCTACTCCTACATACTTCTAATTAAGTGGCCGCCCTGTTTTAGATGGGTGCGCAGTTTTAAGATTTCTTTTTACATTTAATTATTTTCTTCCAAAGTGAACAATGCGGAAACGTTCAGTTAGGTATTCTAAACTCTTTTTTTCCTTCTCTTCTATATCTATCACACGGGATACAGCGTGAAGCTAAAATTTAAAAAAAATTATACACATATCTTCGTTAGCTAACAAGCCCTTATCACTCACCATGTTTACAAGTTAATTTTATCAAAACTAAATATTCAGCATGTAGGTTAATATTTACATGCTAAATTTATTATGAACATATAATTTGCTAGCTTTTATCAGCAACTCGCCAGCGTGGGCAAATAGAAATAACCAAGTAACAATTAATAAGATTTAGCTTGTAGGCTTCCATGATAAACGAAGTATCAAACACAAATATATTTTTTCTCTTTGAACAAGTCGGTCCTAAAATCGTTTAACCAAACAAACTTTTTAGCTTTAACATATTAGTATAGATTTATTTATACAATATGGTATCGCCAGGTGGGTGTAGAAGTGCAGAAGAGGTTTGGTCGTCATTTACTGGAGTTGGGAGGTAACAATGCTATTATTGTGAACTCGGACGCCAATTTGGATCTCCTCCTGAACGCTGCTCTGTTCGCATGCGCCGGCACTGCGGGACAACGCTGTACTACCACTAGACGATTGCTTATACATAAGAAGGTATGAAATATAAACATTCAGCGTAACATATATATTTTAATAAAATGTCGCGTAACATATGTATTTTAAAAAAAAATCTTTAATAATCTTACAAGATTCATAGATTAGTGTCTTTGTTTGCTTAACAAATTTGACTAATCATCGTAAATATAATTAGTATAGTCTGTACTTTTGGGATAGATAAGTACCCCAATAGTACGGTTAATATAAAAAAAAGTTCAAATAAAATTTTCCTTGAACAGGTATACAATGAAGTGGTATCACGACTAAAGAAGGCATACGCAGGAGTTATCAGTAGAATCGGTGATCCTCTACTGTCAGAGTCGCTCATAGGCCCTCTGCACACGCCCGCTGCGGTTGAAGCGTACAAGCGCACCGTGGCCGAGGCCGTCAAACAAGGAGGCAAAATTGAATTCGGAGGAAAAGTAAGATTTTCTATCAAAATATGCAAGGATAGGATTCCATTAATAACTTTGCTACGAAACACATCTAAATCAACGAAAACTAACTTATTATAACATGCATGTAACAACAACTCGGCAAGCTCAACGTTATGGCGTAGCGAATTTAACGTTTTCTGTAAAAATTGTAATGACGAATGTTCAAAATACATCAATAATACACAAAACACTATAAGTTTCAACAAACTTCAAATATCGCATTTGGAGCGCCAATATTTGGCGGCCAATGTTGACTGATGCACTGTATGTGGCTCTAATTTAATCTTTATACAGACAACCGTTTTTTTTTCCACGTTTCACCATTTATCCCGCATGTAACTGCGTAGGAGTAAGGAGTTAGTGTTAAGACACTCCGCTCCCCGCTTTCCCTCGAATTCTGGAGCCATTGCATGTTGAGTGGCGGAACTCAACGCTGCGCTTTGTTTCGACACAAGAGCGATGTTAATAATAAAAATGTTAAATATTTCATATCCTCTAGTGGGAAACGAAGCCACAACCGTTCCGTTCCGTTTTCAGTCAAAGGCTTTGCGCGCCACGACTGGCTTCAACGGACAGTATTTTATCATTCATTTATTCATCTCGTTTATACCCAAACACTACGCCACTGGTATCTTATATAGTTCTTATTAGAATTTGATATTTATTGTAAATTATTAAAATACATATTATATATAATTTATTTAAGATAATGGAACGCGAAGGCTACTTCGTAGAGCCCACGATCATAACCGGGCTGCCTCACGACTCGCCCCTAGTTAAGACGGAATGCTTTGCTCCCATCGTCTACTGCATCGAGATCCCGGACCTGGACACCGGCATACAGTATAACAACGAAGTCGAACAGGGATTGTCTTCCAGTTTGTTTACAGAGAATTTGGGTGATGTTTTCAAGGTAAGATATACATACTATAGAAGAAAATAAAAATAAACGTTTTATTATTTTTTGTGATTGTCATGGAATGCTTATGTTACATATGGCTAGAGAGAACATAGTATCAAGACACTCGATCACCATAATTCGAGATAATTCGTATTGAGAGGCAGAACTCAACATAGCTTTTCTATTATCATATATGAAATATTATAAAATAAACAATAACTATATTAATCAACAGTGGATCGGCCCACACGGCTCTGACTGTGGCATTGTAAACATCAACATTCCCACTAACGGAGCAGAAGTTGGAGGCGCCTTCGGAGGTGAGAAAGCAACGGGCGGCGGCCGAGAGTGTGGCTCCGACAGCTGGAAGAACTACATGCGACGTTCCACTGTCACTATTAATTACTCTGGCACCATTAAATTGGCACAAAATATTAAATTTGGAGATGAATAATTATTAATTTTGTTTATTGATTTATCTATTTACATACATTGCTATTATTATTCAATTTGTTGTTTATACATTTTATTAACCAAACTGATCAACTTTTCAGTGATTTTCAGAGCCAAATTTATATTAAATTTGTTCATGTTATATAGTCAAAATAAGTCTTAGAAGGCTAAGAAGACTGATACTTTAAAGAAAATAAATACATAAAATAAATTGATTGTTTTATTTCTAGTTCATATTGTAGAACACATGTTTGAAGTCAGTATAAAAAATATCTAAATAATATAAAATTCTAATTTCATGAGTGTGGATGGTGTATTCTCCATAAATCCACTGCAATGTCTTTTGTCTGTTGCTTGTGAAACTTGTAAGTGGCCGGCAAGTTGTATCGCAGCTCGGCTATTATATTGCCTTTAACCCCCCATTCTTTAATTTTCTTTTGTATATGAGATCTGAAAAATTATATATTTAAAAATGTAATAACATTTTTTATTGACATCATCATATGAAATATATAAAATGAAGTTACGTTTAAAGTTGGGCTTGGATTTCCCACCAGGAGGGTACTGTGTGATAGCATTTGACAATAATAAACATGATAATGAATAAATCTCTACTTGGTGAATTAATTATTTTCATTTATCTGATTCTACATGACAAACTGCTATTCCATATGTATTGTCAAAAGAATTTTTACTATCTAATGAGATTAAATGCTGCATTAAGTTCCTCCACCCATCTCAAAATATTGAAGAATAGTCAGTAGATAGAAAGAAATTTACATAATTATATTCCAGTAATACTTAAAAAAAATTAAATCTAAGGAAACAATTAGAAAAAAAAAACCTTGTACCTGGTAGAAGATTTATGTAATGAATAGACACTATCACAGGTGAGTTCCAACCCTGTCTTGAGGAACTTCATATCAACACCTGCATTGTTCTTGGTGCCAAATGGTGGATTCATAATCACCGTGTCAAAATAATTATCCCATCTAAATTAGGCAAAATATTATATTTTAGAATAATTTAAATTAGATTAAAATATACATAATATCTTTGTAAAATTTCAACTGTATCAGAGTTTCAATTAACTATAACTTGTGTATTTCACTACTTTACTTCATTATTTACTATTACTAAGGTTTCCTCTGTCTACCCTGCTATAAGCAGGATACAGCGGCTAGTTTAATTTGCTATTAAAGGGAACAGGGTTTAGGATTATTAGAATACATATTGAATAAAGCATTTTATAATTTTTTTTTTCCTTAATTATTTATAACATTAATTTATAGTTATAATAACCTTCAATTAAAGTATTCTCTCCCTTCTATCTTGTCGTGCAAATTGTAGTTATACTTTTATTGAATGTTTCTACAAATTATATTTGGAGGGTGCCAGATTTTTGATCTTTCAAAGTACTAAAATAAATGTTCCATAGTAAGAAAAATAAGCTTAACAACTCACTTGTACACTTTAGAGCCAAGAAAATCACATAGTATAGCATCTACATTGGTTACTTCTGTATCTTCAATGTTTTCTTGTAGAACTTCTAAAGCATGTTCATCAACATCCATAGCAACCACTGTCCCTGCTCCCAACAGTGTAGCACCGAGAGCTAACATGCCAGGTCCACATCCAGCATCTAATACTAGTTTATTTTCTATAGCTTCATATTGTGTCTAAAAACCAATTGATCATAGTCAAAATACACATTTTCATTAGATTTAAAAAATACTTGATATATTTCTATTTTATTCCTGAGAGTTTGGTGATTTCAAATGAACTTCTTGAACTTTCCAAAAACTCTGACTAATATGTCATACATTCCTACTGACCTATGTACGATATTCCTAGTATCTGGTTGTTATATTTATTTATGCTGTTAGGATCTTTATAAGGAGATTTTTATAAATTTTAGCTACCCAAGGATTATTATTAAGATAATCATTTAACTACAAATAATTTTATTAATTAATATATTTTTTCCAAGTATTTTTCTTTTCTTAGTACAGAATATGTTAAAAAAAGTTAAGTCCCCTTCCATTAAAACATAACTTTATAGAAATATAAAAGAACTGTATATTAAATATTCAAAAGTTGTTCAAAATACCTGCATAGTGTATAAGGCCACAGCAGCTATGTGTGGTGGTGTTTCATACTGTTCAAGTTCAATTTTAGGTTCAGAAAATCCAGATAAAGTACCCAAATGACCTTCTAGAACTTTTAATTTCATTAGAGCAGACATATTAATTACTTGCTATCAAATCTTGGCAGTACTGGTAGAATTTGATTTCCAAAAGATGAGTCTTGAGACACAAAGAAACCACAAGATGTAGCGTTTGCGTGTTGTAAAGCAGCTCTGTGACTAGTATTTACTATGTTAGCTTCAGGGAGTTGTGGAAATCCCTAAAAGTAAATTATTGTATGTAGTAAATAAATGATCTTTGTAGTACAATAAAGCTTTTATTAATATAGTGAAAGAAAAACATACCGCAGTAGCAGAAAGTGGTGGAATAGAACACATAGGCAGCTGGCTAACAGGACTTGGTTGTGTGAGAGAAATAGTGGTTGCTGTAAGTGGAGCCACAGCACCTTGTTTCAAAAGCATCTGTTTTTTAAGTTGCAATTCTTCTAAAATCTTCCTGTTTGTCAATTCTAAAATCAAGATACACTAAATTGTTTCTAACCTTTTCTTTAAAATTTTATAATATAAAACACACGCAGGGTAGGCAGAGGGAATTAGTGTTAAGAAACTCCCTTGCCTACTTTCCGCCAAGATCTGGAGGCATTGCGTGTTGATTGGCGGAACTCAACGCTTTGCCTCGACATCAGAGCGAAGAAATGAAAATAAAAATATAAATTAATTTTTCATTTCCTCGAGTGAGGATCGAGCCAGTCGATTTTACAGTCACACTTTGTTCCCCTGCGCTAGGCACGACTGGCCTCAAATAATTTTAAATTGTTTATTTCTCTTGTTGACAATCTTCGAACTAACCTCTTTGTGCATTAGGTTGAGGAAACGCCATCTAATACAATTATAAAACGAGGACAAGAAATACATACAATTTTTATGAAAGAAACTATAGGGACTTCATTAATACAATAAAAAAATAAAATACACAATCTTAAAAGTTTAGGACGTTTGTGACATTTATATCTGACGTTAATTGACAGTTGACGGAAAGGTCTCAATAAGTCATTTGTGAGGTGTCAATGGTGAGGGCTCAAGGGCTGGCAATTTTAACGTGATGGAAAAAAAATTACGCGAAGCTTTGCATATTTACATTTCTTAATTTTTTTAATATGCATATTACTAAAAAGATATACATATGTTTATTTAAAAAAATATATTATCTGAATATTTTGCAAAATATACATAAACAAGCGTATACACATAAATCACTTAATTATTTAAAAATTTATTACCTTAAAAATTTCGTCAACTGTGTCTACCAATTTTATATGGATAATTCTTGTGTATGTATGGCCAGGTTAACGTAACTTTGTAAAAAACCTTTACCTTTCTCTACCACAAACTGCCTTATCGCTAACTCTGTTGTTAGTGACTTATTTGTCATTTTGAAAAAATAATAATTAAAAAAATATTAATTAAAACATTTTTTATACGTTTTGTTATTTAGACACTAACCTAATGGAGATGGAATTGAAATAAAATACATTAAAATTTATATAAAAGCATTTATTTTAAAACAATGTAGGTAATAATCTTTCTGATTCTTGGCAAAACAGTCTCACGTAAGCAAGTCAACATTTGGCCTCTATTAAGAATAAACATAAGACAATAACTTGCGCTGCCACAACTCACAATAAATCAAACTGAACTATTACATAAATAACGATATAAAAGGACATATCAATATAAAATTATTCTGTATTTAGCGGTTAGTGTCGCATCTCAGTTGAGCAATCTTAATTTGTTTACTGTTGTAAATTAGTCTAAATTAAGGAGAACTAACATTACTAGAATTGACTCACAATATCAGCGATATATAAAAAAACCATCTACCATAGCTTAATAATAATGTTCACAGACGCAGACATTACAGTCCACAATGAGTTTGTGGTTATTATAGAATATGATAAAATTTGAGAATAAATGCACAACAAAAATAGAATTCAAGTCGCCTTTGTCTTTTATAATTACAAAAATATTTATATAACAATTTAGAAATTATCATAACAGTTTCCTATAAACAATTTGGAATAATATTGCACGAGCTCAAAGCTAAATCATCGTGTGCATATCATCAATATAAATACTATAAATATAGCAACAAACCAACACAACTTTTCATATATTACATTTATGACTCGAATCACATTTTCACTATAGGACGACAACTGACTATATATTATGGACCACAGATATGTTCATCTGAACTTTTTGAGTTCTAAATATATATATTATCAATCTTATAATATGTTTACGTACAACGTCAACAAACTCTACTGTTGTCGACCTATACACGCCGCAACCGCACAACGTAGCCGCCTTTTATATAATTATAATAAATCACAAAACGAGTCACTTTAGTAATAGTGTAAATAATAAATCTAATAGTTATACATATTTAGATAAACGACCTAAAATTAAATTAACCGGCGACTACGCCGCTCGGTTCACATCACACCCCAGTGTTGATTTGTTAGAAAATATGACTTTCACAGCACAGGAACAAACACATTCTGGACTAAATAAAAATCTGAAAATGATAACAACATTTTTCTTTTAAAGACTAGCACTTAATTTTGGCACAACACCGCCCCACCGGGCGGCGGCTTCATGCTGATCTCTTATATACAATTGTAGACGTATTGCTCAGTGAAAATATACTTAATAAAATATACATTTTATAACAAGGGCTCAACTCTGCATCTAAATATTACGTAATGCAAGCGAAAATAAGCCATAGAATTTTTAATTATATTTGTGCCCAATGTTGTCATGTTCGATGTATCGTTTCTTACTAAATTTACGAAACCTTAAAACAGTGATTGATTTCATCATTCACCGCAAACATGGACAGCTGCCATTACGATAGTAAAATGCAAAATAATGTATATTTTAGTAATAAAAAAAAATATTATAAATAATAATAGAAAAAAAATCTTAATTGAGTAAATAAATTCTCTGTTCCATTATTGCTCATTCAGTGCTTGTTCAAGCAGAGTGTAAGCGTGTAACTGTAAGCGAGGAGCAGTCGTAAACAATAAACTAGTGACTACCCTGTCAGGTGTTTTGGCATGGCTCGCTCGCTCGCTTGTCATTTTTAACTCTGCCTCAATGAGTATTTTACCGCAACAACATTCTTATACCGAACCGTACATACCTAACTCTTCCCTGTATAAATATATTATTATAGTCTTGTAAAAGAAACCTTTAAACCTCATAGGTCATTAACACTACGCGACAAATTACAAGAGCTTTACGGTACGACATATCGCTACGAGTTAACTTATCATTTGGCACTAAATTAACATATTGCATCTCGAGCGTCCGTCACATAAGTTAATATATATACTTAATATTTTCGATAAAATTTTTTCATTCGCTAATGTTATAATTAATATTTATCATTTTTTATTAAAAATTTTCTAATTATATAAATCCATTTGGGGCGACGTTAGCTTCCCGAACGCGCGATTCACACTCGAAACGAACATAACGCTTAGGATTGAGCAAAACCGAGCCATCCCACGAGAGGGACGACCGTAAATAGTAGACAAATCAATGGACAAGACTATCGGCAAGTAGAATTTGGCAAAATTGAGCATTAAAAAACATTCGATTGGCATCGTGGAAGTAGTGTGGTAACTGCAACTTATACATACGTAGGTACGCTCTCAGGACGACAAGCAGATATGTGAGTATTCGTTACGTATTAATTGTTCGAGACGCTAAACTACTATCTGAGTATCATTCGAATTCACTAAATATCATTATATTTGCGTTCATTACACGTTTTTCCTAGTGTTGCGCTTAGTTAAGTATAGCGTGTGTAGAAAATTATTCTAACGCTACAGTGTTCGATATCTGCTCGTTCCTTCAATAAGATAAAACTCGACTAAATAGTACAAAATTTCGTAAAATAACGTTGATATGAAGTTTCATATGTGACAAGTAATTATTATGAGGATTCGATCATCGTTCAAAAGAACTATATAAATGATCATGGACTTTAGAGAATTCAGTTATTTACTAACTACGTTATAACAACACGGTTAAAATAGTATTTAAAAATTAAAAAATCTTTATTATCTTTTATCAAATAATAGTTATTGCTTAGTTGATATGATAAATACATCCCTGTGCAGATGTGCAGAGAGGAATTGACGCCGCACGGGGTGCCACGTGGACCCCGCAGCCTCCTCTAACTCTCGTAGCCCCCGCGGACCCCACGCGGGCTCCTGGACCCCGCGCCTTCGCCCCTTGCCCGTACCTCGTACGCGCGCCCATTATTACAATATAACTCTTATAAGTATTTAAAAATATGACTCCATTATTACCATCACATCACAGCTCTCCGAAGACTTTTCAATTTCCAACCCGACGCACTCCAAAATAAATTCTTTTTACATTACATCTATGAAACGAAATGACTATATAATATAATCTAAGTTAGTTCTAAAATTATGCCATTTTGATATATTCACTTTGCGATTGCAACGGTCCCTCGTTCAGCACTCGAATGCCTCATATAAGAATATTTAAAACGTAACGAAACTATACGACTAACATTACGAAACGATATAAGCGATCGAACGACTAAAACGGACGAAAGGGTTCAGAAGTAAGCGGCAGTGTTACGCGAATATTCGTGCAAATAGAACCTAACTACAGAACATGTCTTAGGAACCTGATAAATTATTGCTAGAGCCGCGGGCGCGCGCGGGCGCACCCGGGCGCCCGGCGTCACGAGATAAAACCTTATCAGTAGCCGATAGAAAAATATCACCTAAATAAATACGATCTTTCACGACGACTAACGACCACCCACGACCACCCACGACCACCCACGACCACCAACGACCACCGACGACGACGGCTGTCGGCACAGTTTCTCTTTTTGGTAAACTACAACACGCGCGCATCAGTGCGGCGCGTCGCCCTCCTCGCCGCCCCCGCCCCCTCCGCCCTCGCCGCCCCCCGCGCCTCCTCCCTTAGCCCGCTCGCTGCAAACACAACAATTCATTATAATATAATAAGTAACACTAACACATCAAAATATTACTGTATATGTTACTGCATAATAATAGATTTTGGTTTTTGAAATCCAGCCAAGACTTTCAAAGTTAAAGCGTTGTGAAGATTCACCGCTTTATTAAATTTGCGTTACTTCGCTCGCAACTGCGATGACGTCTGCTAGTATCAAGTGATGGTTACAGGCATGAAATTTGAATGGTTAACGCTTTATTCCGCATGAAGACAGCAGGGTGGGCAGAAGGAACCTAGTTATAAGGACCTCCGCTACCCACTTTTAGCTGAATTTTCGAAGCATTCCGTGGGTCAAATGTGTAGATTTTGAAATTACACTATAGCTCATAGGGAGGGCTTGACGAATTTTATCAAGGAGACCTTCGTATCACACACAATCAAATGCCTGCGATATTTTTATAAATGCTGCAGAGCAATATTTCTTGTGTTTCTAGGCATTTGCAAGGAAAGAAATTTGTTCGTGGCAAACACGATGTTTGACCACTAACAAATTCACATATATACAAGTTAGCGAGCGGAAAGAAAAAGTATGTCGATTTATCTTTGGTGGATTAGCGTATTCAAAGCCAAGTTAATGACACGCGAGTGTTTAGGGGTTCTGAGCTGTGAACAGATCACTATCTAGTCGTTGCTAGAATTATTAGTCTGTTCGCAGGTTGGCGCAGCTACACGATTGTATGAAAAAAGCAGAGACAGGGGTATGTGGTAAAGGGAAAAGAGGCTTTAGCAAAAAGCACGACGAATGGTAGGATGATGAAGTGCAAGATGCTGTATAAAGAAAGAAGAAAGCATGGCAGGATTATAAAGCCTCAAGTAAGGATATAAGTATAAGAGGAATAAAAAAGATATGAAAGAGACGAAAGGTTAATGAAAAACTTTAGAGAAAACACGAAGCTTTTCCTGCGAGAGTTAGTGTTTCTCGAGGTTGCTCGCTTATATGTAGGATGAAAAGGATGCTTTCATCGTTAACCAAAAATTTCTATGCTTTTGTGGACTTGGATAAGGCGTTTAACAGAATTGTAAGAGCGAAATTATGGGGGATACTAGCCCGGTACAATGCGAGCGGATCCTTTCTGCAGGCTGTAAAGTCTCATTACAGAGATCACTCAGCCCGCGTGTGAGTAGGAGCTGGCATGTCGCCCTGGTTTGACATCCAATCGTATGTTCCAATTCCAATCCAATTTGTATTTGGATAGCTGTCTCCAAGGAGTGAAACAAAGTGCTATGGGAGTGAAAGTTAGTGCAGGTGACCTGAATGTGAATTGCCTGCTGTACGCAGATGATGCAGTGCTTATTGCATTATCAGAATGCGAGTTGCAGGTATTGGTCACCATTCTGAAAGAAGAGTGTGAAAATAATGATCTTAGCTTAAATGCGAATAAGACAAAGGTTGATTTTTGAAAGAGATGAAGAAACGACGGAATGCAAAATCAGTGTAAATGGTAAGATATTAGAACAAGTGAATTAAGTGGTATATTTGGGAAGTATGTTCGGTAGAGATAGCAGATACGAGATGGATGTGGAAAGGCGTATTGCTGTCGGTAACAGGGTTAACGGAGCCTTAGCTGCATTAATGAGACGGCAAATGCCGTGGAGATGCAATCTTTTTGTAGAATATGCGGAGTCAGCTTAGCTGATGGCAGGTACCAGCTAGGATGTCACGGTGAGAATGAAGAAGAACGTGCTCAGCTGGTTTTCGCACGTCGAACGAATAAGTGATCAAAGAATGGCAAAAAAAAATATTATGGAAAAGTGAGTGGTAAACGAGGTAGGCGAGACCGTAGCGTTAGGCGCCCCGTTCTCTCTGCCTCCCCCGCTAGTACAGAACACAAGCAGCAGCACTCACAAGTGCGCGTAGGCGGCGGGCGGCGCGGCGGGCGCGGGCGGCGCGTCGTCGGGCGGGCGCGCGGCCGCGCTCAGCAGGTAGTTGCTGGACTCACTGAAACAGTTCGACAGCCTGCTTCAAATTGTATTACTGCCTCTAGTGCACTTACTGTGTGTTCGATTACATTATATGGTTACCATTTCTGTTTTCAGTTCATAGAGTATGCACAGGGAATATACAGTAAGAAACTCTTTATAGTTAATTATTACGTATTGAGTAGCAGAATCTCGAGTAGGATAGACGCCTATTCGAGATTCTTACCTACAAAGCATGGAGTTGAGTTTCGCCCCTCAGCACATAATTCCTTGTTGAATTAGCGGATAGTTATGAACAGAATTGGAACAGTGGAATTTTTTAATGGGAACGGAGCGTCTAAATACTAGGTTCCCAGGCCTCTGCCTACCCTGCTATGTGCGAAATACAGCGTGAAGCTTATATAAAAAAAAAACATTTAATCGGGACATTAGCGACCTCACCAAAAATTAATATGGATAAGCCACATTTGCAAAGAAATTCAACCACAACAATAATATAAGAACTGGTACAAAAATAAACACAACAGTTAAGTTGTATAATACAAAAAGTAATATTGTATAATCACCTGGCGGTCCTCATTCTTAGTGCTGCGCAATTTTCCTTGCATTTATAAGCAAGAACTTGCTTTATGCGACTGACTTCGACATCAGGGAAATGCCTGCTCACGTAAGATATAAGTGCGTGGACGCGGCGGCGGTCTAACGGTGGCTTAGTGGGCCTCGCTTCCTGTCCAGCTCTGGACCACCTCTGGCCGGTGACTGAACAAGTAGCTAATTCCATGGGAGAAAACAAAGCTGCCGCCAACCCTCGGGTCACTTTCCTATAGTCTCCCCATTTCACACCCCGTAGGAGTTCTTCACGTATCTCCACACCTTCACCCAACTTTATCTGAAGAGATGAAATTGTTATCTGGCATAGGTATATTTAAGTATAGTTCAGTATTTGAGATGATTTTATTTATTTGTTATTTAAAAAATATAAGTTTAATGTTTGTCTTAATAAGTTACTTAAATACTTAAAGAAAATACATATATTAGTTATCAACAAATATTGATAATTAATCCACAAGAAAACGTAAGGTATCTTAACCTTGCACTTGTTCTAATATCTTACCATTACACTGATCTTTCATTACGTCCTTTCTGTATTTCTTTCAAATTCCAGAAACTTTCAACCGTTCACTCAATTTCTTAACTCCGCGCTTTGTCTTGAATAAGTTGTTAATTGCAAATAATTGAAATATAATTCAGCTGGCTGACTCTGCTGAGCTGACCTCTTTATAAAATGAACAAATCTTACAAGTCTAGGTGCCGGCGCGTTGCGCTCGTTCTCTCGCTTGAGCACAAACGGGAGGGCGCGCCGGTGCTGCTCGAGCCACACCGCGTCGGGCACAGGGCGCGCGCGCCGTCCGTCCCACCGACCTGCACCTGCTGGTATACGAATATATTTATCCTACAACTTTTATATTTAATAATAAAGTAGAAGAAAATTCCACAACGAAAATAAAACAAAATTTGAAAACAAAACTTTAAAATTTGTGTGTAAACGCGCTTTCATTTACTCGAAGAAAGAACAAGCTTTTGATCCAAATAATTTATATTATGCTTAATATTTAGAATTTACTTTGTTTTAATTACCTTAATTAATTGAAATTACCACATGTATGTAAAATTTTAATTCATAAAACTAGAGATGCAAGAAGATTGCTTTAAATTATTTATATTCTATATCAGAGTAATATTTTAACCTATACACGTAGGTTTATAGACAATATATTAAAATATTCAGAAACTTTTCAATACAAAAAACTCTTACAAATAAAACTATGAATACATTTATAGTGTATTTCAGTTTACACGTAACACCTGTAAATATATTTATATCCATGCAAAATTAATATTATAAAACTGCGTTATGTATGTTTTATAATATAATTAGATATATAATATGTAGCAAATTAAAAGTAATTAAAAAGTGAATTTCCGAGTTTGAATAATGCAAAGCATTGCCTAAAAATACAGGGTATCTGGTAGCAAATTTATATCTTCAAATTTAAATAAAAAACTATAATAAATGTCACAAAGTTTTATTAAGAGCATTGAACGATAAAATAGAAACGCGGATTTCCCTTTTAAAGAGTATGTTATCCAAATGTCTTCCGTCGAGTTGAACACACTGTTCAAAACGGATGGTTGCTTTCTGCGCCGCATGCTGCAAAAAACTTGGTTCAATTGAGCTGATTTCTCGACGAATATTTTCCTTCAAAGCCACAAGAGATTGAGGATTGTCATTATAAGCTTTCTCTTTAAGGTAGCCTCATAAAAAAAAAACGATGGGAGTTAGATTGGGCAACATCGGTGGCCATGGGATGTCCCCAAAGCGACTGGTCAGTTTATGGGGAAATTTTCCCGATGCAAATTCATCGAAGCTCTGGCTGTGTAGATGACGTCGCAGCTTATTAAAAAGGAATCCATAATCTTGTGTTGATAATTTATGTCATTGACTCGAGAAATTTCGAAAAAAATTGTCCAATTATCCCATGCGTGGATAAGGCACACCAAACAATTACCCTGGGGCAATGCAATGATGTTTCAATCGAGTGTTGCGGGTTCTTGGAGACCAGTAACAGCTGTTTTGGTTGTTGACGTAACCGTTTAAGAGAAAAAGAGCCTCGTCGCTCCAAATAATGGGATTTGCAGTGCGAAAACGCTCCAACATCGTTTCACTTTTTTTTTGCGTAAATCAAAGTCACTTTCTTTCAGTTCTTGAACGATTTGAATTTTAAGAGGATGGAATTTCATATCTTTTTTTTTTAATTTCATGAATGCTTGGAATTCTCAGTGAGGCTGCTCTTTTCCGTATTGAAAGGCGCGTATTTTCAGGTGAGCTGCTTGAAAGCAGTTCAATATTTTCGGGGGAAACCTTGAAGATCAACTGGGCCCTGGCCATGGGATATTAAATTTACGCTCAACTGTGACCAAAACTGTCGACGAGGAATTACGTAAGAATCATTACTCTTCAACACTCACTCGACCACTGCGACATCGTGTGACGATCGGCAATTCCAACGGTACCGCCCTCCCCTCGCACCGTTTATTACTTTTTAAAAATATAAATTTACTACCAGACATCCATCCCGTTTAACAAAAAACCTAAACTACATAAACCATAGGCATTATTGCATCCACTTAATTGAAAAATACTCACATGTTATTATCCTATGTTCGGTTATATTTTAATGAAAACCCTACAGTTTGAATTGAAAATCAAATTGTATTCGCAATACTTTATTTTTTTTTATATTTAGTAAAAAAATTACAATTATTTATGTACACATAAAGGTTTTATATTCTGTACAAAGCGATTGCACAGACGAACATGATTAATATGTATCTAGGATCGTTTCACATTATTGCATGGACCATAGATAATATATAAAGGATTTATAAGTAGCTATCAAATTGACTATTTATTGCGATCATGTATAAAAAAATAATGTTGTTTAATAAATATATATATATATGTAAATATATTTAAATAATCATATAAATTGTATGTGGATTTATTTCAATGGCACTATTATTGTAAGCCATACGCAAATATAAACTTGTAATAGGTACGTATACATTATTGTAGAAAAGAAAATATTGAAATCATGTCATAAAATATTCATAGAAAAATATACTTATGTCAAATATGAAACATTTAAAAGTAGGAATAACTTGGCTTGCTCGTTAAATACAATTAATAATAAAAGATTTTAAACAACTGAATATTATCATAAAAGCTCATAACAATATAGTATTTGTATCATTTTATAGTAATAATAATATATTAACAACGTTATCGTCGTGCTGATAAAATGCATAAAATAAATTCCTATTAATTCTGACGAGATTAGAACGTTTGAGATTCTTTCATAAACATCATTGAGTCAGAGAGATAACTGCGCCTTAACTTAACTTAAGTGTTCGAAATATCTTTTAGAAAAATTTGGAAGTGCTCACCCAAAATACAATTCTAATACGTCGAGTATATAGGCAAATATTTTTAAATATATTTTTTTTTATTTATTTTTACATTTTTGCAATACATATAATGTATTTGGAATTATTCATTAAATTTTACATCCCTAGAAATAAATGCAGACAAAAATTTAGAGATCAAGAGTAATAAATTAAAAATGAGATCTAACATTATTCAGATATTTTTTTTAATTATGATTTCATTATAGATAAACTAATATTGTAATTCACAACCCTAATCATACCTTCGACAAGACGACGCTCTTAAATGCAGTTTTTTTTTAATGACTAGAAGCGTTTTAAATGGCAAACATCAACTAAAATATAAATCAGTCGCTCGAACCGAATACGTAAAATTAACATATTAATTGGAACGTAAGCTAACGAAACGCACCACACAGAACCTATCACGTTAAAAACGATGCCGATAAAATGATAACAGTAAACAATTATTATAATATTATGTATAGAATAATCCACTGGATACGTAAATCTGAAGATATCAAATATTAACTGTAACACGTGTTTGTACAAACTATGAGACCGGGAGCCGTCCGATCACTCAACAATATAATATCTGTTATAGTGTGTAAAGATAAAAACTATCGTGTATAAAAATATCACTATTGTCATTGTAGTCAGCACTAGTTCGACACTAAAAAACGGACACGCGCGTCCCCTCCCGTCGCGCGCGTTACAAAATATTACTCTAATATGAAAAATATAGAATATTCGAATATTCGCTAAGATGGCGGCCAGAGGGGGCGGGAGGGGGCGCGCGCTCGACGCGGACGTGTATAATGTAGGTGTGTATATGTAACCTGTAAATAACTATGATAAATCAGCACCGGTTGCAACAAATGCTTCAACAACGATCAGTCTATTGTCAGAAAGGAAGGTGTCCGAGGTGTCTCGACGAGACTCCACCGGACGCTATTGTGTCGTAACTGTTAAATGAAAACTGTATATGAAATATAATTCGATAACGCGTAAATTTCCGTTGGAGTCTCGTTGCGGCGCCTCGGTGTAACATTGAAAGGCACGCAATAAGCGGAGAGGTGTGACGGCGACAGGCCCCCGGCGACGCTCCGATCACAGACTAGATATATCTACAGACAGTCTTCTTTATAACGTTAAGCCACATCTTTGCAGTGTCACCTAACGAGGATATACGTTCTCCGATAGCCGCTCGACATCGTCGACTAAGTCGACATATATTATATTTATTTATTATTTATGATACTTCGACTACTATTCTTACGACACATTGTAAAATCGAACCTAGACCATTAATATACGCAAACTAATATTTTATTCCAATCAGATTTTTAATCTTTTTATATGGTTTTTTAAAAGCCATTTCATGCGGTTTTATTTTAATTACTTGTGCTCATTAAGTGATATTATTTTATATTTTTATTATTATAATGAGTTATTCTGAATATATTCAAATATATATCATCTAGTAGAACGCACGTTCAAAAATGGAAATTCACGAACGTTCGAACTTCGAATTTACAATGTGCTAGTGTTGCGTGTGTGCGGGGAGTGTGTGTGTGTGGGGTGTGGGTGGTGTGTGTGAGAGCGCGCGGAGCTAGCGGTGCGCGGGCCGCAGCGCGGGTATCGGCGGCGGCTTGAGGCGCGCGGGGTGCTGCGCGAGCGTGTGCCGGCGCAGGTACAGCGGCGTCTTGAAGCAGCGCCCGCACGTGGCGCACACCACCGGCTGCGCCTCGTGGATGAGGCGCACGTGCTGGCGCAGGTTGGACGCGTTGGAGTAGCGGCGCCCGCACTGCGCGCAGCGCACGCCCGCCGCCCCCGCGCCGCCCCCGCCGCCCGCCGCGCCGCCCTCGCCGCCCGCGCCGCCCCCGCCCGCTGCCAACAACACCACGATCGCACTGCGCCCCGCCGCCCGCCGCCCGCCCGAGCCGCACGCCAAGCACCCCTACCTTCACTTCACTTCACTTTACCGGGGATACTAGTTTCGAAATATTTATATACTCTGCGATATTTTTTAAATATTTTTTTTACATAATTACAAATTTTTATGCAATGTTGAGAAATTTAATTTAGCATATTTCCTATGTTAACACTTTAAATAATATAGAAACAATCAGTCGATGTTTAACTACAAACCCGGTGTATAAAATTATAAATTCAAAATATTCTTTACTCAAATAGAATTTTGCAAACATTTTCGAATTATTAAACGGACATGAAGCTATCAAATTGAGCCTTCAGCAACAACAGCAACCTTATCTTGAGAATAGTGAATCAACCGCGGCCCTACTCAGTCCCACTAGCGGCGGTGCGGAGGGGAGGGGTGTGGGCGGTGCGGCGGGCGGCGGAGGCGCGACCCGACACCCGCGCGCCGAGCGCCTGAGCCCGCGCGCTCTCTACGTACCACCTCGTCTATGGTGACGTACAACGTAGCAGGGATGTTACGCAGCTACGTAGCCGTAACTAAAACTACCGGATACACGAAATAAAAAACCGCAACCGATGCAGATATAAAACTTTCGGATAATTTCGAATATGGGCAGAATCTAAATGATATTTGTTATGACAGGTTTTTAATTTCGCTCGACTGATACACTAGCGCTCAGTACGAAGGAGTACTATTAAGAACGAAGAAATTTTGTCACTAGAAAAAAAGTAAATAGCAAATATCGAAAACTGTCAAATAGCACAATCTTTAAAATATAAATTTCCTCAAAAATCTAACATCCGTAACCGAAATTATCCGAAAATAACGGATATTTCGAAATAGTTTTAAATTCGAAACCAAAACCGGTATAGTATTCTTCTATATCCGTAACCAAATCCAAAATGTTACATCCGTAACATCCCTGCAACGCATATATAGTTAATATATACTCTAGTCTCTGCTCGGGAGGTCGCCGGGGGCGCGGCTGTCCGAGTCGTGTGCGTGTGAATGATATGACGTGAACGTGAACTACACAGAGTATTTACCTTCAGAGTTCTCGTCGCGCAGCTCCGCGTTCATTCCCGCCATGAGATCGATGTTACCTGTTCACATTTTTTTTTTAAGTATTTATTTGATATATGGTTTTCACTTTTACTTTATTCAATAATTTAGTTCGTATACGATCTTCAAAGTAACATTAATCATTATTTTACATTTTTATCAATAAATAGCCTATATAATATAGTGTATTAATAAGCAATAATCAATATAATGTAACAAAAGGAACTCAAAAGGCAACTGTTTATGTTACATTTAACACCATAGGCTACCTTGTAAAGTGGCAAAAGGATTCGCCAGAGCGTTGTTCTCGTTGTAGTATATAGGCTGGAAGGTGGAGCGCTCCTCGTCGCTGGCCTCCTGCTCCATGACTTCCATTTTGGGCTCGAGCAGGTCGGTGGCGCTGAACTCCTGACACTTATCCACGCCCTCCGAGTCCCCGGGGTCCATGAGTATATCATTCTCATCATTGTTAATTTCAGTTGCTTCGAGATCAGTTTTCACCCTTAATGTAGGGTAGTTACAAGTTTGGTTATAGTCGTCATTATTAGGCCTCATTTGACTAGAAGTTTGAAAGGAAGCTTCTTCGCTGAGATTGTTTCTGGCAACATCGGGAGAATTTCTCTCGGAACGGCGACTCACATTCTTGTCTAGGTCATCGGCAGACGTCGATTCTACGTTTTGGCTTGCGGCTTTGGAGGAGGAGGTAGAATGTGACGGCTTGGCGCTGAGCAAATTACGTAATTGGGAAGGTGGCGACTTTCTGTTCACTTTCTGTAACCAAAAATTAATTCAAGCAAACTCTTATAAAAGTATTGAGCACATATAAATAGATTAGCACTATTATTTATAAACATAAAACATACCTTATCATTATGTTGCGAGCAATCAGTGAGCCCTCGTATCTGCAACGCGTCCGCAGTACGCAGGAAGGCGCTTAGCTGCGCCTGCGCAATGTTCACCTGGCCCACGTACATGAACTGAAGAAGGGCGCGCACGTGCGACACCTCGCAGTCGCGCATAAATATTATAGGATGGGGGCATGGATTGTTCTGGAAACAATTTGATATTACATTTAATAAGGGAATCAACCAATTTCTATGATGATATATTTGATAAACAGTGATAAAAAAAACAGCTTCACAGTATTTCTTGTACAACAAAGTGGGCAGAAAGAAACTAGTTTTTTGTTAAGAGCATTTTGTTAAGAAGTTTTTAGTCCAAATCTGAGACATAGATATAATTTAAAAAATATCAATGAATAGAAAAAAATGTTTAGAAACCTCAGATTGATATTGTGGTAGAGAACCAAAAAAGGAACAAATAAAATAAAGTAACATATTTGCAAATCATAGTTATAGTTTCAAAAAAATACCAAAAACTAATAAAACAAAGTAAAATCACATAGATGCAAAACAACCAGAGGAAAAATAGTTGCACATAATTTCACAATGGACAATGGCAACACAATCACTGACCATACTTCTTTTTTATTGATATAAATCAATAGGTGCAATATAATAATAAGGTTAATTGCTTCCACCTAATGAGTTAGTTGTGACATGTTTTACAGATCTTTATATTTCAAAATTAATAATAATTTATAAAATGTTTACATATATAAATAAAATAAATAAAGTGCATGTTTACAGCAAAAATATTGCTCTTATCTTCAATAAAATTAATTAGATTTCCTAAATAATTGATTTTATTACAAAACATACTATGTTCAATATGAACACATGAATACTATAATTTGTGCATTATGTTTATTTTCAAATAGAAAAGATTTGGCTTCTCAATAAAATTAACATGAATAAAAGTTAATTTATACATTAATAGATTTAGTATCAAGATGTTCTCAGTTTTCTGCCCAAATGGACACTGCATGTTGAGTGGACGAACTCAATACTAAATTTGGCAGGGAAATAAAAAATATTTCTAACTCCCAAGTGGAATTGAATACAATAGTTCTTATCAGAATTTGTTAATATATATGTATATATATAATTTTATGAAAACAAATAGGAAGCTATTAAGTAACCCGATAAGGATTTGATATTATTTCAAACTAAAAAATATTTTAGTACTTCTGTCAACAAACACATACATACTAGATACAGTACTAGTCATATAAAAAATATGAAAACTATCTAGCTACAGCTTTTGAATATATACACAATTTTTCATCCTTTAAAACAAACACCACAATCACTGAGCTACCATCTCTTATCAATTTTGTAACAGGTCATTGACAGATCTTGATAATAGTATGCAATGTCAGCTTTAACCATAAGCAGAGCACTAAATCAGTTTATTTTATGATTTATGTGCACTTAAATTAGTAATGTCTCATTTCATAATACTATTTACTTATAATTAAGTAAAATATTACTATAACTGAATATTAAAATATTTTGGTTTATTATTTCCCTTTTGTCTGATATTGATATGGTGAGTAAATATTTTTCTGAGTATCCAGTTAAGGGTTTCTTTTGAAAACAATTTACTTCCAGATGTATGTATGTCTACAGTGTGTGGCCACTATCACTCATAAGCCTAGCTAATTGTTTATTTTAGCTTTCAAGTATTATCTACAAGCATTTTATCTCTTATAATAAATAGTTATATAGCTAGCAGAATGTTGTAATAATAACTTATGTTTAATAAATCTAAGTTTATATATTACATTGTAAGTATATGGTATATACATATTATCTAAATTATTAATGTGAATGATTGGTATTTTTAGTTGTCCATATACTAAATTTACAAATGATTATGTAGAACTAAAATACTGTATATTTTTATTATTTATAATAACATAAAAAACAATAATCATGCCTATAGAAGGGGACACTTAGTGAAAGCTACTGTTACTCGTGTAATGACTATCACTTATTGATTAATATGATAAGATATAAAAAATAAAATAGTGCAATACATTATAAAACATAAAAACTACAGCCCTTTTATTAAAAAATGTATGAAAATAAAATTATTTGTAATATATGAAAAGTAAATGTTAATGTCCATTGTAGCTAAGTAGCTAAGGGCAAAGACCTTATAATACAGTAGTGATTTCATAAAATGGTGGTTAATTGGCCCATTTATAACTGTAGCACATAAATCAGAATTCCACATGAAATTATTTCATTACTGTATATAAGTAGCATAAATAAATAATTGCAATGCAAATTTTAGGTTATTTTAAATTATATAATATAAAATCATATATAATTATCATATGTACACATAGAAATAATTAATTGTATTTTTTTCTTACTTATGTGTTAATAAATAATCAATATTGGCTTTAAGGATCTCCTAAATTTTCTATTTTTAATGAACACTATTTGTATCTTTAATTAATACTCTGAAAGCCACAAAACTGTCACTTTAAGATTTACATGCTAAAGTAAAAAGGTAATAAGCTTAATAATGTAATAAATTTTATGTGTGGAAATAATAAAAATGATATGACAATATATAGAAAGGTGTTTTTATATAAAAGTTAAAGTTAAATAATTAAATGGAATATTGGCGCCTGAATAGCAATGAATTAATTAGAAATTGTGAAACAGAATTCTAAAGTAGGTACAAATAATGAAATCACGAATACTTAACTGGATCGCGAGACATGGCATTTGTAAGTAGATCAAGTGTTTTATACATAACAACTTTCACTAGAGTCATTGTAATGGTGACACATCAAAGTGTGGGGAGTGAAAGATGGACTTACTTTAAATAATTCCTTGAAATAAGGACTACAGGCCGAAAGAACCACTTTGTGGGCTTCGAGCCTGTGTCCCTCGCATGCCAGGGTGACATCCACGAAGTCCTCATCATCGCGCAGTGCCTCGAATTGAGAAGTTATATTTGCTTGAAAATTGTTCCATCTCAAACAGAATTGCTGGTCGCCACCCAGTTCTGTACCTTCCATTACTTATAGACATAACTTGATATCCCTGCTCATTTAATTGGTTGATAAGAATAGTTAATTATTGAAAATAAATATATCACAGTAACTTGCAATTTCAGTCGCCGTCTGGCCGAAAATCTTGAAAGAAAACAATCAATAAAATCTCGTACCAATATAAGAAAAATAAAACTTTTTAATTTGTCATTCATTTGCTGATGGGTACATTCACTTCAACGTTCCTCTATACGTTACAATTTATTATCAGATTCATAGTTTAATGCTAAATTATAAAATATTTTTATTACTGATGTTATAATTGATATATTTTTTATATATATAATTTCTATTCAACATTTTTAAATAACACTTTTTTAAATAATCATAATTATGAAGAAGCAGAAAATTAATATACATTTATATATCATTGCATATAACGAAATAATGATTTTAATTTTGTTTTTATTTATATAAAAAAAATAATTGAGATTACTTACTTTATATATTTTATGTTAAATTATCATATAATTATATTGGGAACTTGTACAATCTGATAAATTACAAAACAAATACTATCCACAGATGTCTTTTATATAAAATTCTTGAGCAGATACAAAAATATTGATAATATTGTTTATGGTATCATATACATAAATGTTTAGACACATATACATAATAAAATGTTCTTCCAATTTTATCCTAAGATAGAAGAATTGCAATACCTAAAACAAATCAGGATACAATCTGTTAGTTTAACTGTGCAGATTATAAATAATGTATACAATACCATAGAATTCGTCTGAGAGTAATTTAATATTTTATAGTTCTATTCTATTTCTAATATTTAAGTGTAATGAGCATGTGCCTAGGAAGGCGGGTCGTTTGGTCCGTGACCATCCCAAAAGTTCGGTGCCCACCCCAGAAATTTTGCTTATAAAATATAAAAAAAACATTTACATGAACATATCTGTTCAAATTTTAAACCCAGCTAATATTTTTAGATACACTAATGGTAATGAGTAATCTAAACCTCATAGTAGTATTATCATATATTATGTACAAATATTTATATAGATTAAAATTGCATGCTCTTTCCTATAAAAGATAGAGTACCCATCTTATACAGAATTAAAAAATGTACAATACATATTATGCAATTGAATATTTTATTGTGAAATAAGCAATATAGACATGATTTGATTGGTGATAAAAATTACTAAAAAACACAAGAAATAAGAGACATCTTTACAACATTATTATTGTTATAACAAAAACAAATGCCAATATAAAAAATGTTTAATAAATATTTATCATTGATACAGTTAATTTATAAATTATACTTTAAATTGGATTATAATGCTTGTTCTCCTTCAATCATTTCTTTTAGGTTTAATAGTTCAAATTGTCCACTGCCTTTTGTATCTGTCCTGATCATCTCATCTAAAGTTCTAAAACTACCAGGATCAATGAGGCATATTATATTAGCAGTGCCAGCTTCCCAGTTCTCTTCCTCAATGTTCATTGCTAATTTGACTGCTTTGTCCCTTGTCTTTCGAGCATCTTTGCCGCTTAATAAAATCCTTACTCTCATTTGTGCTCTCTCAAGTGGTATTTCACTTTTTATCAAAGGAATGACCTCAAGGGATTGTTGCTTTGCACTTTTGTTAACATTTACAGAGAAATGGATATCCTTCATTGCCTTTTCTATGATAGATACTGGATATGGTCTTTTAGTTTCAGGATTTACACATTTATCTGCAACAGTAGTGGCTATATCTTTAAAAAGGGAATCAATTTGTGAATGTCTTTCTTTATCTGATACTTGAAGTTCACCTTTTTCCAATATGTCTTTACATATTTCTGTAAGGTCATCTTTACCAAAGACCTTAACTAAATCTTCCTTTTTAGCAACTTGACCTTTTGAAACATTTGTAAACACAGTATGAGTTTGCAACACTTCATCAATATCCTTTTCCCTAAAAAAGTTTTTTTATTAATTTAATATTTAGATAGAGTATTAACACAAAATGTGACAAATAAATACATACAACTTATTTCTCCATGATAACACTTTATTCCTATAACATGCTATCTCGAATCTTTTACCACCTTTTTTTAACCTAACTATTGCAACATTTGTTAATCGAATTTGATTAGTAGGTGTAAAAATTTTAGACATTTTTGTAAACTTTTAAGCTGTCTTTTTCAATAAAATTGAAGTATTTATAGGACAGATGAACGATGAACGGTCCACTTTGATTATTTATAACAAAACAACAATTTTCTGTCAATTTCTTCTTTCTAATTTTGGCACTACTGAGCACTGACTCAAAGAGTGCTCAATATGTAATCTGTGCTACTGAGTATATCTGATACTATTTTTATAACATTTTACAGTATGTACTATAATTTAATATGTGAACATTTTAAACATACGAACTTCAAAATTTTTTAAGCCTAAGTTGTATGTTAGAAACAAAATAATTTGAAATAAATAAAATTTTAAATATAGAGCTTATACTATGATGTTAGAATAGAATCATAATATAGAGTTCAATTTTGTTTTGTTACCGATTATTTATAGTCTATGGTCAACATATGCGAAATTTTTATCTAATCTTGACTCGACGTGTATTTCCTAAAGTTAGCCGTCACCAGCCGTCATTTTGTTATATTTGTATATTTTGTCGGTAATTTTTATGTGAACAATCATAAAAATGGCTAAGTTAGTCGATATATATAATTGTGAGAAGGAGCCAACAATTAAAAGGCGACAATTACCACTAACTATTTACGAAAACTTAACTGTAAGTTACGAAGTTGCACTTTGACATTACCTCAAACGTAGATTCCTATTAGGATTAAAAATAAACTAATAGTTAGAATTATTTACACTTGATTAAAATGAAAATAAGTTTTCTTTAATCACTTTTCTTGAACGTTGACGTGTTCTCTGCATTGTATCCTATTTTATACTGTCTTATGACGTCGCAATGTTGACCTTATTTTCTGGAAATATTCTTTGTTAATGTATTCATTTTAATATAAATTACAGATGATTATGGATTTAAACACTATGGGCCTTATTTGTGACAGTCTACAAGTTAAAGGTCGCGAATATGAAGAATTTATGCGCAAATACAGAATCCTTACGACAGACGAATTAAAATCGGCACTTAGAGTCGATGCTACGGATATATTTAATGTTTTAAATCAAAGCATTCCTTGTGTTGGTTGTAGAAGAAGGTTAGAATATGACAAATAAAAAAGAAAATTTAATACCAAAATACACATTAGACTTTGTAAAACAACATATGCATATTAGTTATAAGTAGTTGTTTTTATCTGAATACATAGAAATTTAAATTTATCATAATATTGTAAGTTTATTCCTTTGTACACAGGCACTTGCCACATTTCCATAAATTATGGTTTGTTTATTTGCAGTGTCGAACGACTTTTCTATCAGTTATGCAAATCAGGACATCCAACTTTAGATCCTTTAATTTTAACACCGGATGAAATTATGACAATAAAAGAAGATAAAATAACAAATCCACAGGCACTTGCAACACTTTTAAATGGTCATAGGTAAGTAAATGATTATTATATTTAATACAAGTAATTAAATGTTTGGCTATTTGTGTAATACTTTATCTTATATAAAAAACAAACATCACTGAACCCAGTACTGTATTTTAAAAAAGAAGCCAATTCAAAAAATAACTAATATTAATAGTATTAAAGGTCATTGAACTTTTCATGTGTAGGCAGTGCAAACTACGAATGCAATATTTAGAATATTCTTATACCTCCTTACTCAAAGGGTAAAATAAGATTTTATTACTTAGACTTCACTGTCTATCAGACAGCAGGCTGAATGTCATTAACCATGATAATTAAACAATTGAAATTTTCACAGATGAGGTATACTTATTCGCACTATAACAGATACAAAAATACACAATAAAATAAATATTTAAAAGGGCTCCCATATAGATTCACCATCTTGAACTACATAATTATTTATTTAATACACTGAATTACTATTGTGTGTAAATTCTATATTTACAGAGCAATCTATTGTGAAAATTTCTTAAACTTTGGTATTCTACTATTTTTATTCTTATAAGGCCAGTTGTGGTGCAGGGGCACAGTGTAACAGTAAAATAATTGGTACAACTACAACAACTGGTTGTGGGTTCAATTCTCACACAAGGAAATTAAATTTTTATTTAAATTTATATTTCCATTTCTATGTTCTGGTATAGAAGTAATCTGGTATCGAAGCTCGAAGAATCTGATAGTGAAGTGCGGCGGAAAGTGAGGAATGGAGTATCTTAACACTAGGTTCCCTCTGCCTACATATTGATACAGTGTGAAACTGATTTATTCTTTTAAGAATTTTTAACTGTGTTTCAAAAGAAACTGGGGGTCATCAGCCGGGCGAGATAATGCTTAACACCAAAACATTGATTGGCTTTATATAAGTCCCAATTTCGGCCTCATATGTACCTCGGAGTACTGTTCTCATCTTGGGGCCAGTGCACCCCAGTATCAGCTTTAACTATGTGATTGTATACAATGTAGAGCGAATCACTGGAAATACAATTATTTGTGAAAAGGTTCACACTTTGGCTTTGAGAACACTTTAAGCTATCACCGTAACAAAATGAACTCATTTCTGACCAGTAGCTTTCTGCATTAATTGTAAATAAACTACAAAATATATAGACAGACAGAAAGATAAAGAGGTAGACAAAAATTCTGTTGATTGGCTTATTAGCCTGTGTTATTAGATATAATTTGTATATTTTTAGGGTTCTGTACCTATTACGGACAAAAAGAACCTTTAGTAGATCACTTTTTTGTCATAACTCTTTGTCTCAGGAACGCTTGGAGATATCGAGTTGAAATTTAAAGTATATACCTAGATCTATGGCCCCATGAAATATAAAAAAAAAACAAACATATTTCTACATAAACTTAAAAAGATATGGCCATCTATATAGCAAAAAAACGCGTATTTCAACACTATAAAGGAAATCAAAATTAATAGGATACCTCTGTTTAACCTAGAATAATAAAATTTAGCAGCTAGCATCTGAATCATCGACAATCTGAAATCTATACATTTGTGGTTAAAGCCTAATAAATAAATAGCCTTTAAAGGAGGGAAAAAATTCGTATTTTTATAAACTAGCGGCTTGGTAAGCACCTACATCATAATAAGAATATGTATGCAAAATTTGAGACTAGACCTAGTACTTGTAGTTACGAAGTTTTATAGAAACTCAGAAACTCAGAAAATATCGTAAATATCCGTCTTAATAAGCAAATTCGATACCCTGCACGATACATTACACAACGCCCATGGAAAATTTGAGACACCTAGTACTAGTATTTTCTGAGATTTCGTGATGAGTGAGTGAACTTTCTCTTTTCTATGGTACCGAACCCTTCATGTGCGAGTCTGACTTGCACTTGGCTAGTTTTATTTATATTGTCAATATGAATTATATAATAATAACAGAGTATCCATGGCAAAAAAAAATATTTATACTTTAGGTATATAGAATTTGTTAGGAATTACAACTTTCATTTGCTTTGAAAGTTTTATAACAATTATTATCAGTAACAAATAAAAGATTTGGATCATATGTACTGACTTGATTAAAAGAGTTCCATCTAAGTTCAACTTTAATTAAAAAAAAAAACATATTCTATGTTGGATATAGTGTGATGCTGAAAAAAATTGCTATATTTAACATAATTAAAATTAAATCTGTTTTTCTAGCACTGGCATAGAATGTCTACAGCTAAGTCAGCCACGATGGAAGAAATCCCAGCGTTGTACACTCCATTCCTTAGAGGCTGGTACAGCACGAGGTTGGTCAAGTTGCGGCTGGGGTTGGGGTGCTTGCGGATGGGGTGGGAGAACCGCGTGGTGCGCCGCCTGGGATGCAATGAGACCTTGTGCAAGGGAACATGTCACACTAGTACATTTTAATACCCTGCACGATACATTACACAATTATTTAAGGAAACACAGATTTTGTGCAGATTGTAAGACTAAGGTTAGTAAAGTCTGGAAATTTTTATAAGCCTAATTTTATACTTTTTTTTAAACAAAGTATAAGTAAATTATTGATTACCTAAGAGATTACTCTTACTCTACAGTAAATTATGAAATACATAATTTTTGTATGAAATATTTTTTATTTTATTAAATAATAGAAGTTATACTACATTTTAAAATTAAATTAATGATTATCAGCATACAAACAAAAATATATATTAAAATAATGCAATACTTTTTTTAAAAATTAGATTTACCAAAGATACTTGTGAAATCCCTTTGACAATGAAGTGATTTATGACTTAGATAATGCAGTCTTTATCACTTTGTTTAAACACATTGTCGCTTAATCATGTATACTTGTTTGATACCAAAAAACATATGTGAAATTTATCAACTAATACTTTAGTGTTCAATAACCTTAACAATAGAAAATATTGTAACAATCTCTGCAGAGATGTTAACAACAATAAAAAATATGTTGATAATGTCGCAATAAGAATTTCAATGCAACTTGATACAAATATGCCTTAGTGATAGTGATTGGTGCTTGGATTGGTGATTTTCAAGAATATTCTATAACATATGTGTTTATATTTTTTAAAGGTATTAAGAGCTTATCAGTTATTAGTAGAAGAGAAGGAGCCACAGAAAGAGAAAGGTTATGTTGGTGCCTTATACGGAGGTATCAAGAGGTGTTTGTTAGACAAACATTTACACTTGCAAGCCAAAACTGATTACATAGCGCATCTCATAGCCAGAGCTGAACCCGAGCTGTTTGGTAATCACAGGGAAAGGCATGCCGTCACACTGGAAATTGCACAGGAGGAGGCGAGTATCGGATTGTATTTATACTTTGATTTCATAAAGTACAAGTTACTTAAATTTTTTTTGGGTATGGTGAACGGCGGTGTGCAGGATTTGGTCTCTCAAGTTGATTTTCATTTCTGCGCCAACAGTATGGCGAGTTTCGATACTCAACACGCAATATCCAATTAAATGTAATGTGTACAGTTATTTTCATATAGATTTAGAAAATATATATAAATATAAAACTGCCATACTTTGTATGCTATCCTTGAAAAGAATTGCTATTGTGACATGATAAATAATTAACCTTTCTTTAATGTACACTATGTTATTTATATACTAAATTTGATCAAGTACAAAATATAGATTGAAATATTTGGTATAGCAATTGTGTGATTTTCTCTTCTGGTCCCATAAATAATATGTTGTTTAATATATTTCAGGTTTTAATATGTCTCGGGATATGCATATACGAACGTTTACAACGCATCTCATTAAGGCTCCGCGAGGAGGAAGGCACATGTCAAGCCTTAGCAGCCATTGGAGTTGAAGCTTTATATAGGAAATTTGAAACCGCCGTTGAAATGAAGAGTGGTGTCTCCAAGCTTCAATTGTTATATGATGAAATAACACAGGAGGAACTCTCGAGACAGCAAAGGAAAGAACAGAAAAAACTTAAGAAACGCAAGAAGAAGGAGCGGCAGTCAATTGAAAGCAAATGCAAAGTAT
The DNA here is from genome assembly GCA_917862395.2 of Heliconius sara. Lineage (NCBI taxonomy): Eukaryota > Metazoa > Arthropoda > Insecta > Lepidoptera > Nymphalidae > Heliconius > Heliconius sara. The sequence continues at coordinate 3,383,611 of OU860799.1, forward strand.
ATGAAACTTTTGAACATTTAATATTCCTTATATAAAAGTATTTTTCCTATATATAACTGTAGACGTAACGGTTATGGGTCCCATTCCCGTTTAGTTGAATGAATTATTTTAATTTTCTCTCTGATAAGTCTGTGCCATATGATCCCGGCCTAGAATAGGATCATCCTGGTACTGGTGGTGTCGTAAGAGGCGACTAAAGTACGTGTGGTAGAGTCACGTCACAATGGCAACACGCATGGGCAGGCTCGACCGGATCATTACCACCCCCGGCATTTAAAACCGGCGTGAAGTAGTGGCTTTATGCCACTGCGTTACGCATCAGGTAATGCTGGGCCCCGGCGCCCAACCCATCTTAAGGGCCGGCAACGCACCTGTAGCTCCTTTGGGGTTGCACGGGGTCGTGGGCGGCGGTAATCACTTATCTTCAGGTGACCCGCACGCTCGTTTGCCGTATCTTTTCCATAAAAAAAAAGGTGTGGTATTCAGTTCCTCCACTCAACACTATCAGAGCGTCTTTATACTAGGATCCCTCCGCGTACCCTGGTAAATGGGGGATACCGTTAAGCTAAAAAATATATCACAGATATAGCAATGTAAGTTGAAACAGAATTTTAAAATTCTTTTGATATAAATGTAATCCGTATGGGTTTTTATAGGAAGCTGATTCAGAAGAACCTGAAGACAAGTGCCAATGTAAAGAATGCTTGCTGGAGGATCGCGATATACCTACTAATTTACTATCTACCCTCAACTATAGCCAGTGTTATGATGTCATGCAATCTAATGGTGAAAGTTGTCAGTCATGTCAAGTAGATTACTCTAGTTCTCCTAAGAAAGATAAAATGAATGGCAAAGAAGTTAATATATCACATATTGAACACTCACAAGACTGTGGATACTCGTCTGGCAATAATGTCTGCTGTGAAATAATGTCTGGTTCATCCTCCCTCATGAGTTCCCCGGAGGGGTCGGAAGTGGCATGTTCTGAAGGGTTCTGCAACCACGAGAGAGGCGATTGTATAGATACGAAGATGGATAAGATATCATGTACTGGTTTTACACTCTCTCTCCAAGAAATGCTGGTATGCTATTTATATTTTTACTTAATATAACTATGATTTAAATTGCAATTCAAAAGCTATCATGGCACAGCATCTGGATGTTAAGTCTTTTTATTTCTTATTCGGCAGTCCCGTAAAATAGAGAAAAGTGGACAAGAGGGTGTCTTGACTCTTTAAGTATAATGCTAAAACATTTTTTAATTTAACTTCTTTATTGTCTGTGTATGTAATAACAAACACATTTACATTAACTATGTTTGTTTATTTAAAAATACTATTTTTCACATATGATTTTAGCCAGTTCTCAGCAAAATTCAGAATTAGAAAAGACCAAAATCTGTCATGAACTTTTTATCCAATTTTCCAATACAGCTGTTATAGAGACTAACTAAATTATGAAATAAATAAATCATGCTGTGTCCCGCACTCAGCAGGGTTGGCAGAGGGAACCAAGTGTTAAGACACTCCGTTCCCCATTTTCTGCTGAATTCTGGCGGCATTGCGTGCTGAGTAAATTTTGAAATTCTACGGTTTCTAATATAAAATGTTATTATAGGATACATGTTCATCAGATGAAGAGCAAGATACCAGTTATATTCCTATAGAAGACGTTTTAGAATTTAAGTCCCGAAGAAACATAACTGAGAAACGGCAAGAATTGAGACAAAATCTAAGGCAGAAATTTGCTCAGTTATGTGTAAATACTCCGCAGGCACCGTCTGTAGTGTTGAAACAAAACAAACATCCTGCTTAATTTACCTCAACATATGTTACATTCAAACTGCACACGCCTCTACATCAGATGAACAAAGCATACAAATTATTTATTTATACTACTTTAGTTCAAATCATTAGAAAAAACAAAAAATATAATCAATTTATTAGTGTTTTTATTGTCTATCTATTTATATTGTTTATTTATCATTAATAATTATTTTAAAATAGGGCTTTACATAATAGCAACTTTTATGTGTAATAGAAATTGTTTAATGCATTGGGCACCTCTGCCACAACAACCAAGTCAGATTGGTTTCAGATTTCACTATTATAGTAAGATTTTGATATGAAATTTATTTTGTACTCCAAATATCATGTTCCTGTTATAAATTTAATAGAAATGGTTCATAGATTGACTTTTAGAATATTTGAAAAAGGTGCTTCTAGTATATATGTATACATTGATAACATTTGTAAGTAATACAAAATGCAGTGCACGTTTGAATGACTCCAACTGCATATGACATAAATTAATGAACTGGATGAAACTCAGCATTTAACAAATATTACTATAAAATGTTAAAGCTTTGTAATAATGAAATATAGTAGCATTTTGATCAAATCATTTTATTTACATGCTTTGTGACTCAATATAATATGTGGTACACAACAGATTATTTTTTGCTGATGCTTAAACAGCAATAGTTGGGAGTTACCATGGCGTGTTTGCCGTCATTATAAAATCTGGAAACATTTGTAACTCAGTTTTAAATATACTATCAAGTCTAACACATTCTTTTATTTACTCTTATATTTATTTATAAGCTTGTAAAATATTTGTTTTTCAGATGCTTGAAATACAAAGTGTTGCATTTGTTCCACCAAAACCAAATGAATTTTTTAATGCTATTCTTCTCTCTTGGTCCCAATTTTGTGGTACATTAGCTACATAATTTAAATCATCAATAGGTTCTTCTAGATTTATAGTAGGTGGTATGATTCCATGGTGACATGCCAAAATAGTGAATACAGCTTCAAGGTTACCAGCTGCTCCTAATAGATGACCATGAGCACCTTTAGTAGAAGAAACCATAACATTCTTAAAATTATCACTAAATAAAGTCTTTATAGCTGTAGATTCAATACCATCTCCTACAGGTGTAGATGTAGCATGAGCGTTTATGTATGAAATGTTATGGTACTCTATACTACTATCTCGTAAAGCTCGTTTCATTGATAAAATGGCACCACTACCATCTTCTTTTGGTGTGGTAATATGAGAAGCATCTCCAGACAAGCCATAACCTAATATTTCAGCATATATTTTTGCATTTCGTTTTAAGGCATGTTCATATTCTTCTAACAACAAAACAGCAGCTCCTTCACCCATAACAAAGCCATCTCTTTGTTTATCAAAAGGCCGAGAAGCCTTTTGAGGTTCATCATTAAAGGATGTGCTCAGTGCTCTTAAGCGACAAAATCCAGCAAAGGCTAAGGGACTGATACAAGCTTCAGCACCCCCACTAACCATAACATCGGCATCACCATTCCTTATAAATCTAAAAGCATCACCAATAGAATGTGCACCAGTGGCACAAGCTGTGGAAACAGCATGATTAGGACCTCGAAAACCATATTTTATGCTTATATGACCTGCAGCCATATTTGGCAATATTCTAGGTACAAAAAATGGGCTTACTTTATTATAACCCAACTGTAATGCATTATTTGTTTCACATACATCTTTAAGATCAATCATTCCCATTCCTAAAGTGACTCCTGTTGCTTCTTTATCTTCACTAGATAAAGGCATCCAATTACCATCCTTTAATGCTTCTGAAGTGGCTAGGAGAGCTAAACAAGTAGCAGGAGCCATTAGCCTTAGATTTGATTTAGAAAGAGCTTTAGTTACTTCACTATTATTTTCAGCAGGTATCACTGCTGCTATCCGACAAGGCAATTTAGAATATCCTTCATCTTTTAGTGTAATTATACCACAGTGACCTTTTAAGAGATTTTGCCAAGAAAGTTCTAAATTCGTTCCTAAAGGTGACACTACACCCATACCCGTGACCACAACTCTTCGTTTAGGAGGAAATTTTGAATATTTACGCAACTGGCGAAAGGATATCATCATATTGTTAAAAAAATTACAGCACAATATTAATAATTTTAAAAATTATATTTTATTAAAAATTATTATATACAAATATATATATTTATTGTCAAAATGTTTATCAATAATATTTTTTAGATTACTAATACACTATCTAGATCAAGTTTTAAATATATACACAATAATAATAAGAATAAAGAACTACTGATACTTAAAACCTACTATATTAAGATTTCATAACATTCATTTCAATTTCAAAACATTGTAAAAAGTCACTGAACCGAAGTTTATTAAACAGAATAACTAGTTATCACAGAGCACATATAGCCAAAGAGTATATATAGTAGTTACGGGTATATATAATCTACTTTTGTCCAACTAGATGACTGATTTGTCGTTACATGTTGCTTATAATTACAATTATTGACAGACTAATTGCAATGATTTTGAAAAAATATTTTACTTTTATTATTTTATAATTACAACCTTTATGTACAAAAAAAATCGATAAGAGACAAATAATTAGCACTGTTATCACTGCTCTGTAAACTTTCATTTGTAAACAAATTGTAGACGTCATCTGTCAAACAAATGAATGAATAAATTTGAAAGCTTACGTATACGAAAAACTTTTACCTTTAATAAAACTTATTTTTGTAACTTGTGCTGAGATCCTTAGATCAGCATGTCTATCGCATTAGGGATAAAAATCAAATATTTCCTACTAGCCGCTTTGGCCTTGACAATAGGAATTATTTTACAGAAATATTTCAGTAATTTTAACATATTTCCAAATGTTAAAATACATAAAAAAGGAATTTATTTTTCTGAAGATTTAGTAGCAGAGGGCAATCTTTATTTAGCAGTTCTTGGAAGCATATACGACGTTACTGAAGGAAAGAAGCACTATGGGAAGGGTTCACCTTATAATTATTTTATAGGTAAATAATATATTTATTATATCTTAAAAGTAGTATATTTATTACATGTTGTTACGCCATTTTATTGATTAAATCTTTAACAGTTTAACAGTATTAACAAAATTGTATTATTTTTTAGGAAAAGATGGCTCAAGAGCATTAGTAACAGGAAATTTCAAGGATGAAAGTAAGGATAAAGACCATGTCTTAGATCTTTCTTGTAGTGAACTGTTGACAATCTTACAGTGGAGAAATACTTTTAAAGGAAAATATAGTTATGTAGGTAGGTCAGTGGAATATCTAAACATTTTTTTCAGCTGCAAGCTTTTATACTACTTTTATATATAATGGGGATTGAAATAACAACCATCACATAAAAAGTAAATATGCTGTCTATACCATCTCATTTAAAATAATACATGATAATGGCCGACATAATTTTAACAAAATAATATATATATTTTAATTTTTTTTATTTTACTTTGGAAACCATAAAATTCAAAAGAAATATTTTTCAGGTTCATTAGTTGGTAGGTATTATGACGAAAATGGAGGTGAAACTTCATACATGATTGAATTTAAAAAAAGAGTAAAACAATGCAAATTAGAAAAGGAAAATGCTAAGAAGCAAGATCAATTATATCCACCTTGTAATATAGCTTGGAGTGAGGATGATGGCACTCGAGTATGGTGTACAAAGACAAGGTAGTCGATCCACCTTAAAAGTCTAAATAATTTTATTTAAGTGTGATTTTTATTAAATAGATTGAAGCCTTCTCCTATATAGCAAGGTAGACAGAGAGAACTTAGTATTAAAACACTTTTATTTATGGCTTAACTATCCTGCACCTGAATGCAGAGGGTACCTGGGAACCTAGTGTTAAGACACTCCCCACTAAGAGGAATTGAACCAACAACCTATCCCATTTAAAATTACATACTTATGTCACTGTGCCACAACTGGCAATAAGAAACTCCTTTCTAAATCCACCTACCTCCTTCATGTCTAGTTTTCAAGATATAGTGGAACTTAAAACTACACTTTGTCTTATTTTCAGAGCAATACAATTAAATTAACTCATTCCCTCAAGTAGCAATCAATTCTTACCCACAATCATTACACAGTCAAATGTTGTGTTTTTTTTATTACTTTTAATTGTATTATTTTAATTTCTGCAGTGGAGGTATTGACAGAAGCTGGGTAGGAGTACCGCGTCAACTGTATGTAGCTGGTGAAAATAAAACTAGCTGTGTTTGTGTGAATCTCAATGATAAAGCTACATATATGCTAAAGGAGTACCCTGGATGTCATAGAACATCAACTGAGTGTAAAGTTAAAGATTAACTTCATTAGTTTAATAAAATGTATTCATGTGACCTGAATTACTTAAGTTTTTAAAAAAATATTTATTTTAAGATATGTCATTCCAGAATAAAGTATTTTAATTAAGCACATATATTGTCTAATTTATTTATTATTTTATTCCTGCATGTGTGATTGATGATCAACAAAACTTTTTTACATAAAGCTCTTATAATTACTAAAGTTCATTCATTTTCAATTATTCATAGATTTATCACAAACATACAAATACTTAATAAATGTCAGAGCAGTCTTAAACGAATAACTAATTTATTTTCACAGTGATGGAGTTGATATACCACAGGTAATATCACAATAAAATATCATACTATATTATTAACAGTAGTACTTTCTGCTGGAACCACTTCATCTAACTCCAAGCATTCAATAGTTTTCAGAAAAACATTCATGGGAATTTTTTTTCTGTTCAAAAATGATTTGTTTCCAAGAAGTTTTTTTATTTTGGCTCTACGTTTTTTTATTTTTTCTTTTGTATATTGGTTTCCTATTTGGAATGTAAGCAGTCTTTTAATTTTTCTTCCACCAATATAGGTATTGGTGTCTGGGCTATTAGGTTTGGGCTCTTCGTATATTGTTTCTAATGTTTGAGATAGTGTTTTAATTTTTTTATTCAAATACAAAGCTTCTATTTGCTTAGAATTTGCATTTTCTGTTATGGTATGTTTACGAGGTTTCATACTAACTCTACGATTAGAAGATTTGGCCGGCTCTGGGGCTAAAGATTTTCGTTTTCGTAACACTCGAGAATTGCTTGGTTCAGATACGCTATCAGAGCAAGCGTCGCCGATCTCCATTATATCGAGGTGAGCCATTTTAGTAGGCAACTCGTTTTCTAATCTGTAAAGACGAGATTCTAGTTATAAAAATAAAAAAATACGACTTTTACACGTGTAAAGTCTTCACAATATTACTACTGGGCAAAAATAGCAAAATACGAACCTAGACGAATCCATATTTCTTATTTAGTGACTTGATTCATGGTGTTTTATACATTTATTTCACTATAAATCATTAATTAAGATAAAACACTTAATATTTGTTGCCCCTAAGGGCCGTTGAGTTTATAAAATTCAATTGACAAATCGATGTGATATTGACATTTTTGCTTGCACATATTTCCAACAACGACTACAAGTGAGTGTGCATAGACTATGAAGATCATTTATATATTTAAAACACTATTATAGTGTACAATATTAAAAAAATAAATAAAATAGAATTTATATTCTATAGATTTATCAATTTCTAAGTTGTATATTATATAATGGTGGATATCGTACTCAATAAATAATAAAGTTGAAATATATATGGAGGAGACGAAAAAACCCACAGAAGAATAGTTTTTGATACCCTGCATGTAACTAAGACACTAAACTATGGAGAGTCGAGGCACTTACACATAAAAGATGTATGTTATGTTATTCATAAATAATACAAATTAATTGTCAAATTTCTATTCAAATAGAATTACAGGAAAATTATTCTTGAAAAAATTTAACTTAATTTCAATATTGTTTGATTTTGTTTTCAGATTTCATTGGGATGCCGAAAGTTTTGTGATTACAATTAGGTATTTTAATTTGCTAATATATAGTATTGTGCTTTAATTAGTTCCTTAGTGTAGTTTAGAGAAATTGTGAGGTTTTTTGTATTGGCCTAATTTTGCGATGAATTGAGAATACTGTGGTGATGAATTGTAACTTTTATGTTAAAATTAATAAAAGCGCTAGCAATAAGTATCTAATAATTTCTCAATTATAAAAATTATTTCATTTTGATTTTAAATATGTTTAACTTTAAATAGTTTTTTAAAATAAAACATTAGTTATTTTATAACGATTTATTGTACAAAACAATAATACATTAAAATGTACAGGTATGTTTAAAATTTGGACACATTTAGGTCCCAAACTCCGGATAATATTGTATATCCTTCCCTTACAGACACCATATTGCTCGTCGAGGCGTCAGCACTAAACAGAAATATCGGATCTAGATAAGCAAACTAGATAAAGAGAATAAAATATAACAATAAATAATAGCACGCTGTCAACTTAAGTACACATAGTCTATCGCACTGCTTCTGTCGACGGGCACCATGTAGTCTTCAAGAACAACGTAACGTAATAACAAATCGAAACCTCCTAAATACGTATTGTATAGTATAGTAATAGTATTGTATATACACATTATGAACATGTCCTCTCCGCAGAAGGTACGCAGGTGGCGCCCACGCGCGGCACGACACTCGGGGGACACTGAGGGGACGGTGGCTGAGGTGACGGTGGCTTACCACTTGTCAATGACCACCTCGTTCGCTGCAAAACAAGTAACGGTGTTAGCCTAGCGCCGGTCGTTAGCTCTCGAGCCGGAACTTACGAGGTCGCTACGAGGTCACTGCGGGGTCACAACAAACAAGGGTGCGTGCGGGCGTGTCGGCGGCGGCCGGCGTTTACACCTTCCACATCGGCTTGGCTGGGGGCAGACAACACCGGGTTAGCATGCAGCCACTGGACCATTCCCGCATTGGCGTGGCAAGGGTTAGGACAAGTTTTGCAATATATTGTCAATTTTATTGTACTAGATCATTTCTTAGATTGTTTTTTAATACACGTTAGACATTTTGTCAATTGAATTTGAAATTTAGGATGTTTTGTAGCAAATCATGTAGCCAATAGCGATTTGTTTCGAAGCTTGCAAAACCTTGTTTTAGTTTGTTAATAGGAAAAAAAACAAAAACTTGTTATTGTAAATTCACATAGTGAGTTGCTGTTGGTGGAACAGTGCAATTTTGAGGTAGTTAGAATACCATCGAGAGGTGGGTAAGGGGGGACTGGATGCTATAATTCAATGAATAATAAGTCGAACATTTTATTTATTGTAAACTGTGTATATTTTAGTTATCTGCAACATTTAGTACACTGTTATTCTATCGTAATAGTTGGAGAGGTTCAGGATTCACAATAAATTTTTGAGCATGCCCTCAATTGTGCAGTGTTGTATGTTGGTAACCATTTGCCTCATAAGTATATTATAAATTGTAATTTTAAAACTTACTTCAACTTTCCACATAGTTATTTATAAAACGTTAGTTATGTAAAACATAAAAAAAAAGAAAACAAAATTTATTAAAATTAGAAAAAAAACTGTACTTTTTAGAAAGTAAACCATGCAATGCATACGTGCAGGATGAAAAATGAGACATTTGTCTTTAGACAATAGTATAAACTTCCAGATCATAACTTTTTTTTTTATTTTAAACTTCAAAATGAATAATTAAAAAAAATAAAGACTACTTTTATTAGAATATTGGGCAATAAAATAAAAAAAAAAATGTACAAAAGTGAATTCTTTAAAACTCATCATCACATGTAAAGTCTACACAACAAATTATCACCAAAACCAAATGATCTTAACATTAACTATTCATAAATAATTCACTATATTGCTTCAAATATATTACTCCCAAATACTTTATTTAATATTTCATAGACATTGAACTGTAATGATTAATTTACAATGAGGCATATGTTTCATGTCACAATTCTAACTTTAAAAAATCCTTGCAACTAGTTGATTGTTAATAATAGCGCAAGAAGACACATTCATAAATTTGTTAATAACATTAGCAGCAAATACATGAAGGCATGTACATGATGCAGTAGCATAACGCTATCTGCAAATAAAATATATTTTTCAAATATTGGAGTTATGCTTCGGGAAGATTATAAAGCGACCGCAAGTGAGGAAAAGTAGTAACGTTCCCTTCTAATAATAAAAATAGCTGTCGTAACTACGACATCCCTAATACACTTACAATAAATTACTCTAATCTAACAATGTAAGTTTAATATAACATGTAAGCAGTCCGAGAGGACAAGGTACTGAGCTGTGTGCGAGTATACTATTACCGACGGAGCCTGTCCCAAAAGAATATATATTTATACAAAATTTGCTATCGAAATATACTAACTTACAACATAGTAAATTCTCATAAAACTATAAATTTTTATTTTGGTGTCCAATCAATGAAGTAATGACATTATCACATAATTAATCTAGTTAAGAATCATATAGTAGGAATATTTAATGTAAATAAAAAAATGGACTCCAAATGGGTTATTGAAAAATGAATATTATTGTCTCGCACATGCCAAATGCTCGCAACAGCGGGCCACTAAACTACTGTAGCGCGGAGCGGAGCAGTCCGTCGAGCGTTCGGGGTCACTTAACACTGCAGTCAAATCAAACGTCACACGGGTCACTTCACACTGTGCACACTGTGCTTCGGTATTAGCGGTACAAACTGTTAGGTACTGTGGTGAGCCGGGGCTCATTGTCTATGATTTCCACAGTGGCGGTATGAGGGGGGTATTAGGTGTGAATCAAACAGGGGGCGGGCGTCTTATAGGGGTCCGTAGATGATGATGCCAAAGAAGACGGCCCACATGAGCACAATCCACTGCATGCCCTGGAGCCAGTCCAGCAGGGAGTGGCGCTCACCGTCGGAGATCTTGCGCGCGACGAACTTGAGCACCTCGTCCAGCAGCACCACCGGCACCGAGAACTTCATCACCGTCATCCATTCGTCCACCGACAGCGGCGTCACTTGGAACACGGCCTGCAAAATATGTTACGTTGCGTGTCAACGCTGCGCATTGTCTTGTCGCCACAGCGAGGAAATGAAAATAAATCATACCCCTAAGCGGGAATCAAACTCACAATGGTTGTGTTTACAGTTAGTTAACATGCTAAAATTATTCTTAAGAATAAATGTCCCACAATGTCACCTCAATATTCCATATTAATAATAGATATTGAAAATATTTGAAACCACAACTAAAGATAACTCAACTGACTATATAAGACTGTAATCAAGACTAAAGTATAAGGTTTTTCCTTTAAGTATACAAAATACAGGTACAGATGCAAAGAGCATTTAGTTCTCTAGCTTTAGTTTAAGCTAATTATTGTTCAAGAACTTTAATATTGAACTTACCTTATTCTATGAATATATACTATATGCAATGAAGTAAAAAATGATATTTATAATATGAATACTCACCGAGAGGACCTCAACATAAAGAATGACAAAGTGAAGGGTGAAGGAGAGGGCCATGGAGCCGACGAGCCACATGTTGGACCACGGGGGCATAGTCACCAGCGACTGGTTCTCTGACAAGCTGTTCATGGCGTTCAACATCTCGATGGTCACAAGTACGGAGAGGGCCATGGTCATGGGATGGGGGTCGGTGAAGATCTTGCAGTCGATACCCTGAAAATAAGCACATACAGTTTACAATCTACAGTAAACAAAGCTGAAGAGTTCTTTTGCTTGATTATGCTAATCTCACGAACACATTTTGAAACAAAATATCTTTTTGGGTTAGATAGTCCATTTATTGAGAAAGGCTAAAACCAAAGGATATAACATAAGTTTGTAAGCAAACCACTATAATTACTGTCAAAGCCTTGTATTACACATAACTTTCACTTATTTTAATTTAACTATGTGCTGTATTAAAAGTATTTATTTGCTTTGAATTCATAAAAACAAAAAAACAATGTAAAAAAAATACAGACTATATATCAATCTTATTCTATTATCTATTAGCTTTTTAAATTAATATCAAAATAATCTCATTCTATTTATAATTTTCAGGTAAAGTCATTCATTGTGTGTCGTGTAATTGCATTGTGGTCTTTTCTAAAGAATAAGTTATATTTCCTAATAATAATTTAATCCAATTTACCTTGAAGTCATCAGCATTATTGAGGCATTGCAAGTGGTGTGTGAGTTGCCAGTAGGTCATCTGAGGGCCGTAGGGCGAGTACATGAACCACCAGGAGGCGGCGCCCACTGTCGCCGCGCCGACGTAACCACCGATGGCCATGTATCTGTATACATAAATTATAAATTTAAATATTTTTGAATATTATTAAAGAAGTTTAAAGAAATAAGTAAAAACAATTTTTCAGAAAAACAAAATAATTAAAAGCATGTTAGCTACATAACTAACATTTTTTTAATTTTTTTTTTATCATTTCCTAATTGATACCTGTAACTTCTTTTGCTGGACTTTATTATTTAGCATTTAAAAAATAAATAAATCGGCTGTATCCCGCTCATAGCAGGGTAGGCAGAGGGAACCTAGTCTTAAGAGACTCCGTTCCCCACTTTCTGCCAAATTCTACAGGCATTGCGTGTTGAGTGGCAGAACTCGAATTATTTAGCATTTAATTTCTTAAAGTTCCTCATGAGACGTTAGACCTTTAATATTTATATGTAAAATTTTCCTTAAAAGCTATTTATATAGTTGCTCATAGTTTAGCTGATCTGTATTACTCTACATCAGGTATCTAGTCCCAGCCAGTCCAGGCCAGTCTTCAAAATAAAATGCACCCATGACCGATTGGAGATTGGAATTAAGACGGGACCTAACAGTTAGCTAATAAAACTTGTATTAAAGCCCATTAATTATTTATGGTGATATGTTTTCGCCTATTACTTATATTACGTAATCCAGTAACAAAACATTTATTTCAAAGAATAATGTATGTTAATTCTTGAAATAGGTATTTACACAGCATAACATAAAAATGAATAAAGTACCTGAAGAAGAGCCATCCAGAGATGAGACCCTCATCAGCCTTTCTGGGTGGTTTGTCCATGATGTCCAAGTCAGGGGGGTTGAAGCCGAGGGCGGTGGCGGGAAGACCGTCAGTTACCAAATTGACCCACAAGAGCTGTACTGGGATGAGGGCTTCTGGGAGACCGAGGGCAGCGGTAAGGAAGATAGAGACTACTTCACCAATGTTTGAGGAGATCAGGTAACGGATGAACTGCTTCATGTTGTTGTAAATGGCACGACCTAGGAGATAATTATCTGTTAGTTCAGCTGTTAAGTAATTTAGTATTAACATTTAAATCAATTACTTTAATAATATAATCTAATAATAAATTAGTAGTTTCCTTTTAACTTAAAACATATATGTATTTATATAACATTTATGAATTACGTAATTTTATGATTTAATATAGATTTTTTGTATATAATCATCAATTTACAACAAGACATATATAGCATGGAAGAACCTGGCAACCATGATATTAATTTAAAGTTTAAAAAACCAGTACCTTCTTCAACAGCAGCTACAATAGAAGAGAAGTTGTCATCAGCGAGCACCATCTCAGCGGCAGACTTGGCGACGGCTGTACCAGAACCCATGGCGATACCGATTTCAGCTTTCTTGAGGGCAGGGGCGTCGTTTACACCGTCACCAGTCTGTAAGGAGTTTATTTATTTATATATTTGAAGCATTATTTAATGTTAAGGATAATTTAGGGAAATTTTTAGTAGATAAGTTTGTGTGTTCTTGAATGAATTGAATACTTGAATTTTTACCAAGACTCGCAGGATGAGAGCATGAGCCCCGATGAAAATTTTTATATGTATCTAAAATCTATATTAATTCTTTGTTTTTCACCACAAGTAATAATAATATAAAAGAAGAAAAAAAATATACAAAAAATTAAAGCACAAAAGGTAGTCTTATTGCTAAACAGCGATTTCTTCCAATGAAACCTCATTGGAAGAAATTGCTGTTTGCTGCTGATTTGTACTAATGTAAAATTAGAAGTGTATATTTACATACTATTATAATACACAATACTTATTATTGTGCCATTTACTTTATAAGTATATGTTTTCAAAAATAATTTAATTATTGATTTCCTATGTTTAAGCTTTTTATGGAATATAACAATTAAAAATAGTTAATATTTTAGAAAAATTTTTTTTTGCAATTCTTGCTTTGCCCATAATATGGAATAAAATGAAATCTTAATAAGATGTTTTTAAGTGTTGGCAATTTTTTTTATCTTTTCCTCATAACATAACAAAGACTTCAGGTAAATGGCAAAGTGTAAGTCACATGGCTATTTAAAAAATATAACTATAATATAGGGATTTAATGCTATTAATTAGGCACCTATCTTGTAATTTAGCCTATAAATTTGTAATTTTATATGAAAACAATCTATTTTAAACAAATACAGCTGTTTTCTTATACTAATCTTAATCTTAGAATAAATAACACTTGCTAATTAAAAATACCGTCGTCGACGTGCAACGTTCGTTTAGTTTTTCTTTATTCCTTACATTACGATTTTCAGCATTGCCATTGTATCTTTCAATACGGACACGATGTTCCAAGTGTAACAGTTTATAAACAATCCCAATCGACTAATATAAACGTATCGAAAACCATTCTCAATAGTGCAATTGTAAACATCAAATAATGTTCTAATTTGCTGTTTTGTTTATGAAGATATTGTTTTTAGAGCAATGAAGACGAACATTGCATCACATACATTTACTTATCCCGGCTTTATAAGCATTTATAATGTTATATTTATTGAATTTGCAACATAAATTAGTTTATATAAAACTTGAAACTGTAACAACTGAAATTTTGTGACTTAATGATAATATAAGAGTGATTTTTACATTGAGCACCTCACCAATAAGTTGAATAACTAACTAGAAAAAAAAATTACAACCTATATTTTTAGGATTTTTTACATACTCCACTGAGCCATAGCCTTATCAATTGATATTCATAATGGGTTGATTGATCAAAATATGTAATACGCCGGCGGCATTCTTCGGCGGCAAGTTTAGACAACAGCACAACACAAATTATTAATTATATTATTTTGTGCCGTGTGATCCCGGCCTAGAATAGGATCATCCTGGTACTGGTGGTGTCGTAAGAGGCGACTTAAGTACGTGTGGTAGAGTCACGTCGCCAGCAATGGCAACACGCATGGGCAGACTCGACCGGATCATTACCACCCCCGGCATTTAAAACCGGCGTGAAGTAGTGGCTTTATGCCACTGCGTTTCGCATCAGGTAATGCCGGGCCCCGGCGCCCAACCCATCGTAATAGGCCGGCAACGCACCTGTAGCTCCTCTGGGGTTGCTTGGGGCCGTGGGCGGCGGTAATCACTTACCATCAGGTGACCCGCACGCTCGTTTGCCGTGTCTCTTCCATAAAAAAAAAAATATATATATATATAGGAGTGTCTTAACATTAGGATTCCTTTACCTACCCTGCTAAACGCAAGACGTAACTAAAAAACACATACAAACTCACCATAGCGGAAATTTCATTCATGCTCTGCAAGAATTCAACGATCTTGGACTTGTGTGCGGGCTCCACGCGGGAGAAGAGGCGCGCCTTGGCGCAGGCGGAGCGCTGCTCGGCCACGGGCAGGTCGTCGAACTCGCGGCCGGAGTACGACTTGCCGGTCGTGTCTTCGTCCTCGGTGAACACGCCGATACGCCTGTCAATTGTAATATGAGGTCAGAAAAACCCAGTGTCGAGAACTCTTTCTCCTTCTTTCCGCTTAAATTACAGACATTGTGTGTTGAATGACGAAAGTCATCGGCGCACAGCACCGCGATGATTGCAAGTTGTACAAAATATTTAACACTTTAAATTACTAGCAAAATATAAAATTTTATTGAAAAAGTACCTGCAAATAGCTTCAGCGGTGGCCTTGTTGTCACCAGTGATGACGATGACGCGGATACCGGCGGCGCGGCAACGGACGATGGAGTCGAAAACTTCCTTACGGGGAGGGTCCAACATTCCGACGACACCCACGAATGTTAGGTTGACTTCGTATGTGTAGAATTTGGTGGAGTCTCCGAGGTCCATTTCATCAGGCTTCATTGGGTTGTCAGCAGTAGCCAAGGCCAAGCAACGAAGTGTGTCACGTCCAGTACCATATTGGCGGGTGAGTTCCAGAATGCGGTTCTTGAGGGTGGAGTTGAGGGGTACTTTAGCGGTTCCAACACGAGCGTGGCTACAACGGTCCAAGACACCTTCGGGTGCTCCCTTGACGAACAATTTGGGTCCATTTCCGAGGCGAGAAGGCTTGAGGGGAGTGCAGTAGGTTGACATAGATTTCCTGTCACGGGAGAACTCGAGGGTGAATTCTTTCTTCCATTTGGTCTCAATCTCTTGACGGACAATAATAGCAGCGGAACGACGGTCGAGGCCAGACTTGGGAACGTTGAAGGGATTCATTTTCTCGGCTAAGACGATAAGAGCGGTTTCAGTGGCTTCACCTACCTTTTCGAAAGCTTGTTTGAATTCGTTAAAGTCAATAGCGGAGTCGTTGCACATAACGCAAATGGTTCCCAATTCATGAAGGGCGTCGAATTCGGCGGCCTTAATTTTCTGTCCCTTCAAGTAAACGTCACCGATGGGTTCATAAGTAGAGCCGGTAATTTCAAATTCCAAGAAGTTGCTGTCACCACCTTCGATTTTCTCAAAGATGAACATACGAGACACGGACATTTGGTTGGTGGTCAATGTTCCGGTCTTGTCTGAGCAGATAACAGATGTACAGCCGAGGGTCTCTACGGATGGGAGTGACCTGACGATAGCGTTCTTCTTGGCCATCCTCCTGGTGCCGAGAGCGAGGCAAGTGGTAATGACAGCGGGCAGACCTTCGGGAATGGCAGCGACGGCCAGAGCGACGGCGATCTTGAAGTAGTATACGGCTCCCTTGATCCAGCTCCCACCGTGGGCGGGGTCGTTGAAGTGTCCGATGTTGATGGCCCACACGGCGACGCAGATGACGGAGATCACCTTAGACAGCTGCTCACCGAACTCATCCAGTTTCTGTTGCAGGGGAGTCTTGATTTCCTCAGTCTCAGACATTTCAGTACGGATTTTACCAATGGCAGTGTTGAGTCCGGTGCCCATGACGATACCGCGGGCCTTGCCAGCGGCGACGTTGGTGCCGGAGAAGAGAATGTTCTTCTTGTCCTGGTTTACAGCGCGGGGGTCGGGAATGGCGTCAGTGTGTTTGATCACAGACACAGATTCACCAGTCAGGATGGACTGGTCAATGCGGATGGTAGTGGAGTAAATTTTGATCAGGCGGATGTCAGCTGGGATCTTGTCTCCGACGGACACCTCTACGATGTCACCGGGGACGATCTCTTTTGCTCTGATTTTCTGTACGCCAGATTTGTCTCCTCGTACGACTTTTCCCATTTCGGGTTCGTATTCTTTTAAAGCTTCGATGGCGGATTCTGCGTTTCTTTCCTAAAAGGCAAAAAAAAATTAATGTTTAATATATAATAAAATAAGCATTTACTAAATATGTTTTACATTGATGTTTTATCGTCTTACCTGCCATACTCCAACTACGGCGTTAGCAATAAGAATTAGTAAAATAACAAAAGGTTCCACGAAAGCTGAGAATGCATCTTCGTGTTCTTCAAATAAAGCTAATACCTGAAAATTTAGATATGAATTACTTAAAACGCCATGGAAATAAAATTGAATAGCATAAATAAATAAAAAATATGGTAATACACTTACGAAGGAAATAATGGCGGCTAACAGTAAAATCTTTACTAAGAGGTCATCAAACTGTTCCAGGACTAACTGCCATATACTCTTGCCTATAAAGGAAGCAGTCAATTAATGAAATTAAGTTAAACTTAAAATATGTCATGTCATAAAATAAAAATGACGATGGCTTAAAAAACAATTTACACGGCATGGAACAATTATTACTTATTTTACATTTGTTTTTCTGTATGTAAAGTCTGTCTGTAAGTAGGTTATGAAGCAGCAAATAAGAAATACGTATCTAATGTCCATGACACACTTTTATTTGGGCAAAGTTAGATGTCATCATTTTATTTAGTTTTATAATGAACAGTAAGCAAAATTTTGTAGTTTTAATGTTCTTATGGTTTGTTAGTATTGTAAAGTAAGCTAAGTGGATGTAGACGTATAGCGAAATTAATATGTTTGTTTCTCACCTTCCTCGGCAGGCAGTTCTGAAAACAGAAAAGAACCGTAATTAGATTTTTGAATAAAACATCAAAGGAGTAATTTTTACAGACGATAAACCAGTCTTAGCAGGCATGCGATCTATCTCGGTAGTTACGATCGTACATAAATACACGTACATTGACTAAATATGCGCCAGCTAAGCAGGCCGCAAGCCGCATGCCACTGATATAAAAACGAGGATTTTGTGATGATATTACTCTATTACATATTATAAACATATATTCAATTATATGAAAGAATATTTAAATATAGACAAACAGGCCATTAAGTTTTCGATACAAATATCTTCAAGAACGAGGTCATCATTTTTTGTTATAGATTAATATTTTAAGTCTCTATATGATAAAGGGCTTAAGCAAAATAATCACACCTATCTGGCTAGAGTACAAAACAAGTAATCCATATAGCACGTAAAATTAAACAAGATCCCAGTTTTATCTTCTTGATAACAAAATAAAGAACAAAGCATGTCAACACTATGAGATCACGTATTTGTATATTGTTACTGTTTTACTTTGCTCCTAAAAGACTGTTATTTACTAATTAATGTAAACTATATTTGAATAATAATTTAAAAAAGAAATCACATAAAAGAAGATTATATTGTGAGACTAGTTATCCTTATTGATATGGCTCAATAGGACGGTTGCACGTGCAGTGACGCAGCAACGTAAGCAGATTATAAAGAACTATTTAAGTTATGGAGGCGAATGTATAAAAATATAATAAAATTGTAATATGGATACTCGTATAAAAGCAAACATATTTGTTATTGTAATTTCATTGGAAATATAGACGTTTCATCTTATCATATAAGTGTCTAAAATAATTGTGACTTTAAATAGTAGAACACTATAAAGTGTTTGAAATGGAAGATTTAAAAAAAATATAATCTAATAGGCCGGCCGTGGCGCAGCGGCACAAGGTGTGACTGTAAACCGACTGGTTGTGGGTTCGATCCCCACTCGAGGAGATGAAATATTTACTTAAATTTATATTTCCATTTCTTCGCTCTGGTGTCGAGGCAAAGCGCGGCGTTGAGTTTTGCCACTTAACACGCAATGCCTCCGGAATTCGGCAGAAAGTGGGGAACGGAGTGTCTTTCACTACGTTCCCTCTGCCTACCCTGCAGTGTGCGGGATACAGCGTGAAGCTGATATATATATATATATATATATATATATATAGATATATATAATCTAATAGTATTACTAATTTACACCTTACACTACGATATTTATGGGAATTATAACATGTAAATTGTCGTAGGGGTTATTTTTTTACATGAGCAACGTGAGGTAACCAACTAACATCTTGTTTTTAACCGGGTGCAATCAGGCAACGTGGGCAAAGTCAATCATTGCAAGGACTATTTGCGTACGCAGTCCGATCGCCAACTTCAACGAGACTAATGTAAGCAATACATCAATGTATCAATATCGCCTTGTCAGCATCTGTGTACGATCGCTTTTAGAAGCATCGCAGGTGAAGCGGCAGTTTTAATGCGCTACGTAGTCACGGACGCCGAACGTGAAAACGTGCCACGCTTCTTAATGGTTCACATAATATATATATCCGTGGCATTCAACTTGCTTTGAACTATTAAGTTTTAAAAAAATAATATGTTACGATTTATCTTTACGCATATTCTGTATTATGTGGAGTAGGGAAAGAACAAATAAATGAAGCTTTATTTCTTTCTCTACTTGTTCTCCACTATTAATTTTAGAGAATAATGTAAATCAATCTTGATTGGTCTATACTATACGTCATGAAAGTTAGATACGCAGTTCGTACCACGACGATATGTATATATCAATTTAAAATTTTCATTTTATAATAAAAAAACACATATACTATAATAAGTTCTTTACATAAATAACAAGTTTATTTTCCAGTTTATATTATACATATATCCTATCACATATTTTATATTATAAATATCATAGCTTTTATTACGTCGTTTAGTTAATATATGAATAAATATATTCAAATACGTTTTAAAAAACAATTATTAAATAGTTCGTTTGATCTACAGGAAATTCATTATATAAATATACTTATTTTGGGTACATCTCGTCCATCTATCCAAAAATATTATTTTCGGTGTTATATTATTTGGCACAAATTCAAGGAAACGAGTAAAGTAGAGACAATATTAGAGACCTGTTTAATTTTTATTTATAACAAAGTGCATATGAAGTTCAGAAACTTAGTTCAAACTTTTAAATTTCAACTTGTTCATAAGCAAAAAAATAAAAACAAAATCCTTTACAATTTGACAACATAAGAAAACATACAAGAACAGATAACATAAATGTAAAAATATATTATATAGTTTTCAAGTAATACGGCTTCTGAAGTTTTGACGTTTGTATGAATAAGTATTTATTTTCTGTACAGTAAATACATACCTACTGTACAGTTAGTTTTAGCAAATACTCAAATGCAATTTATGACACAAACTGAAAATATTACCAATAAAGTATTGGTATATTATGTGCCGTTTTCCGTAAGAGAAAATTAAAAAACAAAAGTTACAGTTATGAAGAACATCAAAATTATTTGTTCGTGTAGAAACACACATTGATCGGCAAATATTATAATAACTTAAGTACTCGTGTATTTTTTTTTGGTGCAAAAATAACACACATTATGTACTTAGTGCATGAATAAAGTAAGATATTCCGATACTTGATAAAAAAAAAACGATTCTCATGTAAAATTACGTCCCTACTTTACTATGCATTTAACTAATCAATATATTTTTAAGACCCATTCACGAATAACATTACAGCGTTCGTCATGATATCGATTAATATATTTGATTGGGGCTGAACCATCAACCTTATAATAACTATATCGAATAGCGCGCCGGGTTCAGTGTGTTGATTGATTAAATAAATTATATATTGGAACGTGAATATTGGCTCGGGACGCGCGTCTGCCGCTCTCGTAGACGCAAGACACCAACGCAAGACCATCCAAAATAAACCGGGCTGCGATGCCTATCTATATAATATTTCAGTCACTAGGCACTCGGGTGCTCGCCGCATCACGCGTCAGCATTCCCGGGCGCCGCGCACCTCATCCCACTCATACAAACCGATAGGCGATGCATTCAGCCATTACGGATTACTGTATACTGGCCAGTTGTGATTTTTATTCGCAAACCAAGCAAACGACCAATGACTCAATTCTCCAACTACTTCAAACACTATCCATCGTTCTACCGAGTGGAAAGCGACACCACAAGATGTTAAATGTTTAACAACATGCGAGATAGATTCGACACGTTACCAACGTAATAAACCTTTTAGATATCAAGTGACGCACGTAAATACATACATAGGTACCTACGTATGCAATCTGCCGACCGAATCGATTGACTCACACGGTTAGCGAAAAACCTGTTTCTTATCAGGAAGTATTATAACTTGAAAAAATATACGAGATTTATTTGTATAAAAACATTGTTTTTTTTGTATGTTCGTCAAAGAATTAAGGACAACGTTATATACCTTTCCCTTTTTCAACTGAGTGATAAGCCAATTAAAGTTTTTATTTCATAACTGCTTTATAAAATGTTGACATTTCAACTCATAATAGAAGAGACGTGGTACATTTTACCGAGTTCACCTTTTATAACTATTCTCATAAAATTATGACAGGATGTTTCTTTGATCGACGATTTATTTATCAAAGAAATTTAGGTACAAAAGAATTATAAGCGCACTTAGACCGATATGCAAGAACACATGGCCAATACAGCATCCGTTTTTAAGATTAAAAATGGTTGTTGTGATTAGTTTATCACATGAGAATAACGTATAGAACATACATAGTTGAACGAAGATGTCTTAATATTTACAACTTATTTTTTATTTTTTTTTAGCTACACGCTGTATAGTGCATTAGGAGGGTGGCAAATGGAACCTAGTGTTATGACACTCCGTTCCCATTAAAACACTTTTGCTCTCCACTTTCTGCCGAATTCTCGAGGCATTGAGTGTTGAGTAGAGAAATTCGACGCCGCGCTTTGCCTCGTTAGCAGAGGTCTTGTGCTGCAGCATATGCTCGTATTCCTACGTTACGACTGGCCTCAATTTTTTTTTTTTTTTATAATTCTATTCTATAAGCTCGCTCTTTAAAAGGTACCTACCTATAATCTAACATTTTTTATTACAACTTCGCATAGGTCAACTCCAATGTACGATCGCAGTAAGACAAGGTATTACGGGAAATCAGTTACTGTTTTCTTGGGCTATTTTTATTGGAATATGTTTTCAAAAACTTCAAACTGTTTACTGATGTTCAAATAGCACGTGTTACATTCAATTTATTTAATATTTCATTCAAATAAATATATGTTAAAAGCCAAAATAACGGTAAGTGGTATTGAAATGTTATAAGACGTCAACGAAACTTGTAAATATTTAAGGACGAGAACATCAAAGCCGCTATAAATTCATTAACAAGGTACTATTTGCTTTAGAATCTATTCTGGTTCGAAGTTTTCCGTATTGTGACCGATTTCAAAGAGAAGTGACGTGACGTTCGGTTTGGACACGATTATATGCTACTGAGGTAAAATATCGTTCAACGAGTACTCTGAGGAAATAAACAATTGTCAGTCCACCAGTCAGTTTTTGCCTCAAGTTTGTATAGTAAGCTAAATTGATAATATATACCATTTGAAGGTCTTTTTTAAGCGTCTTTAATAGCGAATAGAAAAAAATATATTCTTTAAATCGGTCAGTAAATAATAACGTACATGTATGAATAAGTGAAACAAACATAAGGCTTTATGCATTTTTATATAATATAATAATAATAATTTATCACTATTTATTTTTTTACGCTTCACGCTGTACCTTATACCTTACGAGGAAGTCAGAAAGAACGGAGCCAAACGCTACGGTAATCTACGGGTTACTTTATCGTCTTTCTAATAAAGTTGTATGTTTAAAATTTTAGTATATTTTTATACCTGTACATTAAAACAATTTTAATATAGTATGGTGGAGGTGAGAGCAGTAGTACAGAAGAAATTTGGTGTACAGCGGTATAGTAAAATGCAAATATATTGAAGCTAAATGTGTTATCGCAATTATCCACTTGGGGCCTAGCTTATCGTATATTAAACAATATTCACCATCGACACGCTGAACGTATTCTGATAATGAACAATAGAACATTTAACGTAAATATTGAATTAAAAAAAGACAAATTATGTTAATTATTCTTATAAAATATATTTGATGGAATCAAACCGTTTCTCAATTATAAATTGATTTTTACTTCAAGCCGTTTAGTAAATAATGGATTTTTTTTATTACTTTGATTATTAACCGTTCATAAAAGCATATGTAAGATATAACTCAAATTAGGCTGTACAGTTAGATAGTTAACAAAATAAAGTGGAGTGTACAAAATTAATTAACCTAAACCCACTTTCAGCCGAGTTCTGGAGGCCACGTAATGCCTCCAGAAACAGTGAGTGGTGGAACTCAACGCCGCACTTTGCCTCGACACCAGAGGCAAGAAATGAAAATATAAATGTTAGTAAACATTTCATTTCCTTGAGTGGGGATAGAACCCACAACCAGTCGATTTTACAGTCACACTTTGTGCCCCTGTGCCATGACTGGCCTTAAATATATTAAATATTGTATTATAATAAAATAATTTAATTTATTTTTTTATAAAAGGACGATTGTAACGACGCAACGCTAACACAAGTAGCCTAATTATTATTGTCTTATTGTGAACGTGAAACAATGTTTCCACTACAAGGTTAACGACACCCTTTGTCTAGGTAAATGTAGGTAACGTATTTAGTACTATCAAAAACGATAAGATGATAACAATTTGTTTTGCTTTAATTTTGTTCAGAAATAATTATATGTTGTTTCCATGTAATAATTATATTCTTTATTTTTTTTATGAGCTTCGCGCACACAGCAGGGTAGACAGAGGGAACCTAGTGTTAAGACACTCCGTTCCCCATTTTCTGACGTATTCTGCAGACATTGCGTGTTGAGTGGCAGAACTTGATGCCGCGCTTTTCTACCACACCAGAGCGAAGAAATGGAAATATCAATTTAAATAAAATTTCATCTCCTCGAGTGGGAATCGAACCCACAACCACTCGGTCACACTTTGTGCCCCTGCGCCACGACTGGCTTCATATTTATTTTTGTAAATACGTGACCGTGGAACGCCATTTTTTACATGGTTATTGAACATATAAAAAGTAGTTGAGAATTTTTTAATAAGTACAAAAGCTATAATTATATATAAGGGTTGACATCGTTCTTACGCCTGAAAGATCCTCAGTAGCCAACGGTCTGTTCACACGCACCACTGGCAGTTGATGCTCACAGAATACCTCTACTATAAATAACGTTAGCTGGTGAACGCGTGAACAAGATTTTATGAAATGTATTATATATTAAATAATAATTTATATGCAGAAATAAAATTAAAAAGTCTGATTATATTTTCTCACATCGAAGTTTTTTTTATTTTATATAAAGTGATCATTATATATTAGTTTTTATTCAAATTATATTGATAATTTTTGTGGGATCGATGATAATTAAAAGAAATTAATCTATTTTGCTTAATTTTTAAGGTTCCGTACTACAAAAGACAAGAAAAGAACCTTATAAGACGTCAATGCGATTAAAAGCTACGAACGTCTATGCATCGTTTTAACCCAATTTTTTTGGGTACCAGCTTTGACCTCCAATATAAAATTTGGCAATTGTAAATCCCAGAAAACTTACAAACTTATGTATAGTTCAGACAAAATGAGTGCTTTCTGTTGAATTACAATAAATTAATCATCATGAAATTGGTAAAATAATTAGCATCTGTAATTTTAAAACACACATTTTTAGATCTAGTTTTTACTAGTCTGACCAGCCCAGCAATTTTTTTAACAGCTATATTAATTTTGCTAAGTATGTGTACATTCAAATTTATGATATTTTCTTTTTTTAAAATTATTTGCTGAACATAATTAAAATAGATATTTATAAGCAATATTATTAGCAAATTATTTTAAATTTTGACCTAATAAAAATATATGGTACAATAAAAATAAATAATTTAAATCATTACATTAATATAAAAGATAATAAAAAAATCTGTTTTTGATCATATATTCAAGTTTCATGTTTAAAATAAGGACCATATGGTCCTGTTCTTGTTATTTATGTAAAAATTATATTACGTAGCATCAAGTAATTAATATACATATTTTGTATATTCATTTATAATCACCTGTTTAAATTTCAAGAATTACTTTTATACATAAGTAATTAGTATTCAAGACAGAGGGATTAACAGTTAATTTGTCGTAAAAGATTTCCACATTAGTCGCACATTATAGAAGTATGCCAGCCTGTGTGATACTAAAGATATTTTAAATATAAAAAAATATAATTTGGTATAGTTTTTATGATTAAATTATAGTTATTCTGTATAAAATAATAACTATCTAGTCTTTTTAAAATGTAAACTCTTGTATTTCTTTTATTTTTTTATTTTATAAAAAAATAACAATGAAAATTAAATGTTTGTACATTTAAGTAAATATTTTATCTCCTCGAGTGGAGATCAAACCCACAACCAGTCAGTTTTTCAGCCACACTTTGTGCCACTGCAACACGACTGGCCTGGATTTTCAGAATTACTAGGTGAATTTATTTTTAATAAAGCCTGAGATGAACAACTACAAGTATAGCTAATTTAATATAATCTTAATAGACCAGGTTACTACAAGAAACAAAAAAAATTGTGCTATAGTAAAGTTATGCAGCATGATGACCATTTAACAATGAGATCAAACAACAAGATCAAGAGCAAAACTATAAAAAATTTTGATGACATAAAAATCTAGTCTGGAACATCTTTTGTGGAATACTAAGAGATGAGATGCAAGATATATAGTTCATGTGTATGAAAGTTCAGCCACAAAATGATATAAAATAATTTATAGGGATAGAGTAGTAGCATCACTCAAGCCAGTTTGCATAAATTCATTTAGTGTTATAACTTAAAGTGGTCCGGAAGATTGCATTAAAAATCCATCAAAGTGTTTAGATTGACTAATAATTGCTTAATTTTCAGGAATATTACAATAATTAACTGCAATAATTTGGTAAAATGATAAAAATAGTATATTGGTTATTTTAACACTTAAAAAAAAGTAAAGCAAAAAATATTTTTAAATTCTTATCACAGCTTGTACTTTATTTTAATAAAGTATTGGTTTCCTATCCTGGGGTTTAATTTGTAATTTAATAAATAACTGTAAATAAAATAGTAAATAAAGTAAATAAAAGTACAGTTTCAATGGGTAAAGTTGTACATAGGCCGATCATATGAAAATAAAAAAGAAAGCTTTAAAATAAGTAAGTATCTTAAATATTATAACAAGAATTTGTATATTTTTATGCAATATATTTTTGCCAATGAGCTATTACAAGTAAAATCACAAAAAATATAAAATTTAAAAGAAGCCAAGGCATTCAATGGCACTACAATATAAAATAAGTAGACTTTCACTTTAGAGTGGATTTGTTTTGTTGTTAAATTTATTCGTAACAATAAGATTTTGAGTTTCTCTTCTAGAACATTTATTAAACAGGTTTACAATATACAACATAATTATATATAAAAAAGCTCATCATTTACAAATTTTATAATACTTTTTTGTTGTGACTGTTTATTCTAATAAATATTTCCAAGTTGTACTTTATATTTCAATAAGTTTGTTATATTTATATTAATAACTTATAATTAAATAAATAATGTTATAACATTATTTATTTAATACATAAAATAAACACCATCACTTACCATTTGGCCCATATTTCTCCTGATTCCTTTTGATTTGGTCTGGACTAAGCCCTTTGTCTGGGTCTGTGCCAAAATATCCTAAGACTTCATCCACGGATTTCGAGTGAGCGTCCTCCATGGTGGAATTTCTACGTTGCCGTCAGTTCTAGAAGACAAGGAAGAATATAGGTTAGAAAATGACAAGTCATCATCACTGAATCAGAGGTTATGTACTAAAATATTGCTGCGTTTTTTGTGATTACTATTTGTTATAGAGTAAAATAATATATGAACAATATTTGGTGGCACTAAACATTTTATACAGCTATATCGTCAATATGAAGGTAACCTCATACATTTTTTTTAAATCATTGTCATTTGTGGATAGTGTTTTTTAACAAAGAGCAATGAAACGACCTATAAATTCTTTTAATAAAATATCATATTATATTTTGCAAATGATAAAATATAAAAGATATCTAGGAAAATTTTGTAAAAATGGATTAACTGGCTATTTCCTACATTAAGCACCGTTTAGCAAGATCACTGCACACTCACCGAGAACTTTATTATTACATGAGCAGATACTGTCTTAACGAATATATCACTAAACATAAATAGTCTGATTTTATTTATTTCGCAGTTTAAACTAAATTTTCTACTAAGCTAATACTTTTTTCTCGTAAATATCATAAACTACACCAACACGTATCCAATCCAGCCGTCATTTTTTCCTAGACTGACGTAGAAAAGGAGTCTGTTAGAACGCCATCTGGTATTCAGGTCAAAAACTAATGCTATCAAATATTAGTCTTATAAATATATATTTTGTTTCTACGAAATATTAAATTAAAGAGTTGACTTAAAACATAATATATTATTAAAAATAATTATAAAAACATAAATTACGAACAAATTACGTTAATATTAATTTACGACGTTTTATAAATGTGGTGCATTACTATAGGTCGAATATGTACCACGTGACGCTGTGCTATTTTTATGTCCTAGGCGCCTAGAAAGTGCGGTATTTTTAATTTTAAGGAATAGCTTCATAAAATTGTCCGCGTTATGTAACACTATCACCATATAATTTTCCACAAATATCCCAGGAAATGCAGCACTAAATCTCACATTTGAAATTCCACTCGATCCGTTTTAAAAGTATTAGGAACTTACTGAAATATTTTATTCGACAGCGTCGGGAAGGAAAGAAGAAATAAAAGTGACGCGGGAGATGTTTTCCCGCCGCGCCCCGAGTATCGACTCCCGGGCGCAGAGCGACGGTTTTAGAGCGGCGCGGGCGCAGCGGAGGGACATCGACGGAGATTTCTTTAATTATTTTGGCAACAGTACTAGATGGCACAGTCAAAATGCTTTCCAGGGTTGTATGTCGCGCGGCTGCCGTTGTCGCCCGCCCTATGTTGATCTTTTTATAGCGACCGTAGCCCGGCTCGAGCTCCCGGCACATTTTGAACTTGCGATTTTTGGCATAATATTCAAAGTTACAATGGAAACGGCTATTTGAACTTGCTTAATCGTATAAGGAATTAATTTACATTTGTGGATATGAATATATTTTTATAATGGTCACTTATTTTGCTGTCGGCCTAGAAAAACTGGGATCATGGCCAGGGCTTGCGTGACCCTTACCTTGATTTCGATATACGTAGTTACATTTAGTCGAAACTATATTTTTTATTTGATTTTGAATGAATTAATTACATAAAGATTATTAAATTTATATAATGATCAAATTTCACAAATGCTCGTACCTATATGTTTTTGTTTTCATAAATGTATACGTAATGAGGCTTACATTATATGTACAGGTTCAACAAACAAAGGTTCATGAGGTTTTAGCAAAAATTATGGGATACAGAATATTAGGCATATGATTTGTTTTGGAGATATGTATATACTTATCAATCAATGTAAGGTACCTATATAATAATTATTGGAGCGCAGCCGACAGTTCGACATTGGTCCAAGATCTGCCGCTCTTGCTGGCAAGATGAGCTGGCCTTTGACAATGATCTATGTCATTGAATAACTCATGTCAAGACAGACACACTACAGATGGATGGGGTGATCATCTGTCGTTATATTTTGATCAAATTATGAATGTATACAGAATATTATTAATTTAAAAACATAATTGTTAGCAGATATGGATGACAGTTTTTTTATACATTTCACGTTATTTCTCCACTTTATATGTGAATTGTTTATATAATATTGTAGATATTATGTTAATATGGTAACCATAATTTCTACGAAAAAGTAGTACTTGTTTATTTAATTTGGCTTAGAAATAAGAGTAATAAAATTAAATGTTAATTGTCACAACATTTTTAGCGGAAACTTAATTTCCGCAGAAAGAATAATGTACAGGAGTAGTTGAATTCACTCCAAAAGCCTTTTTTTTCTTATTCATTCCTTAAGTTATTTAAAAAAAGAAAATAAAAGTAACCTGATTTGTGAAGTTTTATGCCATACATATGAACATTTCAATTCCATATTAACATACGAACAATTCACATAAATACACGCTTTATAAGATGTCAATGTCGTTTTAGTTATCCAAATATATTTTTTTGGAAAGCAAAAACTAGGAGTGAAATTAGAGTAAATCTAGATACGGTTAATTTGGTTAATAAGTATAAATTATTGGAGATATCAAGTCAAAAAATGAATAATAGGTAACATGGCGTTGTCCTACATATCAGCATGATAAAAAATAAAATTAAGTTTTACTCGTCAATTTACTAAAGCTTATTTAAAAATAAAATAACTGAATATGGAAATGAAAATTGAAATTCTTTCATTCTAATTTTCATTCAGTGAAAAATTAATTTTTTTTATAGCTTAAATTGACTTAAAAATAATGCTTACCTAAGTAGATATTTCTTTGTTATTACTTTATTTGACGTACAATTTATAAATTAAATGTCTTATAAGACATGATATAATTGCTGAAAGTTGATTGAAAGTTTATTTGCGCTCCTGATAATTTATTAAAAAACCTAGTTTTGCCTTTAGTGCATTTCACGTGTCATATCTTTTGTTTTCTTGTTTTAGTACTAGAAAATCAGTCATTGTACTTAAAATTGGAAATTCTATATTGAAGCTTTGATTATTATTGTTGTTGATTTGCCAAGTTAGTGGAAATGGATTTTATAAAATGATAACTAACTAACCTACAACAAGTATTCGTTATATAGGTACTTTTTCTTTACATAAAGTGACATGTATTAGTATTAGAAAAACGGAAAAAAAACGTAAGTTTTTGAGAATTGATCAAAATTTTTTTTGCTAAATATTATTCAATTATTTTATTTACAAAAAGAAACCGGATAAGCGTGAGTCGGGCTTGCTCACCGTGGGTCCCCTACAAAAATTGACCCCTTCATCTTATGAGATGAAAGGGTCCTTACTTGAATTAGCGGTTTTAATACCAAATTTTGATTCCCTTTATAGTGTCGAAACACGTTTTATTTGCGACATAAACGGCCATATCTCTTTAAAGTAAATATATAAATACTATTTTTTTTAAGAAATCAAGGGACCGTACATCTGAGTATATTGCTTGAATTTCAACTCAATATCTCCAAGCATTCCTGAGATGAAGACTTTTGATAGACAGACAGATGGTACGATGGGCGGACAACGAAGTGATCTTATAAAGGTGTTTTTTTTCTTAAAAGGTACGGGACCTTAACAAATAATAATATTATGTAGGTACATTATCGAATTTTATTTTTGAGCGTTAGATACTTTTTTCCGTCTATTGGTATAGACAGAATATCCTTCGTTCATCGCTTCCGGCACAAATTCAAGATATAAATCCACATAATATTCAATCTGCACTTCGCCTTAGGACACAATTTTCGACTACTCAACCGTCGTGCTTACAGACAGACGTCGCATCGCGCTACAATGATCTATTTGGCTAAAATCAAAAATATTTATTTAAATATATTTTAATAGTAAATACATTAAATTAGTGCTTTCCAAGGACCTGTCGTAACACTTTGGCATACATGAATTTGAGGTGTACTTGGAAATTTATTAAAAAAAAATAGCAGATTATCTACGTTTGAACTACTTACTTATAGGCCCAGTGTGCCTTGTGGTATATTTTCTATACGTAATTACTAAACGAATAAATTTTATTGCTTGTCAAATGTGTACGATTTAAATTGCGAAATTTAGCAATTAGGTAGAGGGAATCCAGTGTAAATAACCTCCGTTCCCCACTTTTCGTGGAAGTACTCAACGCCGCGATTTTTAATCAACAATTGTGTAAAATTTTAATTACTAATTAAGTAGTTAGTTAAGTTATGCGGTTTTCCGGTTGTGGTCTCACCACTTAACCCACACAACGCTAGAATTTGGCAGAAAGTGGCAAATGATAGTGTTTTAACACTAAACTCCCAGGTTCTCTCAGCCTACCCTCCTATGTGGAGGAGATAGAGTGAAATAAAAAAAAAATGAAGTAGTACAGAACTGAATAACATATAGTTTTGCATTCTTACTGTTCCATAGTGGAATAAGTTTTAAACAGTTAATGCTGATATTATATAATTATCTAATATTAAACATTTGTTAATGTTTACAGTAACCAAACGACGGAAAAGATGTCAGCCTTGTGTTCAAAGAACTTGAAATATATTTAGTGAGTGAAAATAGAAAATCACAGAGAAGCTGAACAGCTGAATGCCAATGTTAACATCTATTTCGGTGCCTGGAATAAAAATGTATTAAATGAAATACAAACGCTCGAGAACAGATTTCTGCCGCGCACGTATTTTATAATGTCATAATTTTGTTACCATAAAACATAAAACAAGTGTAATATAACAGATTATACATTCCATTAATCTTAATTGTTTATTAAGATATGTTTTAAATTCTCGTTACATTATTATTAATTATATTTTAGATTAAAATCTTTTTAATTATGAAATATAGTTGATAAGCATTACCAATGATTTACTTACTTTAATTAATTATTATTTATATTCTATAGTATATTAATAAATAGCATTAATGTTTGTGACACCGTGTTATTTATTTTTTATATTTGTGAATGATTTCTCTAAGATAAATTTGTTAGATAATTTGAAAGTATGTTATAAAATCAAAGAACCATTGTAAAAACTGCTTAGCTAGAGCTATCATAGAATTCTGTTCGACCATGCTAGCATTGGACATAAGTTAAAAGTATGTGGTGAAAAGAACATAAAAGTGCAATAAACTTTAACTAGGGACCATAGATTTAATTGTTTTTAAAACATTTAGTACTAAATTGGAAGTCAGTTTCATGTCGTATCTCGCACACAACAGAGTAGACAGAGGAAACATAGTGTTAAGACACTTCGTTCCCCATATTCTGCCGAATTCTGGAGGCATTTTGTGTTGAGTGGCGGAACTTAATGCCGCCTTTTGCCTCAACAACAGAGCGAGGAAATGATAATACAAATTTAAATAATTATGTATTTCCTTTTGTCGAGTGGGGATCGAAGCCACGAAGGTATACACTTATACACTTACATATGCCATTGCGCCACGACTGGCCTCAATTTTAATATTGATTCTGTTATATATTATTTCTGTTATAACCCTATGTAAATCAGTGTACTCACACGTTAAATCATATTTGCTTATTTATTTTGACGATATCATCAAATAATTCAATCAATCTTCCCCCAGTATCAACGATGAGCTATTGAGAGCTATATCTCACGAGTAACAGGAGTCAAGAAGCTATTCTTATGAAACTCTACTTATAAAATAAGCTTTTAAAATTCCTAGATAATGTAACGAGCCAATATACGCCAATGCGTACGCACGATGTACAGCTATCGGGGCGTACACGTAAGGCTATTCGTCATCTAGAAATAAACAGGCGAAGGTAATAATCGAAATAGAATTATAGTACTTGAGTGTGTCGTAACCATCTGCTTTGGCAGGTCTCACTTGTCGGCTGCGGTCTGAGATTTATAAGATACCTGCTCTACATGAATCTTTGTTAAGCGGACATTGCGAAAATAAGAATTTCATACATATTTAGGAACGTTTGTCAAGTTTTTATGTTCACTTATTAAGTGGCATGTTAAGCATCATCATCGGATGGATTGGAATGAAGGAATTCATCCAATTTATCCCATTATATGCCTGGCATTTTCCTAGCCTTTGTTGAAGAAGTTATGCCGCTGTGCCAAGTACAATGTCGACAAATGAGTGAAAACCGGAAAACAAAGTGGGAAACACGTCACCAGACTGATATTACCTACTATAATATATATATATATATAAATCATTACTGTAAAACTACGCAAAGCTTGTATGTCTTTTATATATTAAATACCAAGTATAATAAAACAACAACTAGATAGAGTCAATTAGTAACTTCACACGTTACTAATATTCTTTAAAAAATATTATTTATGCTCATGTAATAGTTTCATAAAGTTCGAGATCGAGTAGATATATCCGCAGAACACGAGAACTGACGTACATTAAATATTAGTCGCTTTGGAAAATATTATAAAGCCGATCGTAAAAAATTATATAACTTTTTAATGTATTAGTGCATTATAATATCAATCGTTTCATTTTATAGTTATAGGATGTTCTCATGAGAAATAGTAAACTTGTTATTAAGTATACCTTTGTAGTTAATTGTTTACGCTTCGTATATACGCTTGTCAAATAAATATGTTAGAATATCGAACGTCTGCGTGCCTACAGCTTTAAAGTGTATAAATAAAGACTTATAAACTATAATCATTAATATATATATAGTAAAATTGTTTCTGATGAGAGAAAATTGTCACAAAATTCTACGTGATGACAGAAACAAATCTCGGCTATTTCAGACATTCCTTCACTTATATTTAAAGTATAATATAATGCAAGTGTGCCTTAATAATTGCCAATAATTAATGGTAGCCAGTGTTTCAGGAAGTGTCATGTCAATCATCTAAAAGTATTTACAAAGAATTACATTACTGGTATTACTTTAGCAAAAATTAAAGTTATTTCAGCAACCGGGACTGAAGGTTAGTCAGAAAATTACCATTTAGCTTTTATATAAAGTGAATCTGAATATTAAGTATTATAAATTTCAATAACTGTCTATTATTAAAACAAAACCGTGTGTCTATACGAGACTATTCTTGCACTACTGTAAACACATTTCACTTCTTGTAACACTAGCTTTTGATCCACATTTGGCTGTTACACTATTTTACGATATACGCGTTCACAGACAGAGTATCCGTTTATTGCTAAATCCAATAATTCGTGTTTCGGGCAACACTGCAATCACACTGCACACAGCACAGTTCCGTATAATCACTGTCACAATTAAAACCGAACTTACCGTATCACTTATCACTTGGTCCCAATCACTGGTTAATTTTTTTTATATTATAATATATTAATTAGTAAATTAAAATATATATTATGCTATCGGTTGAGGTTTGCGCGCCCCATGAGGAGAGCGTCGAGATTGAGGCGCGCCGGGCGTGGGAGCAAAACGACGCGCTCTTTTATAATCTCCGAGCGGGGTTTCGGCTCGTTGCCAGCGGTGGCGTCTTCGCAAACTTATAAAATCACCTCGCGCACCTTGTATTTGCTGGCTAGTGACCTATGCCTCTGTAATACGATGTAAAATTCAATATTTATCACGTTATCAACTGTAGATACTTTGGCAACGTCACTTGCACTGACAAAATTTGACGTTACGTTTATTTACCATTAATAAAGAAAATACTAATAAATGTTAATAATTAACGATTAATCTGCCATAGTTAGTAATCTTCCTAAAATGTGTGAAGTCAAAGTTATAATTAAAACTATTATATTATATTATTTTAAATTATTTTTTAAATTAGGTTTAAAATCGTTTGTATGTTTTACATAATTTAAGTAGATATAAGATTAATCTAAACAATAAACGTTAAATCCCATTTTCGAAATATAATATTACTTTACCTATTACAATGTATTAAATGATTTAAAATAATACATTAACTTGTAATTACTATTGGGATTATTTAAAAAAATGTTTCGTTAATAGCAAACATTTTTATTTGTTATTCTCCACAATGATTACTTTTTTATTTAGAAAATATGAATTATATAATTCACGAAGATTTGATGCCCTTCTACGCCGTAGCCCTACCAACGGCTACGGCGTTAAAATTTAAGAAAAAAGATTTTCGAAAGAAGAAAAATGAAATTATTAGTACATAGTCTTTGAGAGTATTAGAGACAAGATAAAAACACATTTTTTTAATTGTTAATATTTATATTGTACTCATATGTATATATATTATTTCTTTTAAAGTTGTGTTTCGCACACAGCAGGGTAAGCAGAGGGAACACGGGAACTTAGTGTTAAGACACTCCGTTCCTATAAAGACACTTCCTTTCGCAATTTTTTTAACGAATTCTAGATATGTATGATGGGTGACGAATTAAATGAATTGAATTGAAATAAAAAAAACATTTGCAAGACATAAAAATGTTAAATGTAATATTTACTCTCCGAGTGCCACGACGGTCTCTTGTTATATATTCCTAAACACAATAACTTATATATTAATTTCATGTATTAAACTGTCTATACATAAAATTAGTATAATCGATTGTCTTATTTGCGTTAGTTTCCCAAATAAGATAACTTCAAATAATTTAATTTACAAAAATACGACAAAAGATATTCTTAGCAATTTATAAAATTAATTTTAGAAAATCGTTGTTACGTTTAAAAAAATATAAGAAATATCTTGCGCTTAACCTTTTATTTATTTATTTATTTATTTATTTATATAGATGGATCTCCAACTGTCGTACATATTGGTTAACATGACATACATTCTTAGGATATATTTATACTATTATGTACAACTGATTATAGGAGAACACATCATTCAAATGATAACAAATGATTAATATATAAAAAATAACAAAAACATAAAAATTAAAGGTTACTAACATTGATTACTTAAAATTTGATATTAATTAAATCTATTAAATATATGATTGCATTTTCTTAAGAAAGCTAAGAGCTCGTCGCAACCAATGTCTTCTACATCTTCTTTTAAGTACTCATTAAAAGAACGAGAGATGCGATTAATTGGACTGTGTTGTCCAAGGTTCGTTTTAGTTTTGTCCGTCTTGAAGAACAGACATGATTGCGAGGGGATCCCTGAGGTATTTTAATATTAAATCTACTCAACAGTTCACTATCATCGATCTTTCCATTGAATAAAATATGTAGAAACTTCATGTCTACGAGAGATCTACGGGTTGAAAGCAATTGCAACTTAAAGCTGCCCATTATGTCTTCATAGCGTTCACTTTGACTTACAGTCTTAAACCTGTAAACTAAATATTTAATAAATCTTTTTTTAACGCTTTCGAGTCTATTAATATGCTTCCTGTAAGTAGGAGACCATATTTGGCAACAATATTCAGGCTTAGTACGGATTAAGCTGTTGTAAGGGCGTAGAATTGTTGTCGGATTTTTAAAATCCTTTGATTGCTTAAAAATCAAACCGAGTAACTTGAAGGAAGCTGTCACAACACAGTATTAACGTGCTCTTCAAATCGCAATTTGCTATCAAATATTACGCCCAGGTCCCTAATAGAATATTTTACATCAAGATTTTTACCGGAGATATGCAGCTCATAATAGTTTTTTTTTCCTTGAAAATCTTATAAAACTATATTTGCTTGGGTTGAGGACCATTCGATTTAAATCACACCATTTAACAAGTTCATCAAGATTGCCTTGCAACGCCACCACGTCTGATTCTTGTGTTATAATTTTAGCAATTTTTAGGTCGTCCACAAACATGTAAATCTGACAATTTTTAAATATATCTGCTATATCATTGATAAATAACACAAAGAATAAAGGCCACAAATTTGACCCTTGGGGAACCCCAGAAGTAGCACTAAAAGGCTCAGAGCTCTCACCATGTATCACCACTCTGCCATTACGATTAGAGAGGTAAGATATGCACCAATCAAGAAGAATGTCATATATGCCAGAGCTTAACAGTTTTCTAACTTAGAGAAATCCGTGTAAATTACATCCACTTGTAGGTTTTTGTCAACTGAGTCGATAAGATATGAAACGTAATTAAGCAAATTAGAGTTAGTACATTTCTTTGGTATAAAGCCATATTGACGTGGATGCAGTTGGTCTTTAACATGATGAAATATGAAAGGGGGGATTCGAAAACCTTTGAAGTGGTTGCGAGTATAGATATTGGTCTATAGTTACATATAAGTTCTTTTTTTCCATCTTTAAAAATAGGCACAATTCTTGCTTGCTTCCATATTTCTGGAAAACGTCCCTGCCTAAGTGAAGCATTACAAATTAATTGCAATGGAAACGATATTAAATCAACGCATTTAAATAGAAATACAGGGGGTATATTGTCAGGTCCAGAACTCGGTTTTAAATCAAATCTTTTTATTTTATTTGTTATGGCTTCCTGGGATATACATATATTAGGCATTTCAAAAAACTGCTGGTGTGAATTAAATATTTGACCAGATGAATCGACTACAGGAATAAAGACACAGGAAAAAGGCTCAGAAAATAAATTACAAGATTCTCTCAGGTCATGCGAGTGCTTGTCACCTAAACACATAGATGATGGGTACCTAGAAGAGTTTCGACGTTTATTAGAAATGTGGGTCCAAAAATATTTAGAATCTGTACCAATTTGATTTTCCAGAGTGAATATATATTTTTCATAACACGTTGTTATTAGTATTTGACAGTCATGACGGAGATATTGAAATTTTAATAATTAGCTTAAAAAACGCAGATATTTTTAGTCTATGCTTTATATCTTACGTTTCAATTCGCCATCTTTAAATAAATAAGCGGGAAAAAAATATTGTGCTAAATGTGGAAGTACGTATATGTACAATATATACAAGATACAATATATACATAAGTAAGTATATGTACAATATATACATGAATTTTTTTAGTGTTTACAATTTATTGAATTTATATTTAGGTATATCATAGTCTTCGGAAATAACAATAAAATTTCGGTCATTGGTGGTTGTCGGTTACTAGTGCTCATATTCGTACGTACTCTATTTCATAAAACATTAGCATGTTATTGTAGTAGTAGTGTATGTTGTGTAGTAATTCGTGTTACTTACTTTTTACTTTAATAATATTAGATGTGAATTATGTATATTTTGTATTAAATGAATATGGCAGTGTAGGCATTCATGAACCTCTTAATGTTATATAGTTATTTTTTATTAAAAAAAATATAGACCTAACCGATAACTAATATAGAATGAGTTACGTACTGGAAGCGTGTACGTATAGAAGCTCGCCTGCGTAAGTACGTACGGCTACGTCTATATATTACCTACGTAATGATGACGTAGCAGTACAAATTAAAAGAATATTCTAAGAGAAACATATTTGATAAATTATTAACATAATATGTTTTATTATCTTAATATTTGGCGGCAAAATGGCCTTATCTTTTGTAATATGAAATATTTATTTTAATACATAAAAATAACAGATTTTTTTCGTTCAATAATCAAGTATTGCTTTTGTATTCACACTTTAAATAAAACCATAGTTTGCTTTCTTAACGTGGATTAAAGTATTATTATAAAAATTGTTAACTTTTATATAATTGAAATATAAACAAATCTAATTAAAATAACTTATATATATGAGAAAAGTAAAAGCTTTTGCCTAAATATAAAAAATATTAGCCTTTTAATGAAAATTTCTACGTAAAACCACGGTCAATAGCTAGTAGTAAAAAATGCGAATAATATGATTTAATAAGTATTTAAACGTAGCACAGCTGTCCCTTCAATCATGTAAAATGTTGCAAGCATTGTTAAAATGAGTTTTTCTTTTATGTACGTTTTGACAGATGAAAAGGTGTCATAAAACTGACTGGCTGGCTGTAAGTGTATACTTAAACGATTTTGGATTTTTGTAGTGTTTTTCTATTTCGGTGTAGGTATTAATAGAGTCGTAAATAAGGCTGAAACACAACATTTTGTTTCATTTTGTTATAACAAACGGGTTTAGTAGGTGTTAAAACAGTAAACTGACCACCCGCACTGCGTTGAAAAGATCAAGTTAACGTATGATAGACTTCTTTTATTGTAACCTTCATTTGTAAAGTTTCATAACGAGAATTCTTATTATACAAAAATTTCCAGCGCGATATATTTAAACTTACACGCTGCATTTAATCACAATGTTTATCTTTAGCTATTTCTGAATCGTTCTATAATATTTTAATTGTTTTTTTTCTTTACACATAGGTAGGTTCCCATTTTGTGATGTTATCTTACATAATAATACTCTTTTCTTTTTGCTTTAAAGCTGCCAATTCATGTTATATAGGCTAACCAGGAACCAGGAAATAATACAATGCATATTTAAAATTTGTCTCCAGGGTGAAAGCACCACCAGCACCACTTTAAATAAAACCATAGTTTTAACTACTCCATAAAACCTAATACAATTATTATTATTTTTTTCCTAAAAATGAAAAAGTTATTTTTTCAAACAAAATAAATAATAAAATTGTCGTTTTAAAATAAAACACAATTTGTCAAGAACGACGCACGCACACAAACCTGTCAAAGGGAAAGCATCGCATACGCTTCATTCCGAAATCGAGTCGTAGATATTGGCCTTTAGTGCTATTTTTATAGTAGTATGCGTTTACGTTATTCGCATCTTTGCGTAACTGCGTCACACTAAGTATAGGTATGGATAAACATCGCGAAATGAAAAAAAATCCTACGTCTAAACTGTTGAGTTATCTTGATATGCTGTTTCCAAAAAAGGAGTGCTGCGTCTTCCACCCTGTGTATAAATAACATTAATAATAGGAATGAGTAAGGCCAATAAATTATATTGAAGATCTGGAGTATTTGAAGAATCAATAGTCCTGGTAAACTAAAAAAGCAAAACTCTTTTCTTTTTATATCTTAGCTATAAGAAATAGGAGAATCCACCTCAGCAAGAGCCATCGAATGTGATGTAGTTTATTTTGACAAAAAAATGTTTATCATGATTCGCCATAGAGACATACTATCGTAGAGTTTGAGAGTTTTCTTTTTATGGAAAAGACACGGCAAACGAGCGGTCAGGTCACCAAATGGTAAGTGATTACCGCCACCCACGGCCCCGTGCAACCACAGAGGAGCTACAGGTGCGATGCCGGCCTTTAAGGTGGGTTGGGCTCCGGAGCCCGGCATTACCTGATGCGAAATGCAGTGGCATAAAGCCACTAACTACTTCACGCCTGTTTTAAATGCCGGGGGTGGTAATGACCCGATCGAGTCTGCCCATGCGTGTTGCCATTGCTGGCGACGTGACTCTACCGCAAGTACTTTAGTCGCCTTTTACGACACCACCAGTACCAGGATGATGCTATTCTAGGCCGAGATCACAAGGCGAAAAAATAAATATAAAGAGTAATTGCAAATAAAGTTGTTTTTTCCCCTGTTCCAGACCGTCACATACAATATCTCTAATTCAAGAAAGTAAAGAACGTAACTTTAGATTCCTTTGGTCCGCTTACGTTTCAAAGACAACACAACAGTTAGTAAATGGAAGTAACATGACATAGCTTTATGATCCACCGAACGCTGTTGCGGGCAGCAACTGTTGATCAAAATATTTTCCAGAAATTTGTATAGCAAACGAGGAATAGTTTTCGCGTAACAAATAATGAAATTTGGCATCACGTTTTGGTGTATGACGTTGTACTCGTAAGAAAGTGCATTGACTTAATGACCTTGAGTTAATAAGCAGTCCTACAAAAGAATTTCGTACTTTTTATTATTTAAAATAATAATAAAGTGGCGACTTTATTACTGATCAAGAAGATTGCTTATTTTATAACATTTAGAACGTTACTTTTTTGAAGATTATATTTTATCAAATATCGTTTTTTTTTTCATACAACATATTTAACAACTTAACTTAGCTTCACGCTTTATCCCTAGCGGGGTAGTCACAGAGAACGGAACGCCAAACGCTACGGTCTCTACATACCTCTTTCACCTCGTCCACTGTCATCAACCTCTTCATACATGCTCTCCGGGGGATCCTCATTCTTTTTACGTGACCTTCCTCCAGTATCTTTGATACTGTGTTTCGAAGGTCAACCGAGGTCTCCCCCTACCTCTCTTACCATTCACTTTTCCATCATAAATATTTTTTGCCATTCTTTCCTCGCTCATTCGTTCGACGTGCCCAAACCAGGTGAGCACGATCTTCTTCATTCACACCGTGACTTCTTCGCTGGTACCTGTCATTCTGTGTACCTCTTCATTGCGAATTCGATCAGCTAAGCTGATTTCGCATATCCTACGAAGAGATCGCATCTCCAGAGCATTCATCTTTCTTTTATTCTTCTACAACACAAACAACATAATTATAGTGATAATATTTACACCTTTGTAATAGTTTCTAATATCTCACTTCATTCCAGTGACAATAACCAATAGCTTCATTTATAGATGTCTACATTAATTTAAATAAGAAAAAAATATATTAGTAAGATAAACGTCGCTCATGATAAAAATAAATCAAATCCACAGTTATATCTTAAAGAAACAGAAGAGAAGAGAAGAGAATATTTAAAGATAAATGAGAATGTTTAATAATAATAATAATTTGGAAAGTATCAAACAATAGATAAGCGTTTATTTAAAGATAAATGAGAATGTTTAATAATAATAATAATTTGGAAAGTATCAAACAATAGATAAGCGTTTATTTAAAGATAAATGAGAATGTTTAATAATAATAATAATTTGGAAAGT
The DNA here is from genome assembly GCA_917862395.2 of Heliconius sara. Classification (NCBI taxonomy): domain Eukaryota; kingdom Metazoa; phylum Arthropoda; class Insecta; order Lepidoptera; family Nymphalidae; genus Heliconius; species Heliconius sara. The sequence goes on from OU860799.1 coordinate 3,425,423, forward strand.
ATCAAACAATAGATAAGCGTTTATTTAAATATAAATGAGAATGTTTAATAATAATAATAATTTGGAAAGTATCAAACAATAGATAAGCGTTTATTTAAATATAAATGAGAATGTTTAATAATAATAATAATTTGGAAAGTATCAGACAATAGATAAGCGTGTAAGCTTGGCAGAGAGTGATCGGTCTACAGTTTTGGCAGCACTATTGTCTAGCAGTGCTCGCATCACCATTGCACATGACGTGTCTGTCATGAACACTATTAATCTTTAGAATAAAAAATCTAGAAAATCTAACATTCGCCAACCAAGTGATGACAGACGTCTTACCTATGATGAGTAATTACTTATATTGGGTTCACAGGTGGAAAAGTATGAAAAAAGGCCGTTAATTATGTATATATTATTATAGAATGTTCATCTCAGCGTTAATTTTTTTTCATGTTAACTATTGAAAACTAAAACTAAATAAGTTATAATTTCACAATTACATAATTACAATATATATAAACTCACACAAATGTATTAAAAGCTTAAAAGGGTACAGTCCGCGAGGTCTAAGTTGAACTTTACATTTGTGTGAGTTTATATATATTGTAATTATGACGTCACTTGCTTGAGCCAGTATAACTATTTTTATTATTTTTTAACAACCTACCGTTATAGCAGCATCACATATTGAATTCTTAGTGACTACTAGACTTAGTGACTCAATTTAGGAAAATTAGATAATAAAGTTGGCACTATAACTGTACTAGAATGGAAAATCCTATGTGATCACAAATGATACTATGTGATAACAAAATAATATGGACACAGTTCTGTTCTTAATTATATAACAAAACGATGAACTTTTTATTTTTTTAGATTTTTACATATGTTTTAGATTATTAGATATTAACTTATTATTTTTTTAGATTAAATCAAACGACACATAAGACGAGAATAAAAATTAAAAACGGATGCGATGTCCGGTATAGAAATACAGGACACCACACCCTCGTATTTGTTTTATTTTTTGTAATTTTCTATTGAATTTTGCTATTAAAATTTGTTTAGATTTTTTTTCTCTGTGTTTTAGAGGATAAAGGTACTCACACAAATGCAAGCCTCAACTTAAGCCTCGCGACATCATTTACACTTTGTAAATGGATAAAATAATACTAAAAATGTTAAAAATATTCTTGAAATTTGTGGCTACTCTATATAAACAAAAAATAATAGATTACAGGAAGTAAAACATTCACTTTATTTTATAACTCATAAACCGATCATAAAACAGCGACAATTTCTCGTTAAAAAGTCAACTACCGATTTAATATGTACTATATACATTAGTGAGCTGTGATTTACGGTTTTGGGAAATCAATTATGCATATCTTCGCATTTTTGTCATTTTGTGATAGAGTTGATGGTAAAATTTTACATAGTACTTTCTTCATCCAATGTCCGCCTATATGTCGCCTGTAGAGTGACAGAACCTTTGTCTATCACGACTTGCTAGATTTCAGCATAGAAATGTTAAGATATAATAACATGTAAACCTTATAAAATAAAAAAATAGCATATTCCCAACATTAAGAACTAGTTATCCACTATTAAAATTAATTAATAATTATTGTCATTTACATATGTAGTTATTTAATAATATTTATATAATTTACATATTTGCAAAGGTAAATCACGGATTGTTTAATATTAATCTCAAATCAAGATTATATGAATTTTACAGTAAAAAATAATATGTTATAAAAATGGTTTTCCATATTCTTCTTCCATAGTCCGAATAATTTTTTCATTTTCATGTGATATCAGTTCTATAAGTAGACGAGACTCAGTATAGTTTGTATAATAGATAAATATTAGTTAACTAACTATATTAAGTTGTAAATAATATTTCATTTTTCGCTAGTTGGATAGGAACATGAGTAAGCAGGTGATCCCTGGCGTTACGCCAAGAGCTTACGACCTACGCATCTAATGCGTTCACTGAAATCTCTTTTATACAATAACGACACTAATAAAAATGTATCTAAAGTTTAAATTTAAAAATCAACGTGAAAATAATCAAATTGACGTCCATATCTATTGTATATAAATGGCATCTGCCGGGTATTTATATAAGCCTCTTGTTTTTTATTATTGTTTTTTTTAATTTATATATTTTAAGTTTACCATTAAATATTGAATAGAATTCCATTAAATAGTTTTTGAAATTTTTCGTTACTAATGATACAAACAAAGGAATTTACCTATTGCTAACGTTATACTGCCATTCCACGCTTGCGTAGCGTGTGGAAATATTATTGAAAATTCAAAATAAGAATAACTTTATTACTTTCATTTAAGAAATACCTAATAACATTATATATGTACATACTGCATAATATAGAGGCGATCGTCTCGTAGTGGCGCAGCGTATGACCATAAACACGACGTGCTTAGATTCCCACTTTACGAAAGTGAAACGAAACCAAAGTAAAAAAAATATTTAACCTAAATTATAAATAAAATAAATAAATCAAATAAATCAGCTTCACGCTGTATCTCGCACACATTAGGGTAGGCAGAGGGAACCTAGTGTTAAGACACGCCGTTCCCCACTTTCTGCCGAATTCTGAAGGCATTGCGTGTTGAGTGGCAGAACTCAACGCCGCGCTTAGCCTCCACCAGATCGAAGAAATGGAAATATAAATTTAAGTAAATATTTCATCTCCTCGAGTGGGGATCGAACCCACAACCGATCAGTTTTACAGTCAGACTTCGTGCTGCTGCGCCACGACTGGCCTGACTGGAAATTATAAATAATATGGTCCAAATTTATTATCTGTAAACATAGTTTTCATTTTAAGCAGCAATATCAAGCTTTCATTTGTAATATTTTCTATATCGATAGGTTTACAAATTATTTCAGATCCAGTGTCGTGTTGCTTCCAAGTTCCAACTAGTACAGTTAAGCAATGATGCGAGTGACAGGGTTTCAATTCGAAACTTTTGTTATGTTGTATGAATATTTCATGCACCTAACTACGTCTTCTATTTTGATATTTATATCTGTATTTGTGCTAGCAGCTTGCATTATTATTTCGTAATAAGATTTGCTTTATGCTTTTATAGTGGCTAAAGATTATCTTTATAGCTTCCTAGGGAACCTAGTGTCAAGAAACTCCGTCCCCCAATTTCCAAATTATTCTGGAGGACTTACGCGTGAGTAATAGAATTCGACGAGTGGCTAGAGATATTTTACGTAAAGTAAATGTTGAGTTAAATAAATACATCAGCTTCACGCTGTCTCGCACACAGCAGGCAGAGGGAACCTAGTGTTAAGACACTCCGTTCCCCACTTTCTGCCGAATTCTGGAGGCATTGCATGTTGAGTGGCAGAATTCAACGCCGCGCTTAGCCTCGACACCAGAACGGAGAAATGGAAATATAAATTTAAGTCAATATTTCATCTTCTCGAGTGGGGATCGAACCCACCACCAACCAGTCGGTGTGACAGTCACACTGGCCACAATTTCAGAGTAAAATTTCAGTAACATTACGTTGAATAATCTTTTCTCCTTATAATGAGTATCAAAATCGTATTTAAGATTGATTTAATATTTATAAATTATTATTAAACGTAACATAGCGTAAAGTCTAGATCATTAATTCTATAGGAAGAACCTTGTTTTTTTACAGTTCACTGACAGTGATGGTACCCAAAGACAGTGTAAAATATGTTTGTATATTTTATACTATTATAGGCACTTAAACGTATTTAAAGTGAAGGCACAAAGTAGTTTTTTTAATATAGTTTTTAAATGTATTTTAAGTATTTTTTATCATTTGTATTAGCTGTACTACTATTATTAACAGGCATACAAATTATACGGGTGTGTATGTGTATAAAACACTGTCAAAACTGAATAAAGTGAAATCTACTTTTTTTATCGATTTTTGACTTTCTGGCCAATTTTTGAGATATTGGTTTTTGATTGATGGAACTCAACACCCAGCTTTGTCTTGTTACCAATACGAGAAAATAAAAAAAATACGAATTAATAATAATACGAGTATATGGCATATTTAATCTTTGTTTTCGTGTATACATAATTGATCTAACAAATTATTCATATTTTTTAATGATAAAAAAAAATATCCAAAGTGAATAATTTGTAAATTTGAAAGATTTGCTTTTATATTTTTATTTTTTTTCCTAAAACAACGAAAACTATACGCGGAACTCATATTTTACGTTGTATCAGCGCTCACGGCCGAAACTGTAAGAAAAATCTATGATTTCACCGCGGGAAGTAAATCATCCTTATATCATAAACATAAGGTATATATATCCGCTGTCTCTGACTTAATAATTATTATAACTAATGTGTTTTCTTGGCTTTAATGATTAATGTATAAATAATTGAATGAGTTGTTCCATATGTGTGGTAACTTTTTTTGACATAATTAAAAATGACTACTGTCAAATTGTAATAAACATATGGTAAGCAACAATATACTCATAAAAAATGTTTTATATTTTAAACGTAAATAATTGTATTAATTTTAGCCATTTTTTATCTTTAGCTGCCATCAGGTAATGAATGTCATATTTATATTTTTTATTTAGAGTTTACATAACGTGTCACTTTCTTTTTTTAAATTAAACAAATTTAAATTAAATACAAGTATTCGTTTGAATAAAAGTGCATTTTATATATTTAATGAAAATATATATAATAATAATATTTTTCAGTCTCAGAAGATAATCTATGGATGCTGGATTAAGCTACCGTGGCTGGGAAGTAATAAAACTCAAATGGATAATGGTTCCATATAATAATTATTGAAAAATTGTTATTATGAATAATATTTTTTCATAATAAATTGAATAATCTATATCTAATGGAAACAAAAAAAAAGAAACAACATATTATATTTAAAATAAATGTAAGTTCGTCTTTATAATTGCAGTTAAATGTTAATTACTACCAGTTATGTATAGCACATAATTTTCATTTCGTCTAACATTAAGAGGGCAAATCAAACGGTCGTAAATTTTACGAAACCAAGAATAGCCACTCGCGACGGCGTATGAGTGCTGTTATAATAGAATGCTTAAGAGACGCGTAAAACAATAATTAATTTAAAAAGAATATCTGGCACTTGTCCATACAAAATTCCGTACAGCTGACGAAGGTAATATGGTCTTCGGTTACGAGGTTGATTGGTGAAGTTCTAGTTATTTTAATACGATTTTAAAATGTTGAAGTGGATTTTTTATTGTAAATTCAGTGTTTTAAGTGTCAATGTCGGGGCGAACTATCCAGTTAATTATTATATTTAAAAGGTTTTTAAATTATTGATTATTTCATCGTTTGAAAGTAATGTTAAGTAAAATATCTATGTACCTAAATTTTATAGAACAACAATATTGATCAATTATTATTTTTTTAATTATATTAAAATATAATTATATCTTATATTTTCTAAAAGCATATGTTAAAAGTAGCTTAGGCGCTTTTTTTTCAATACTTAATATGAGGTTCGATCCCCACTCGAAGAAATAAAATATTTATTTAAATTTATAATTTAATTTCTTCGCTCTGGTGTCGAGGCAAAGCGCGGCTTTGAGGTCCGCCACTCAACGCGCAATGCCTCCAGAATTTGGCGGAAAGTGGGGAACGGGATGTCTTAACACTAGGTTCCCTCTGCCTATCCTGCATTATATGGGATACAGCGTCAAGCTAATTATATATGAGGACGACGGTTGTGGGTTCGATTCCCACTCGAAGGAATAGGATATTTAATAATTTAATTCCTTTGTTCTGGTAACGCGCAAAGCGTGGCGTTCAATTTCGTCCCTCGACACGCAATGCCTCCAGAATTCAGAGGAAAGTGAGTAACGGAGTATTTAAAAACTAGATTCCCAGGTTCTTTCTGCTTACTCCGTTATACGCGGTTTACAGTGACTATAAGAACACAAGAAAAAAAAGATGTATAATACTGATGTAGGACCTACTAATGTTCGAAATTAGTAGGTTCTACATCAGTATTATACATATTTTGTATAATACTGACCCCGGCCTAGAATTGGATCATTATGTACTGGTGGTGTCGTAAGAGGCGACTAAAGTACGTGTGGTAGAGTCACGTCGCCAGCAATGGCAACACGCATGGGCAGACTCGACCGGATCATTACCACCCCCGGCATTTAAAACCGGCGTGAAGTAGTGGCTTTATACCACTGCGTTTCGCATCAGGTAATGCCGGGCTCCGGAGCCCAACCCAGCTTAAAGGCCGGCAACGCCCCTGTAGCTCCTCTGGAGTTGCACGGGGCCGTGGGCGGCAGTAATCACTTACCATTAGGTGACCCGAACGCTCGTTTGCCGTGTCTTTTCCATAAAAAAAAATCGTAGAATGTTTGATTTGCAAATCATAATCTATATTTATATAATGTATTTATGTTATTCTTTCCTTAAAGTACTTTCTATGAAACGGAGTAATCATCATTAATTTGATAATAATATTTTCTTTACAATAGCCATAACGTATTGCCATTATGTCATTATTTCATAGTATTGATAAGTATGTGCTCGAGGGCCATAAATAAACATTAATTTATTACGCTCTTTTGTATTTTATTTATGTGGTATTCATAAATTATCATATTTACATATAGTACTCTCACATTGAATACGTCCTGAAATTGTAAATACAGAACACTAACATATTATTCTGTCCATTCTCCCTTTCCATATCTAATCAAAACAGAAAAATTGCATTTTCAGTCTTTAAATTCCCTTGAGGTTACCCTTGGGTGTCATTGTACAGCGTCTGTAAACGTCATGGTTGAGAGTTCGATATCCAATTGGAAGAAATAAAAATATTAATTTACCCGCTTTGGTACACAAAGTATGGCGTTGATTTTCCGATTGAAGCTATAAAAAGCTTCGCGAGTGGAAATTAAGCCTGCAGTTTGCATTACTCTTATCAATATTATAATCTATACTACGAAATAAATTTTTAGGAAGTGGATTTATCTTTTAATTAGGTGTCCAATTTTCCTTGACTGCAGGGTGCAAAGAAAAAAAATCGGGATATGGAAAATTACCGAATTAGAAGTGATGGCTAGTTTAATTTAAAACGACACTATACACAGACGTCTCGTCGTGTCATATGCACGTTACATTTTATTTATAGCCAAGTCAACACGGCAATGCATGACAGCTCGTTATTTAGAGTTCCTCTGTCCAGAAATATAGTGAGCCCAGAACTGGGAAATCTCCTAATAAAATCAGTGACTATTATAGATTTTGGCAAAGGCGATATAAAGGAGGCGCACTATTTGTATTTGCGTTAAAGTCGTTAGTATGTAAGTTTATTAGTTTGTTGCGATATGGAATATGTATATTGCTATATCTGAAATTATGGAATGTTTACAGGTTTTAATGCCATTTTTGTAGGCTACGGTTCACTATGTTTTTAAGGAAGGCCAAGCCAAGTGATTACTGTTGTGGTGATAACATAGTATGATTATACACGCCGGACAGGTTGTGGGTTTGATTCCCTCTCGAGGAAATCAAATATTTAATATTTTTATTATTTCGCATTTCGCTGGTGTCAAGGCAAAGATTGGCGTTGGGACGAGTTTCGCCACTCGAATGTCACATGAAGTGAGAATGACGTACAGAAGAATAAGTGGCGAAACTTGACTTGGAGTGAAATGCCTCTAGATTTCGATGGGAAATGGGGAACGGAGCGGCAGGGACCTAGTGTTAATATATTTAACACTAGGTTCTCCTTGCCTACTATGTCGCTTGCGGAATACAAAATGTATTTAATTGTAAATTAAATAATATTGCAAAGCAAAATAAAATAATTTGTTGAATATATTTATAAAAATATAGATAACAAATATTTATCTGCAGAACCCTACGAGCGCGGGAGCGCATAATTTATAACATATCTCAAAATTGTAAAAACAATGTTAGATTTAGATTTGAATCTTTCAGAAGCTATTTTCCTAGATATTTTTTTGTTTAATATTATCATATATGTGTTAGTACTCGGATAGATTTAAGGCGGTGTAGAGCTCCACTATTCAATATGCAATGTCTCGAAATTGGGCGGAAAGTGGGGAACCTAATTTCTGAATACTAGGTTCGTCCGTGTCCGTGTCTATCTGTTTACGTGGGAGGAAAAATGAAGCTGAAAATAAAAGTAAATCTGGAGACGAGTTATAATCTCAAAGTATAAACAAAGTAAGCTAATAAATACATTTAAAATTTCTGTACACACAATGTGGTTGTTCTTGTTATAAATAGTAAGGAGAAGCTCTTGGCTGGAATGCTAAACGGAAATCTATGTTCTCGGCACAACAGACAAGTAGTAATATAAATAAAATTATATTTTATAAAGTATATTAATATGTTGTTAGTAAACACGTGTAAAAGATCTACCCTAGATGTAGGTGAAAAAAAATAAATAAAAGCAATGGAATGGTGTCAATCGAGGATTCACGCCATATCGCCAACCCTTCACGAGCGTCCATTAAAGCTCGTACTTTTTCCTCAGGGGCGAGCTACACTAGCCCCTCTCTGCACGGTGACGCGGTAAAGACGATCCCAGGTCAACAGCAATATAGCCAAGTCGAAAAAAAAAAACAAAAGTGAATCGAGGCAGTTGGCTGTAGGCAACGGCTCTTATTGGAAGGAAACTACTGTGAAGTATTGTTATTGTTATACATATAATTTATTGCTCTTACGTACATAAAATCTCGTTCTGAATGATTTAGTAACATATAGATAATCCTTTAATCTTTTGATCTTTTTTTTTAAAATAAAACGGTAACCGCTTCCGATTTCTAACGATGTTAAAATTTTAATAGATTATAATAAATTAGAATGATGCACTTGATTTTCTCTTAATATTAACAAAGAACGCATCATAAGCTATCGGATGAATCGAGATGAGATGTACTTTATTATATTGATAATTAAAATTGTATGGTTTTTTTTGCTTTATGTCTTATCCTACAAATAGCAGGGTAGACAGAAAGAATTTGGGAACCTAAGTAAACCTAGGAACCTATGACACTCTGATCTCATTAAACACTTCTATTTCCCATCTTCCACTGAAATCTTGAGGCATTGCGTGTTGAGTATCTACTAAGATTGAAAATATTAAATATTTCATTTTCTCGAGTGAGAATTGATCCCACAACCTGACGCGCTTACAGGAGCTATACCTATAATATATTTTAATATTTTTACTGAATTCAATCACTGAAAGTCTGTCTGTCTGTCAGTCTTACAATCAATAGCACAACGAAACATAATATGTTAGAAGACTTTGTTAGTTTGCTATTTTAAAGTGCAAATAGGGAAATCTAACAAGTGTTACGTGTTTTTATGTAGCACTTTTAAGGTATTATAATATATATCTTAATATTAAAATTAAATTAAATTAAATTAAAAAACTGGTTGTGGGTTCAATCCTCACTCGAGGAGACGAAATATTTACTTTAATTTATATTTTTCTGCTATTCAACACGCAAAGCCTCCAGAATTCGGCAGAAACTAGGGAACGGAGAACGTCGATGGTTTTAATGTTAACTAGGTTCCCTCTGCCTACGTAAGCTGATTTATTTGATTTATTTGATTTACAGTTGTTAAAATATAATTCTACGTTATTTAACTTATACAAATCCCTGAAGATTGATAGCTTAAGGTCAATTCCTTAATTACTCAAAAATATCTTATAGAGAAACAAGCGACTGTGGCGCAGAAATATTTTACGAGGATCAATGTTCTAATAAATCTAAAATATCATTAACGCTCTCGTCTACTCGTGTACACTTCATTACGCAAAATTTTATTGATTATTATTATTAATAGATGTTAGAGTACATGCGTTCAAAGTCAAAGTTAAATAATTTTAATGAAAATAAGGAGTTATTATTTTTAAATATTTTTTAAACATTTTTTTAAAGTGTTAATCCACACTTAGAAAAGATATATACTTAATTAGAAACACTACACTTTGAGTCCCGCTACGTTCATTTTTTTATACGTTTTCTAATTAAGTAAGAAGTTACTAGAAAACAAAAATAAAATAGAGTTCTCTTTGGATGCAGCTGAGTTCTATAGTTCCTGATAAGATTTAAAAATAGTTCTGACGTTTATGCCCAAAAAAAAAAATAGCAGATTGATTTCACATAGAAATAAGAAAATAAACAGAAAAAAGCAACGTTCGTTTTGTAAATTGTTCGAATTGTAAAGGAATTTCAAAAATAGATAAGCTTATTACTAGACGCGGTAACACTTCGACTTTTTTTACAAAATATGAACAGCTCTAATATAAAAAGTCTATATATATTATAAACTAAGAACTCGTGTAAAAATGCCAGCAGAGCAGATAATCTATTTAATTTGTTGAAACAAAAATATAATAAAAAAAAACGTCGATAAAATGCTCAGAAACGGGAACTGTACATTTTTAGCAGAATATAAGTAGTTCTGTGATATATAGCGTAAAAAAAGACCAGAACTCAGCAAAAAACACGGCAGAGTTGAATATATGAAATGTTGAAAAATGTCAATTTAAAGGCCGGCAACGCACCAGTGAAGCGCTGGTTTTACACGGGGTCATAGCGGTGATTACTTAACATCAGGTGACCCGTGCATCCGCTTGCCTTGTCTTTTGTCATAAAAAAGGAGTATCGTTTAAAAAATCACAATTTCCATTAACATTGTTATTTGATCATCGTAATAAATAATTATATATATATATTCTAAAAATATATATTTCCTTAGGGTATAGTAATGCGGATAACGTTTACAAGAACATATATATATTCAGAGCTAGCTTTGTTGCAATATTATCGTTCAGATAGCATTCTCTTGAGTACTATTTCTAGGAAGCTAGTCCGTTTAAATAGATGGAACCATTAGAATAGTTACGGTCTGAAGAGCGTAGACTAGTACTGTTGACTTTGTGCTTACTATTAATAATACAATAATAAATTACAATAAGATAAAAAATAATACGATTGAAAATTTGAAAATGTAGTTTTGGTCAAAACAAAGTAATATACAATCGAAAAGCATTAACAAATGTTAACTGTTATTATAAATACTTAAGTAATAATCAATCTAGGCAACTTTGGAAGCCTTTTGTGGTCAATAAAAAATGGAAAAGACACGGCAAACGAGCGTTCGGGTCACCTATTCCAGACCAGGATGATCCTATTCTATGCCGGGATCACACGGCAACTGGCTGAACCCAACGCCACGTTGTCTACACCCAACCAAGAAAAAAACATATGTTATTGCCACATTCTCATTGTATCATTGTAAACTATCGAGTCGTCGTAGTTCAATGTGAACTACGACGACTCGATAGTTTATTTTATTGAGTAAAATGATTACAAAATAGTAGATAATGATTTTGTACTATATAATGTACTCGTATATAACTGTTATTTATAGTTCTATTACATTAATAAATATAAATATATTATGTGTTCAGTCGTAAATAAGAACGGATGTTAATCGTAAAATATGTATTTTGACTATATTTTATATTCAACAATCTATTATACATCAATTAATTATTTATTGCTTATCTCAAAGAGCCACACGCTGTATTTAGGATATAGCTGACTGTATCCGATTGTTATGTACTTTTTATTTAGCAAAATATTGAATTTGTAGATATTATAAAGTTAGTTACTGTCGACCAACGGTTAGATCTCTGTAGAAACTACGCAACGGTTTTTTACTGTGGGAGGATTTCCCATTTAGATTTTTAAAAATATCATAACAAAATAGCTAAATCGCAAAAAAAGGAGAACATGCTAAGTTTCAACGGTAAGAAAGAGGGCTTTTTCGTTACAACGATCATGCCGCTTTGTTTAGTTTACATTTTAATTAGTATAATAGTTAATTGTTTTTATTGACTTACAGTTAATGGTTTCTAGTCTGAACTAAATAAAATAATTTTATGGCTAATTCAGAGTCTGGTACGGCTAGAACACTGTTACATGCTAGGAGCATTGTTGTAAAAATCTCTATCAATTTTTTTTTGCAATTTCGTTACATATAATATTAACGTGTGAAGAAATCCATTGTAAAACTATTAATTTATTCTGCTTTTCATACTCATGAATTAATTTTAAAATATTAAATACTACAATTAATATAAAATTATATTTGTATTGTTATAAATTATATTTATATTTGATTAAGGAAATAATTAGCCTAATTACGAATGTACTAAGTAAATCATATCTTTGCCGAGAATTCATTGAACGCCTCTCGTATTTACAAATTATTAATTAGAGATTTTTATATCTCCCATCATTAATATTTGTGTTGACTATTGTAATATAAGCGTGCAAAAGGAGGTTGTGGGTTCTCTAAAAATAACTCTAAAAATATGCAAAATGTACTAATTAAGTCGATCAAAATCACGTGATGATATAACATTTTCAAAGAAATTTAATTACACCGTGTTGTTTCAGCCCACGCTGCAGCATTATCGACTCTAGTTTCACCGACATCTGTATTCGTTCGCTGTCAGAGTGCGTGAAATTCTAATACTATATGCTATATTAAGCACCTTATATAATAATAATAATTTAAATATTATGAAATATTTCTGAAGTTATATATCATTCGACGTACATATTTAAAGAACAGCGAACGTATTATATATTGAAATTATTATATTTTATATTCCAACAGTGGTGGTCAACAAGCAGTTATAACCAAGTAAGTACGGTAATTTCGGCTTCAATTTCCAGTGGTAAGGCAGAGAGAGAGGAAGGAGATAATTTTATCCCAAGTAAGTTAGACGCCTGTATAGGTCTCCTCGTTTTTTGTCGGTTAAATCGAGAACGATACTTTACTTAACATGTAACTTGGTTCTCATTTCACTTTTACGTTTATGATGTATAAATTTTTGATATAGAATATTTGAATTATGTACCGGTAAATAACTTTTAATATTTTTTTGTTTTACAAATTTCAGTATGTCTACGAGAATCTACATTGTAATGATACACGATGATTTTTAATATAGAGAAACAGTAATGACGGTTGTGGGTTCGATTCCTACTGAGAATAATTAATTAATATTTATTAATGTCATTTCCTCGCTCTGGTACGAAGGCAAAAATCGCGATGTTGAGTTTCGCAAATCAACACGCACAACCTCCGCACACCAACCTCAAAAATTCGGCGAAAAGTAAGAAACGGAGTGTCTTTGTACTAGGTTGCTATTGCATATACTGCTATATAGGGAGTACAACATGAAGCTGAAAAAAAAATAGAATCTTTAACTGAATGTCAATTACACACAGCCGTATGTAAAAATCCCGCGAGCTGGCAGTCAGCACCCAGCGCCGACTGGCCAAGGTCCCAGGTGACCGCCGCCGCTATAAATACATACTTCATGTACACTCAATGGTGGATTTATTGCTTTCATTAAGCGCTAAGGGGATCTAGAGCGATTTGAGACGAACGATCATATTGCCTGTGACTCCAAATTACACTTACGGTTTAATTTATAACGGCAATTTAAGAAAAAATCTTTTAATACAACTATAAAAAAGAAATATTTTTGTATTTTTTCTTCATTTAATTGTATTACTAATAGATTCTTTTAACTTATTTGTTTATACAATAAAATTAACTAACCTGGTGGTGTTTTGAAAATACTTGTTTAATAATTATATAGATACAATAAATTTATGAAAATAAATTAGTTATATGAAAATAGATAACCAATTTCATTTCTTCGCTCTGGTGTCGAGACCCATTTTCATTTCTTTGCTCTTGGTGTCGAGCAAGGCTTTTAGAATCCGGCGGAAAGTGGGGAGCGGAGTGTCTTAAAACTAGATTTCCTCTGCCTACCATAAAACTAACTTTATATTCTTTACATGAAACTGCTGCACACATATTTACTATAAAAGATAGCAATTTCACAAAACATTTGAGTAGAACATTTGAGTATTACGGCTTCAGCTTAAATTCAGATGGAAGCTTAATAGCTCAAGTATTTGAAAGGCTTGGACAAAAGCAGAACACAAACTAGGACAAGTGTATTTAAACGGTTGTTGAAATTTCAAGATACTTTACGTTTTATCTTAAGGCCTATTTGAAAAGAAAAAAACCAGCCGAGTGCAAGTTGGACTCGCGCATGACCGATTTTGTATATTATCTATAAAAACACAAAAAAAGTGCATTGAATATGCGTTGTTTAAATTTATATTTTATTCTCTTTTTCAGTATCTATTTGTTGTTATAGAGGCAGCATACATCGCCTGTAAAAATTTCAACTATTTAACTAACACGGTTTACTAGATAACAGACGAATGGGCTGACTGCAGAGTCTACCCTATTATTAAATAGGGTCTCGTTTTATCCTTTGGGTACGGAATGTCACTTCGCACGCTCTGCTCTCGATGTATTTCGATGCCATATGCCAAAGCCGAAAGTGGTGGTCTTAACTCTAGGTTATCTCTTCTTACTGGTGTATTCGGGTTACAGCGTGAAGATAAAAAATAAATGTTAAGTTTTTATCACAAGCGTTCTTCCATTTTTTAACTTGTGTTAAATATTAACCTGATCAATATTATGTTAAACATGTCAGTTGAAAGTGTTCCAAAATATATAAAATAGTCTCATTTGAACTATATTGACCAGATAAAAGAAATAAGCATTACTACTTTTTATGAATTTTCTATTTTTGACAATTATTTATAATCCAATTATAAGAGCGTGAAATTCTGGATTTCATTGTGACGTAAATATATAAAAATATGATTAGTTTTAAATGTTAACTATTCTTCATTGCTTCCATCGTCTTGCCAATTCTACAGTGCCCTTAAAAAAATATGGTAATTTCTTTTTTAAAACTTCCCAAGTTCTAGTTTCCAAGTAATGATGAAAGTACAAAAAATATCTCGGGAGATGACGACAATGATAGCACCTCGAATTATGTTGTGTATTTTTAAAGATGACTTAAGACTTGCAACTTATAAGAGACGCACTGGTCATTTCTTAACTGATAAATAACTAAAATTTAAAAACAATAGGATGGTAAAATCGGAAACAACTACTCAAGCGACACGCAGAGGCAGGTCACCGAAAAAAAATAATTACGGATGAAAAAAAAAAACATTAACGAGCAAAATGACGTGAAATATTTATGCGAAAAGCTCTAAAGAAGCTCTAGTCAACCGAGAACAACGAGGGCTTTATCTGATTCCAGTATTGGTTTGGTGGTATCTTAGGTATGAAGGAGTGACTGAGCCATATTTTTGTTAAAAGGTAACCATCATCACAAGTGTATTAAAAACCATTCTTGATAAAGTAGTAAGAGTCTTAACAACGCCATGTTCAATAACCAAGAATGATCTTTTCAGTAAGACTCGGCGCCGGATCATAAAGATTAAACATTTTATCGTTAATCGGATTTTTTTTCTTAACACGTGTTGCGCTAAGTAAAAACTTTATGTACTTTTAAACAGGTGTCAAAGTGTGTCATTACCACACCATACGTCAGAAGATAAAAAAAGCCGTTGCAGGCCTTCCACAGCGTCGGTCGATGATTGATGCTAGTCGTCACACAGCCACAGCTCTGGATGCATTCTTGAGCATTACTCACTGTCGTCCACTTATAATAGTGTAACAATGCCTTGTCTCGATTTATCTTTTTTCTTCCATCGCCTTGCCAATTCCTTAGTTATGTATCGAGAAATTATTGTTAGTTTACTGGACTGATCCTTATGTAGTTTTAATCTAATCTAGCTTCCCGCTGTACCCCTACCGGAGAGCACCAAGCACTACGGTCTCTACATACCTTTATCGCCTCGTATACCCTCCGGGGAGCGCCGGAGGCCAACCTCCGGGGGGTCTTCATGCTTTTGACATGATTCCTCCAGTATCTTTAATAATGTACATATTTTATGTAGTTTTAATTAACAAAAAATATTTTTTCTCAGATCCCATCAGTGACCTGATGGTTAATGTTTATAGCCTGTTTCCTATATTTTAGGCAGAAACTAATATTTTTATTCCAGTCAATATTTTATTTAAGATGATGTCTTGTACTGGTTGGTATATTCTAGAGTCGTGTTAGGCGTAATTGACTAACAACTTGAATTGCGCAATAGCTCAACGCTATAACTGAACAATCGAATCAAGAAATGACTTAATTGTGATAGTAGATGTTTTAAAGAAAACTTTTCTAGATTTTATAGCAGTACTGATATTTGGTACGAGTTAAAGGCGAATAGCGAATTTTAAAGTAAAACTACAACTAGATATCGAATGTTGCAGCAATGAATATTTTTTTTATTTTATTAACGGTTGGATGGTTTGGTTTAATTGGTAAATCTCATCTGTGGTCACGTTACGTTTACATTAATGTCTCATAAAATTCGATAATATTTTATAACTTTACAAAACATGTCGGCCTGTGTTTGGTTAAAATGCGGATACGGTTGTTTACTCACAACTCGATGAACTTTCAGTTTATTATGTTTTGTAACTAAATAAAGATTTGTCTTAATTCTGTTAATATAAAATATTTAAAACTGATTTCTATATAAAAAATAGCTGTATTTTCAAATTACAAAGACTATTTATAAATTTCTCCATTTTCTATCTTGCTTAAAAATTGTAGTTGTACATATTGCAATATTCTATCTTACTAGTTCAGTCAAATGTCTATCTCTAATGTAATCTATAGCCTGTTTTATTATTATAAAGTCTGTCTATAGTCTGTCTTTGATTTTAATCTGCGTTTTTATAAGTAAGGTAGGTAGGTATATGCTGCAAACTTATTTACAAAAATAAAAAAAATATAATTTTGTCAGTTTATATGTCCTTCGGTTTGACCGAATTAATCTCCGAAACTACTGTACTGATTTTTATGAGACTTTCACTAGAAAACTGATGATTTACACAGGAAAAACCACGTATATCGCGCGCGGTGGTAG
Source organism: Heliconius sara (assembly GCA_917862395.2). Classification (NCBI taxonomy): domain Eukaryota; kingdom Metazoa; phylum Arthropoda; class Insecta; order Lepidoptera; family Nymphalidae; genus Heliconius; species Heliconius sara. Next base: position 3,442,416 of record OU860799.1, read on the forward strand.
GTAGCACCCAGATAACTATAAAATAACCAAATATTTTTCTCCTTTGCGAGCTACAAAGCAAATAAAATTTCAAAAGCTTCCAAATACAATTCATTTCAGTTACTCGTATGTCAGTAGATATAAATAAACTAAAATAAGCAATCAAGTTACCGTAAATACACTAAATTAAATAATCATATCGGCATGCAAAGCCGTGAATGGGCTGGTAATAAAAAAATACTCTCTAGTGAAATTTAAGACATCATAATTCGCCCAATATGAAGTATATTTCATCCATAATTGCACAAAATATATTTCTAATACTATTTTCAGTACTGTTTCAGCCAGTTTTAAAATTGCACCTAACTTGACACGTCGCGTGGGCGTCACAAAAATGTGAGCGTCCCGAAATAGATTTTGAGAATTTTATCTCGATCATTACAAGGCTCGATGGTCATTAGGCCGGTAATAGTGGTGTACTTGCCAGTGGACAGTGTCGCCAGAAATAAAACAATGTAAGCTTTCAGGAATAGCCGGTCAGAAATAGATGGGACGGTGACGCGTCCTTGGTAGCGGCTGCTACGGTATTTTCTGTTAGCGAGGCTGTGTGACTTGACTTTTTTTTCTGTCGCTACTTTTTTTTCTTCATTGGTCTGTACACGTTCGTGAACCCTGGGGAATAAGAATTATGTAATGTTGTTTTTTTAATCATACCTATATACCTACATAATCTTTATATTAAAAATAAACTCGCTGCTTTTTGTAAAATAATTGATTAGTAATATAAAAATCTATTTTATATTTTTTTTGTTTATTTTTTTTATTACTTAGATTATATGGCAAAGTAAACGTTCTATTTTCCATACGTTATGTTTTGTACGTTGTACGCGAGGGTCGTCAAAGTCGCTTCATATTATTTACATTTACAAATATTCTATACAAGCAACCTGCAAGCGGCTTCGCCCGCTTGAACTACATGATTATTGATTTACTAATCAGCATTACTTTCATTTTCTAATAATAATATAATTCTGAAAACAAAAAATAAAGCTACATTAGAAAGAGGTGAGTCAGCCAATTCACTGTTTTATTGAATTGGCTTTAATTTTAAAAATTTTGTCGAACAACATTGTTTAAAATGGTATAACGTATTTATATATAAACCGATTGAAATAAAGTAAGCACTAAATGTTAAGAAAAGCTTGCCAAAACACATTAGTGAAAAATGCAATCAGTTAAGCCCTTTCTGAGATTAACGTGAACAAACCCACAAACAAACAAAAAATAGACAAAAAATAATATGGTTATATTCTATGTACAGGCATAGAATATAACCACATAATATATTCTATGTAGAGGCATAGAATATAACCATATAATTTTTGTTTGTATACATATAGATGAATATTAACATTTTAACACGTGATTTGAATGAAAAATAAATAAGTAAAGGAGGCAATAATATAAATATATTTATTAATAGAACTTATTTTAACAGAATCAAAAATATAAAAACAAAAAGTAAAAGTTTTATATATAAAAAAGTCTGTGAAAAACATTAGTAAGTGGACTATTGCAAATTTTCTTGTACATTATTTCTTACATGATTACATTTAGACCTTGAAACAACGTATCCAAAAGCACCTGTCAACCATATACTATCCGAGGTGAGCTCGTAGCGATCCAGCACGTGTTCCCATTACTACCAACTAGTGCGTATGCGGAGACGGAAATCGTGCAGTGTACCTCGATTAAGGAACATTAATTAAAGACATAATAATATCTCGGTTATATATAACGTTCAATGTACCGTAAACTCATCTTCTCTCCCGCGCCAATCCACTCGTTGTGCTTTTATTTGGCGTTCATTGTTTGGCAAGCAACCCACGGACTGCCATTACATGCCAGAATAAATGATATTCATTTTGATTCTCGATTGTCACTAAAATATTGAATGTAGTCATGTTATGTTATGTTATAAAAATATATACAAAATGACTGCGTTGAACATATATTTTGTTTATTTAAAAGCTTCACACCGTATCCCGTATTTATCGGGGTAGTCAGTAGTTTCTTTCTCCCACTCACTTTCCCCATTGGAGTCCAATTTCATATCGCCTCGTTTCCAGAGCGAGAAAATGAAAATAATTAATTCTCGAGGTTCCTCAAGAATCGAGAAACGTACAACTACAACCATAGCGTTTACAGTTAGACTGTAAGGCCGCTGCGACGCACCGACACAACGTTCTACATGTTATGAGGTATTTATTTATTAGATAAAATTTTAGCCGTAATCACTTCGCCAATGTCACGTTGAATGGGGAACGCACAAAAGAGAATAGAATACAATTAGATAATAATATTTAATAGGAACAAATCTATAGTTTCTTTATTGCCTGTCTGTACCACTAAATGCCGTACTGGTAAATTGAAAATATATTTTTTTTATATATAAAAAAATTCAATCAAATCAGCTTTACGCTGTATTCCGCGCATAGCGGGTAGGCAGAGGGAACCTTGTGTAAAAATACTCCGTTCCCCACTTTCGGCTGAATTTTTGAAACATTGCGTGTTGATTGACGGGACTCAACGCCGCCCTTTGCCTCGACATCAAAGCGAAGAAATGGAAATATGAATTTAAATAAATATTTAATTTCCTCGAGTGGAGATCGAACCCACAACCAGTCGTGTTTGCAGTCACATTTCGTGCCCCTGCGCCACGATTGGCCTCTTATACTAAATTCTATTATAATTCTATATATTAATTTGTATTATAATAGATTTAACTTGTATTTTTTTCAGACATGTTTCGTAGAACGTAACGAGTTAAATCTTGACTAAAAAAAATATGATAAATTACAAAATTTTATTTTTTTGCCAAAAAAATATTCTAGAAAAAATATAAAACAAAAATCATATAAAAATAAATAAATGGCATATTAAGAGCAGGATACAGTAGCTTTCATTTGCGGATTAGATAGTCAGGCCATCGCTGCGTGATTACTGCAAATATAAACGGTTGCCGGCCTGCGCAAGCGCACTTTGCCCAACTCTACGTAAGAGTTGAGCTCTACATTTTTTATAATTTAAATTAAAACATTATATTTGTATTTTTAAATATGTATTTATGTAGATTTTTTTAGATTATAATTCACAGTTGATACAACTATAATTATAATAACAGTTGTGACATTATTTTTCATAATATGATATATTTATTTTTAATATTTCATAAGTCAATTATCCCACTTTCATATACAACATCGTAGATATAGAAAACTTATTTTAATTAACTAAAACAAATTATTCAGTTAAGTAATATAAGATTTTGATTAAATGAAATGATTGGAATGTAGATGACATATATAATATATACTTGTACATATTTTTTGTTTTAATTTTGAAAGTAAATGTATATCAATATATATAAGCTTATGACAAGAATTTTGTTGCCAAGATTCAATCATATTTAAGAATATTCAACCGTAAACGTATTTGTTTTTAATAAGTTAATATAAAATCAGTTATTTTACTAAATTATTCATTTATTTCTGTTTCCTTTAACCAAAAAGATTCATAGTAGGAGTACGAAGAATATAATAATATGGTGTTTTAGTTAAGTTTCATAGAGTTTTAGACGGTGACTGTATAAGACAAGAAAACACGCGATAACAGTCCGTTACGCACGAATATACTCAAATCAAGTGAATAAAATAGTAAATATTTATAAAACTAGCAATAACCCCCACAAATACTTCACAAATAACGTCTAATACCAGAAGCATTCTCTACTCTAAGAATACCGTGGGTAAGTTCGATTATTACGGAACGATAGATATACGAGCGCTATCCGCGTAGGCTTGGCCTCCACCTGTTTATCGATCTTAAGTGATATTATAGAAATAAACACAAAAATAAAATCCCCATCCGCATCACAGTTACGCAACAAGTCAATAAAACAATGGGATATGATATTGTTTAGAACATATAATAAAAATCGACGTCAGTCTCCTGTTAGATAAAAACGGCGCTGCCCACGCGGGCCGAATTAAAATAGGTACTCTTGACGATGCCTGTGCCAGAGACATTATATACAGATGATTTTTCATATAGACATTTGTGTGATGTAAAGAACAATAGGTTGCAAGGAAGGACGCATGTGACGGATCGCGCGGGTGCGTTGCCGGTCGCAACAGTTACTATACTAGCTCATATGTCATTCTGTAATAGTAATAATCGCCGTCTCTACACGAGATTAAATGCTTCATCCATTACAGTGACATGTAGGTTTTGTGTTTTGGCATTTGTTACAATGAAATATAATTATAGTAATGCATATTTGACTGTGAATTTCATCAGAGGATGCCGTGGTGGCAATCGCTGACTAAACACTACGGTTGTGAATTCAATTCCTAGTCGGAGGAATTAGTTATTTCATATTTTCATTTCCTCGCTTTGATAACAAACAAAGCGCGCCGTTGAATTTTGCCACTCATCAGTAGATAGGATTCATGGGTTCTGGATCAGTGGGTGACCACTAGGTCTAGAACCGGAGTGGTCTAGAACTGTTTTTAAGTGATGCTGAATGCTTCGAGAGTTCGGCGGAAAATGGGAAATAGAGTGTCTTAACCCTAGGTTCCTTCTGCTTTTCCTGCTACATGCGGGATACAGCGTAATGCAAAATAATGTATACAAATTGTATATATCTAATAGCGATGGGTACATCAACTTTATTATTAGAGACTTATTTGGAGATTTATGGACGAAATTTTACATATTTCTAATGTACTATGTTAATCATTTAAGCTTGGAGTTCCTGCTTCATTGTTGGTAAACAGGTGGTAAAAGTAAGTAGGCAGTAAGATGAGGGTCACTAAGTTTCGTTGTCATTGATTGGTTCAAATGATTATAAGCCTGGAATTTCTTCATTTTTAATTTTCGTTTTTTTTAAACTCCTTCACAGCACAAAAGTTTAATCCATTTCAGTGATGTTCGGTGTAAGTCAGTCAGGATAAGAAACAAAACATTTTCATAATTAAATTCACATTATTTTATATAAATTATATTCTACCAATATAACTAATTTTAATTAAAATTATAAATGGGAAAAATAAAGTTGAATATTAGTTCCACTTCCAAGCAAAAATTTCGAAATCAATTTTGATAAATCTGTACAGTAATATAACTTGTACATCAAAAAAAACCTACAGACTACAATTTATGTAAATATTTTGTATAATTCAGCTATAATATAACAATATCTTTAAGCGATCAAGGTCACGTTTAGGTCTCTAGTTATTTATATACATATATATCTACATTAAAAATTTAAAAATACTATAACGGCTAATTAACTGAAGAGTAGCTGTAGGTCATAAACAATATACATACTAGTAACAGAGCGGTGATCGATGAGTGTCTCCTCGTTAGTGCCAACTACAGTCAGAATGGCCTATCATTTGTTTTATGTCACTATAAATAAAATATATTGAAATATTGCGGTTTTAGTTTTGCTAAAAACATACAAAATATTTATAAGCTACAAAGAAGTATTAGATTTTTATATATTTCTATTTAAAAAGCTGAATGAAATATAAAATTGTGACGTTCGGAAAGCATAATATTTATTTAATTTCCTATCTATATGTAACATCAAAAGAAATGTATTTTTTAACTGATATCTGTAGGTAGAGTCGATTTGTATAAAAGTCAGAGAGCTACCTAAATCTTAAAAAAAAACTATTAAGAATTGTACAAAATACGATATAGTTAAACAATCGTTGTAAAGCTAACTTTACGGAGTATAGGAAGTTGGCACAAATTTGCAAGTTTTTTTGTGATACTTGGGACTTATAATGATAATTTTGTCATTATAAGTTTATAGACTGGTCGTTTTTGCTTTGTGACCATTGTTATAAATATTTAATTTTTTTTAATGGAACAGATGCCAACTGAACCACATATCCAGATGATAACTACTGCCGTGAACGGTAGCCGTTACACATCAAGTTTTTTGCAAGTTTTTTTATTGGTCTTTCCTGGAAAGAAATGGCGATTTTTAGTATCAACAAGATGGCACGATATGCCACCATGTGACAAGATCAGACCGGACCTCTCTGTGGTAATATGTGAAATGAAAAGTGTACGAAGTACAACAAATATATTAATTGACAAAAGAAGTTTAAAGATTTATTATCAGCATAAATACCTTATCGAAAACTCCAATGAACTCGTTCGTTTCTGTGCAATTTTGGAGTGTTATATAGGGGTATATTATTTGAACATAAATAAGAAAATCATTTAATAATATCTGTAAATTCTAATAACACTTTAATATTCAATTATTCTTTATTTTTTGGACACCGATATTACAATTATTTTAGATTCAAACTTGGACGAATAGTTAGTTACTGTACTTAATATATTTTTTTTGTCCGTAGACCAGGATGTTTCGGTTCACTGTTGAAATGATTGACAGTTAAAAGCATAACGGCTACTTTATCGAGTTAAATTCTATGTATCAAAGGAAAAACCAAATAATTAAATCATCTACAGAAAACTCATCCAGTCCTATCGTATCTTATTTACACACGTCAGAACGCATTAGCGTAAAAGTGGCTTGTAACGCGGCCTATTTAGAATATGTAACGCACAGGTATTCAGAATGTGCCTGGAGGTGAGTCACAGGGATTTCAAGAAATACTTCAAAAGTACTTTATTACACAAAAAATAAAGATGGTTGTGCAACGTGTTAACCTGATGTAAGAACCGAACTGCTTTCTTGTAGCAATTATAGTTCGCTGTTGCTCTCAAGATTTGATTTATTTCGCTTCTGTGAATCACATTTTACATGATATGGATTGCTGGAGTGTAATTTTCTATATTTTGAAGATAGAATTATTGAGATTAACAATAATTACAAGATTATGGTCAATTTAAATGTATTTGGAAATTGGTTTTGACAAATAGGAAAATTTTTCTAGGATAGGTAAAATAGTTAACTAGTTATAACTTGAGGGAATTGTTAACGTGTATTCTATTGGTATGTAGCTAGGGGCGATTTAACTTAGATATATATAGACATTTATTCCGTAATCATATTCGATGAGAATAAAAAAAGTAGATGTGGAAAACAACTGGAAGAAAAACGTGTGTTTTTGAATTTGGGAGGAGACCATGGGCCAATTGGACCTTTGGTCCAATATCAAACTTAGACTTAGATTGTCTATCTGCACATTAAAGGGCGGCAACGGACTACAATTTCCCCTGGTGTTACATGGAGTCTTGGGCGGAAGCGATCACTTACCATCACGTACGGTAGTTTGTCTTGTCTCTTACATAAAAGAAATATTTGAACTTTGTGTTTTTGAAATTAAAATAATTAATTCAAAATTAAACTTTTTTTTACTAAAATAGACCTTCATATTTTTGATTAATCGAACATAACGGAACAATCGTAGAAAATAGAACAGCTCAAAAAAATGGTTAATATTGATTTAATAATTTTATATATCGAGAAACATACTTTAATAGAATTATCAAAAAATACAAGTTTCATTTGACTTCAATTTTACATTAACAAGTGTAAGCAAATATGAGTAGACATTTTGTGGTTAATTAATCCACAGCCAATTCACCAGACGTAAACAAGCAGGTCTCCGGCGCGGTTGCGACCGATTATATTAGTTTAACGACTCAGGTTTTATGACACAATTTTCCACTATCAGATATACCTATTTTAAGACCATTAATATAATTCCTATGACGTTTCTTATTTAAAATGTTTCTTTATTTTCTTCTTATATTTCATAATAACTTTGTTTCTTATATTTCATAGTAACTTTGTTTAAATAAATGTAATTAATTTAAAATTTGTATAAGTAATTGTAGAGGCCAGTCGTGCCGCGACGGCACGATGTGTGACTGTAAAACCGACTGTTTGCGGGTTCGATCCCCACTCGAGGAAATGAAATATATACTTAAATTTTTATTTCTATTTATTTAGCTCTGGTGTCGAGGTTAAGTTCTGGCGGCGTTGAGTTCTGCCACTCAACATGCAATGCCTGCAAAATGCGGCAGAACGTGGGGAACGGAGTGTTTTAACACTAGGTTCCCTCTACCTACCCTGCTGTGTGTGGGATACTGATTTGATTTTTTTATTTGTATAAATAAGCGTAATTTAATAAAGACGCATGCTCAAAATCTCCATACAACTAAACGAACATGCTTAAAAAGGGCGTGAAGCATTCGATACCACAGAGTCCGTAATGCAACCATGCAATGCAATGCAAATTAAAACCACGTTGATTATCAAAGTACTTTTAGTACAGCTGGAGATGGTTGCTTTGAAATTATTTTTCTACATTTGATTATTTTTATTCCCAAGTTAACAATACGCAAAGGTTAGAAAATCTAATTTCAGTGCCAGGCCATGTCTAAAGTAAGTCAAAAGTAGACGTGAATATATAATTTGGTACACACCAACAATTTTTTGCGTCAAATAGATAATATCTATCTTTTTTTACAATCGGTTAAAATATTAATTATAAAATTAGCTACGTAATAAAAATAAAACTAACGAAGCGTAAATTATAAAATGTCAATAGAAAAAAGGAGCGGTGTGAATATATCTTTTTTCTATTATTTATTTTCAGTACTGTCTATATTGTTTATATAACTATATTTTTATATATTATATAGAGGCCAATCGTGGCGCAGTGGCACGAAGTGTGACTGCAAATGTGACTGGTTGTGGGTTCCATCCTCGCTCGAGAATGTGAAATATTTATTTACATTTATGTTTTGGTTTCTTCGCTCTGGTGTCGAGGCAAAAGCTCGGCGTTGAGTTCCGCCACTCATCACGCAATGCCTCCAGAATTCGATGGAAAGTGGGGAACGGAGCGTCTTAACACTAGATTCCCTCTGCCTACCCTGCCGTGTGCGGGATACAGCGTGAAGCTGATTTTAACTATATTTTTATTTTAACAACATCGACAAGTTCTGTCTTAGTTGATATGTATATACGTATACGTATATACTTACAGAATCTATTTAATATTACGAATCTTTCTATTATATATCACTTATAAAGCGTATATATTTCCATGCATTCAGAAATCGTTTCGCATCGCAGTAAAATCAATCTCGCGTTATATAGCAAACACGTCGCGCTCACAGTAAATTGAGAGCTCGCGTTTTGACGCTCGATTTTCGTTGAATTACAGCGGAATTACTATGCTAATTGAACGTTTACGTTTCCTGTTTATATTACATTTGTGAATGGAATACTTAAAACCTGTTTCGTTTGTATATTTCATCCTTCATACCTTTAATTATACGTTTTTGAAAGAAGTGGAAGATAGTTGGGGCTATCGTGGGGGGCTTGTCACAACAAGGGTGTGACTGTAATGACACGGTTGTGGGTTTGATTTCCACTCGAGGAAATGAATTATTATTTATTAATATTTTCATTTCTTCGCTCTGGTGTCCCTGGTCTGGTGCGAAAGCCCGAAGTCGAGTTCCGCCACTCAACACGCAATGCCTAGAGAAATTTGGCAAAGTGGAAAATGGAGCGTCTTAGCACTAGATTCCCTCTGCCTGCCAGACAGAAAACACACAAATAGAAAACATTTATTATTTAATACTCACAAATGATTTATTTGCATAGATAATCTTAATTATTAATAAAATTTTACTTATACTTTGTGATATCAAGGATGTGACTGTAATGCGACAGCTGTGGGTTCGATCCCCACTCGTGGGAATTAATCAAAAAAAAAAAACCAGCTTCACGCTGTATCCCGCACACTGCAGGGTAGGCAGAGGGAATGTAGTGAAAGACACTCCGTTCTCCACTTTCTGGCGAATTTCGGAGGCATTGCGTGTTAAGTGGCAGAACTCAACGCCTTTGCCTCGACACCAGAGCGAAGAAATGGAAATATGAATTTAAGTAAATATTTTATCTCCTCGAGTGGGGATCGAACCCACAACCAGTCAGTTTACAGTCACGCTTTATGCCGCTGCGCCACGACCGGCCTCAATCATTTATCAATACATAAATTAATTGTTTAATAATAGTTATTTATATAGATGATCCTAATTATAAACAAGATTTTACTTGTGTTGTAGTGTTATTTAAGTCATAACAATAGAAAACAAAAAGTTTAAAAATCACCTATCAGATGCGCTTATACACACGCATGTTAAGAAATCAAACACCTCGAGGCTTTTACAGAACTTATATTTTTTCCAGAGTAAAATACTATTAAGCTTGTACAATGTCTATCTTAAATTCTAATACAATATGTTATTCTAGAGGACCTCCTTCTACTTCCGCTCCAAGTCTAAAAGTATATCTAGAATTAACCGACCACATAAAGCGTCATTTTATTAATGTTCTCTGGTGACAGTTCTATAAAACTTATATTACTTCTTTTAAAAACATCTTTTTATTAAACAAAGAGGTTGATTTACATTTTTATAATAAATTATTGCGAATATTAAAACTTATAAATATAAAATCATTACACGCAGTAGACAAACAAAGTGACGTAAAGCGAGTGCCAGACTAAACTCAAAAGTGTTACGCTCTAAAAATCATTAGATAAAGTTTATTTAAGAAATCAAAGGAAATCAAAACATATTGTATACTAGCGGCCCGCTCGCGGCTTCGCCCGCTTAAACCACAGAATTATTTGCTTAATACACTATAATTATGTTCGTGTTTTAATATACCTATAATGTATGTTTGCAACGCCCGCAAGTCGCATTTTCGTACCTCCCATAAGAGAGAAGCAACTGTCAATATATTAATTTCTTTAAACTTTTGCATTAAGGAGTCTTTAGGACCTAAGTTATAGTTATAGCTATATAGTTATAGTAATATCGCTACTTACAACAAAATCCTAACTCATCGGTGTCTGTACGTGGAAGATATATTAGAAAAATTATTATTACGGACATTTAACAATGTAATAGAACTTGGTCAATTTGTCTGTTTATCTGTGCGTTCAGGATAATCTCAGAAAGGGCTTAACCGATTTAAGTAACTTAACCTAACTTTGTGCCCCTGCGCCGCGATGGCCTTTAATATTAATACAGAATGGAAGCGTCAGCGCTCCTTTTACGGGGGCAATATATAGGATAAAATATTTTAAGCCCATACCTAAAGAAATTAATACCTCAACAGTTTAGACGTAGACTTTTTTTTTCATTTCACGATCGATGTTTATCCATACCTGTATTTCGTGTGACGCAGTTACGCATAGATACCAATAACGTTAACACATACTACTACAAAAGTATTACTAAAGGTTAAGCAACTTTGAACTTTGTCGCCAATACCTACGACTCGATTTAGGAATGAGGCGTATGCGGCGGTTTCCCTTTGATAGGCTTATGCCTGTTTGCGTGTTTAATGACAAATAGCGTTTTATTTTAATATCAAAGATAATATATAATTTATTTTGTATGAAAAATAACTTTTTCACTTTTAGGATTTTTTTTATTGTATTAGGCTTTTATAGAGTTATTAACTATGGTTTCATTTAAAGTGGTGTTGACAAAAACACTAATTGAGCATATTTAATATTTATAGTGATTTTTTAGTGAATAGAACTAATAGTTATTACAATACTTGCGAAGAAAGCATATTAAGATATTTTTTAAATTCTTATACCTTTTGAAAAACTACCAACATTCTTATCGTTAATAAATTATTTTTTTCAAATTAAAAAATTGTCTAAGTTTTTCATCATAATGGCACGAAAATATTTAAAATGTTCAAAATTAAAAGTTCAAAAATGTTGATTGAAAATAATTATACTGCAGGAGAATACCTTTATATGTACTGTTTTATTATGATATAATGTAGAATATCCATACATCCATACATCCATACATCCATACATCCATACATCCATACATCCATACATCCATACATCCATACATCCATACATCCATACATCCATACATCCATACATCCATACATCCATACATCCATACAGCCATACATCCATACATCCATACATCCATACATCCATACATCCATACATCCATACATCCATACATCCATACATCCATACATCCATACATCCATACATCCATACATCCATACATCCATACATCCATACATCCATACATCCATACATCCATACATCCATACATCCATACATCCATACATCCATACATCCATACATCCATACATCCATACATCCATACATCCATACATCCATACATCCATACATCCATACATCCATACATCCATACATCCATACATCCATACATCCATACATCCATACATCCATACATCCATACCTACCTACCTACCTACCCACCTATCTACCTACCTACTTACCTAACTACCTAACTACCTACCTGCCTACCTACCTACCTACGTACCTACCCACCTACCCACCTACCCACCTACCTACCCACCTACCTACCTACCTACCTACCTACCTACCTACCTACCTACCTACCTACCTACCTACCTACCTACCTACCTACCTACCTACCTACCTACCTACCTACCTACCTACCCATCTACCCACCTACCTACCTACCTACCCACCTATCTACCTACCTACTTACCTAACTACCTAACTACCTACCTGCCTACCTACCTACCTACGTACCTACCCACCTACCCACCTACCCACCTACCTACCCACCTACCTACCTATCTACCTAGCTACCTACCCACCTACCTACCTACCTACCCACCCACCTACCCACCTACCCACCCACCTACCCACCTACCCACCTACCCACCTACCTACCCACCTACCTACCTACCTACCTACCTACCTACCTACCTACCTACCTACCTACCTACCTACCTACCCATCTACCCACCTACCTACCTACCTACCCACCTATCTACCTACCTACTTACCTAACTACCTAACTACCTACCTGCCTACCTACCTACCTACGTACCTACCCACCTACCCACCTACCCACCTACCCACCTACCTACCCACCTACCTACCTATCTACCTAGCTACCTACCCACCTACCTACCTACCTACCCACCCACCTACCCCCTACCCACCACCTACCCACCTACCCCACCTACCCTACCCTACCTACCACACCTACCCACCACTACCTACATCCTCACCACCACCACTTACCTACATACCTACCTACTTAACCACATAACCTACCCACCTACCTACCTACCTAACCCTACCTACCTACTACCCACCTACCCACCCACCTACCCACCACCTACCTACCGTACCTACTACCGTACTACCCACCTACCCACCTTACCTACCACCTACCTACCTACCTACCCACCTACCTACCCACCTACCTACCCACCTACCTACCTACCTACTTAAAATATAAAATAGATAGCGTTTCTAGTATCGAATTCTACTATCTCAAATATAAGCTTCTTGGAAACTTAAATACTTATATCTTTTGATAGAGTGAAGCTATTACAATAAAATAAACACTAAATGTTACCTTGATTTACTGGTAATTTTTACGTATAAAATTTGCTTAAATATATTGTGTACTTTTCACGTGATGCGTGTTCACATAAACAGGAAAACAGACAAACAGACAAACAGACAAACAGACAAACAGACAAACAGACAAACAGACAAACAGACAAACAGACAAAATTCCAAAAATGTTGGAAATGGATTCTGTTAGTTATCCTTTAACACCCTGGCTATTTTTTTTTTAAATATTTTCAATGTACAGAAACGACTTTTCTACAGATTTATTATAAGTATAGATTTGTTTAATATTCGGAAAATCATTGTTCATTGGCGGAGAGCTGTCATAAATAAACAAAAGGTATAGTAGTATTGACGCCACTTGTGGCCCAAGGGCACAAATGGGACTGGAGCTCGATTCCCACTCGAGGTAATGAGATATTTAATATTTTCATATCTTCGCTCTAGTGTCGAGGCAAAGCGCGACACTGACTTTCGGCGCTAAACACGCAATGCTTCCGAAATTCAGCGGAAAATGGGAAACGGAGTGCCTTAACCGCATTCCCTGTCTACCCTGCATCCGGGACGACCACTTACAGCTAGATTTACATCAGGTTTGTTTTGAATGGCGTCTTCAATTCGGTTAACGTTAATGGACATTTATTTTCGTAACTGTGCGAGCATTTTAAATACACATATCTGCTTTGCCCGGGAAGGCGGGGGCTGGGGATGGTTGGTACAATGTCGAGAGAATCGTAATTTTGATTGTATTAGTAGAAGATCTTATCATTTTCTTTAATAAAAAAAAGGAAGTAGTGTAAAAAACATAATTAAAAACACAAATAAAACATAATTTGAGGTAGAAAAAATATTTATTATTAATTTTTGCTAAAGTAAATATAATTGCTTATAATGTTTTAACATACTACGAATAGTATTTGGACAAACACTACTTTACAGCTACAAGCATAATTTGAAAATATTTATAAACTACATTATTTCCATAATGGCGTTGACGTTGACGTTACTATGACATTGTTAAGTTGCTCCTGGTGACACGTGATTTCCATTATGAAACTATAAGTAAATGTTCGAATCTAGTCGAAAAAATATTTAGGTGTTTATATTTTTACAAGTTCTTATGTAAAAATATATTTTTTGAAAGTGAAAAGTAATAAAGTCATTGAATTTAATAACACTTATAAAACAATCTTACATATTATATAATATGATGATTTTTTAATGGCGTAATATATTTATATTTTGGCTCGTTATAAATAAAAATATCTAATTATAGAACATTTAGGCACATAACCTCGAAAGCCTATATAACTGCTGATTACTTGATTTCTTTATTCAAAAATAATAACTTTAAACTTTTCTACTCAGTTTTATCTTTTTTCCAATTTTTTTATTGGTTTAAAAACACATATAAATGATATTCAAATTGTTTGAACAAGCAAGAATATATTGACGTGATTTTAATGTGGTAACGTGTACTATTTATTGACTTGTTTGTGTATATAAATTAGTAGAATACTTCCGGTTATAATGGCGCTGCCCCTGAAAATAAGATGCTTAAAATTAAATTTATATAACAAAACACAGCTTATAAGATAAGAGATATTTAAAAACATATTATGATTTTAAACTATAACTTTTTACTTATATTATTTTAGAGTTGATTTTGAAAAAATCGCTAAAATATAGAATTTACAATCAGCTTTAAAAAATAATAATTGTTCATAACAATTATTATTTTTTAAGAAATTTCGATTTTGTATGTTGCCCTTAATAAAAACAATGTAAATGCAATACAATTATACATAGGCAATTTAGGTTTTTAATTATTATTATATTTTGGCAGAAAGGCTCCTGGGAACCTAGCGTCGTTCGAACAAATATCGTTTCTATTAAGACAGAAGAATTTTCCACTGAATACTGAAGGCATTGTGTGTTAAGTGGCGGAATTCAATGTCACGCTTTGTGTCTATAAAGACGCAATTATAACATAGCGAGCAAATGATTGTATTGAATATTTTTCTCTTTTCTTGTTTCCTCGGCGAGGGATAATTTAGAAGTTGTAAAACAAAATTAAGCTTACCATAAACTCATGCGACCAGCGGGAGAATGCTTCAAAAGACTGAACGGGGTAACTCTATAGTCCTTATTATTTTTAAAATATTTCAATATCTTATCAGCCCTAAAAAAATAAAAAAAGCATTACAAATATTATAAGTAAACATGGTATACAATAATTGGGTAATATTTATGTTTCATCAACCTTATCATAGCTACCTTCGGGCAAATCATATGCTCAACCTTTCGTCGATATCAATTATATTACTTTTTCGATGGTGAACTAAATAAAGAGGCCATCGTGCCCCAGTGAGGCAGCGTTTACGTATAAAACAGATGCTTATAGGTTCGATATACACTCAAGGGGGAATTGAATTATTTTCATTTTCCCAACATGATATATGCATACATAAAGTGCGGCGTTAAATTACATGAATCAACTTGAAATATTTGTAATTTGGGCGGAAAGTAAGGAACGAATTGTTTTCTCTGCCTACTCTGTTTTGTGACGAATAAAGCTTATGCTATTTCATATTGTTTGTCATTTGTCAAAATCCAATTTTCATATAATCAAAAACGTGAGGACACGCCTGCATTCTAACACACAGTCAGTCTTGAGTGAGATTGTATCCACAATCATCTTACGTGAAATTCATCACCATCATATGTGTCTAGAGCGCCTCAAAAAGGCGTTATTGTAGACATAATATAATATTTTTGTGTTTAAATAAGCTGTTTGTTAATTTCCACATACGTGTTATGTGCACCGGCCGCTATCAGCGCAGTTCTAGTACCATAAGGCTTGACGTCCACAGCGCCGAAGGCGGCGAACAGCGACGTCACCTACATTAGCACAAAGTAGAACAAATACATTGTTTAATACACAAATTTTCATATAAATAGACCATTTAATTGGTGCATATTACGATCATATTCACGTTCAGTTTGAATTATGGACCATAAAGTATATAATGCGAGCGATTTCATGATCCATATTGAGTTGCGATGTAATGCACGCAAAAATATCTTCAAAGAGATCCATCACTCGCTGTAATACTCGCTATAATTGCAGGATAAAATAATTTAAATACTTTTAGAGCGAGCAGACTACTGCAACGCCAAATCTCTTAGCAAGAATACCAGCGACATTGCCATACGAATTATATTTATATCGTAACCTTAAATCAACCTTGACAGAGGCAAGAAAAATGGTTTTTCTTACATTTTAAAATCAAGCGTATGAAAAAAAAACGTTCCGCAAGCGAAAATAAAGAAACCCACTGACGTGACACTCGGGCATTATCAATCCGTTTGAACTGGCAACAGCAAGTAGGTAGAAATGAGTGTGTGTGCGTCGAAATAATCGCGTGCGCGTGCGCATGCGTATACGCTTTATGATAGTGTGCGTGTTCCGTAATAATAAGGAAGTATTTTTGTGTGTTTATAAATGTTAGCGTGTGCGAGTGTTGGCCGGCCGCCATCTGTCAAATCTTTTCGATTGGCGTGTTGTACAAACACAGTGTCGGTGTCCGCACACACACACGGCGGCCGATTTAGCTCTCTTGTTCCCGTTATAGCTGGAACATACCGTAAAACAACCAAACACTGGTGATAATTATTACTGCCATAACCGTTTATTAACATTTGGATATCTAAATTTGGCGCTTCGGCCCCCAATTTAATTTCAACGTAAACAGCATCTCGAGCTGCTTATATAATTATTACGCGTTGGATTATGCATTTGAAACGGTCGATACACTTTATAACAATCTTAACGTATCATTCAAATATCAGCTTCACGTTGTATCCCGCACACGGCAGGGTAGGTAGAGGGAACCTAGTGTTAAGACACTCCGTTCCCCACTTTCAAGTATATTCAAATATGGATATTATAAATCATAACTTTCACTTGTATATTCTAGATCATAATTTTATGTTACTTAGTTTCATAATTTTGTTTGTCTTTAACATAAATTGTTGGACTTTAGTTATTATCAATGAATTTTATATCGATTTCATTAAAGTCAATTAATTTCTTGTATAGAAAAAAAACAATAGATTTTTCACAGATTTTTTATAAAACATGTACGTGAGAAAAATAAAATTAAATACACTTCTTCGTTTAATATAACATTATATTTTTATGTTAATTCTTATAGTTATAAGAAGTTTCTCATCTTAATACATATATAACTAATCAATTTGAAATTTCCAGCATATTTTTGTATTCAAATTTAAGGCTAATCAATTAATAATGTAAGTTTCGTTTTCACACTATTATTTAATAATGAGTTTTTTGAAATATCGAGTTTTCCTTATAGAATGTTTTTTCACTACGCGCTTAGCGAATATACATACAAGATATAATATCAAAATAAATATTATAAACTTAATCATTTTTTATCATATAATCATAATAGATTATGAAAAAATGTGTATATATATATATATATATATATGAAATTTCGCACTTTTTAACGGTAAATATATCGATTTGTCTCATGAAGGTCGACTCAGCGTTCCCGGGAGCATTATAAATAGTCTTTATGATGCCAATCAATTACACGTATCTTGAAATATTTCGTAACAAATAGTAGTATATGATTTTAGATATTTGTAATTAATTCGAATGCGTTATTAATGCTAGATTAAAAATTAATTTAAATTATATTATGAGGCCAGTCGTGGAACAGGGGCACAAGCGTCTGACTGTAAACGTGACAAGTTGTGGGTTCGATTTCCATTCGATAAATGAAAGATTACATATTTAATATTTCAATTTTATTTTATTCGCTCTGATGTCGGGGTAAAGGGCGGCGTTGAGATACGTCACTCAACACACAATTGGCTTCGCTCGCATTCGCTTTATTTTTTTTTAATTAGAATGAAATATTTTGCAAATATACATATTATCGAGTTAGTAAGTATTTGGTAAATGTAATTTAAGTAAATCAGCTAATTAAATATTATTTAATTGTTATATGAAATGTATGGGTCCATTAAATGTAATAACAAAAAAGATTTTGTGCCGTGTGATCCCGGCCTAGAATAGGATCATCCTGGTACTGGTGGTGTCGTAAGAGGCGACTAAAGTACGTGTGGTAGAGTCACGTCGCCAGCAATGGCAACACGCATGGGCAGACTCGACCGGATCATTACCACTCCCGGCATTTAAAACCGGCGTGAAGTAGTGGCTTTATGCCACTGCGTTTCGCATCAGGTAATGCCGGGCCCCGGCGCCCAACCCATCTTAAAGGCCGGCAACGCACCTGTAGCTCCTCTGGGGCTGCACGGGGCCGTGGGCGGCGGTACTCACTTACCATCAGGTGACCCGCACGCTCGTTTGCCGTGTCTTTTCCATAAAAAAAAAAAAAAAAAAGATACGAAAATAATTATAAACCATTATAAACAATAAATCTTAATTAATCAAAATATAATAAGTAAAACAAATAGCTCGCCTTTCCCACGTTTATGATGCGTTCCCGCAATGATTTTATATGTAGCAAGTCGGGGCGGTGGCTCGGCGGGTCGTTCTCTACCAGGTTCTGGAACAAAAGGTAAATTGTACATGTTTCTAGACCAAGTTATCTAGATCTGAGTATAATTGAGTATATTTTAACTTTAAATAATAAATTTAATAAACACTTCCTGTTAAAATGTAATATTTGTGGGTCGGTATTGGCTGGATATGTATGCTACGTATCTTTTAAATGAATGTGGCTTATTTTAAAAAAAATAAATAAAATTGATTTTGTTTATAAAGTAATAATGGGAGACCCTTTTATGGAAATTTTTCACGATAGATTTTGTTGATTTAAGTCACTTTCATTATGAGTGTGTGATATAATATATAAGAATATAGGTATATAAGCGTTGTTATTAAATATCAATATACATATTTTTTTATACGTAGCAAGTATCAATATATCATTTCTTGTTTAGGTGAGCGATTCTAAGGTCCGTATTTATAAACAGCTCTCATAATAAGTGCTTTGATTTTCACGATTATTACACATATTAAATGAAACTAATTTAACAGGATTAATCGCGTATATTTAAGATTTTTACATTTTGGAAACCCGACGTCTCGAACACTTTACAGTAGTCCGTGGTCACGGGTAGACTAGGTTCGAAACGTCGGGTTTCCAAAATGTAAAAATCTTAAATATACGCGATTAATCCGGTTAAATTAGTTTCATTTAATATAACAGCTCTCATAAATTAAATATTTATGAATGAATGAAAAAGGCATCTCAAGATTGAGCTCAGACTTCTTAGCGGTTTATAAACAAGGTCCCAACAACGCATATAAATTTAATTTTACTCGAGGCGATATATGTGTCGTAAATATTCGTTGTTATAGAATATAGATTTTATCTATTAGCCTTGTCTAGGATTAGGCATTTTGGACCAGCATTATTTACTTCATATTTGAGAACATAATATCAATAAAAATAAAAATATCAATCAAGCTTAAGATATCGTTTATTCTAAAGTTGTCGTTACATGTAATTATGCTTTTTAACAAATTTTTGTTTTTATTTTTTTTACTGTAGAAAACATAAAAATCTGGATTGTATAGTAATGTTAGTTTCTACATAATAATTTATATTTAAATTAAATGTTATAAATGTTATACCAAGTACCAATTTAATAAAAAGTGTTTAGAAGAAGAATATCTTGAAGCTTATTTTACAAACTTGGGTTCGATCCCCACTCGAGGAGATGAAATATTTACTTAAATTTATATTTTCATTTCTTCGCTCTGGTGTCGAGGCCAAGCGCGGCGTAAAGTTCTGCCACTTAACACGCAATGCCTCCGAAATTCGGCAGAAAGTGGGGAACGGAGTGTCTTTCACTACTTTCCCTCTGCCTACCCTGTAGTGTGCGGGATACAGCGTGAAGCTGGATTTCTTATGTTACAAACAATGCTTAAACGAAGCCGTGATGAAAAAAGTTATACCATATTTATATATTGTATCTATGTATTTATGATCTATCTTGCATTTCAATATAGGTATAGATATTGTTTTTAAAATTATATAATTATTAGAAAACGAAAGTAATACAGATAAGTAAATTAATAATTATGTAGTTCAAGCAGGCGCAGTCGGGCTCCTATTATAGTATACCAACAAAATAAGTTACAAATTACGAACATTTTCAGACATCCCGGTGAGATAATCTAAGAACTACGTTAGTGATAAGCGTTTGTCCAATATTGACCGAGGTGCTTTTGATAAAACACGTAAAACCTCTCTTTAGTTACTTAATTATACAATATAGCGTATGAAAATAAAGAAAAAATATATTTAATTGTGTGACTTAAATGTTATGGTTAGCGTTTCAAAACTACTGATTTGTCTCTGGATACTTACAGAAAAGCACTGATTCATTTTATTATATCGATTCTTAGATATGATGACGAAACAATACTATATATTTTTTTATAGAGTGCCAAAATTATATCTTATAGATTTCCTGATAATCTCAGTATATAAATTCAAATAACATCAATAACTTACCATATAAGGCACGGCTCCCCTAATAACGTTAATTTTATTACAATACTTCGACAATGCCGCCAGCTTTTGTGAAGGACCGACCGTCCTGAACTTGCCGGTGATCTCGCACGCCGCCCAGTGACCCAGCCGGATGAAACAATAACCTGGTGTCATCATAGTAAAGGGAATGCTTAATGACTTTAAATATTATCGAAATGTGAGAGAAATATAAGTCCATGAGAGTATGTGGGGAACCTGGGAATCTACTGTTAAGACACTTTGCTTCCATTGAGATACTCGTCAATCGAAATGAAAATATTAAATATTTTATTCCCCTGAGTGGTAATCGAACCGACAATCGCGTTTACAGTTGCACGAATATATGTACATGTACATATTACTTTATAAATCGCTGGCAAAACAAAGCGCAGCGTTGAGTTATGCCATTCGACTTTCTTCAATAGAGAAAGAACCTTGACAATAGGTCCTTTCCTGCTGTGCAGTATAAAGCGTTAAAATATAAGTACTAACTATAAACAAACCTGAACAATAAGAATCCCAACCAGCTTCATGATAAGACTGCTTCACATCAAATGGAGTACTCAATTTGATAAAGTTTACACCCTCTTCTAATTTCTTGCATTTACGTTCAGAGAAGAATTCATATAAGCTAAAAGAAAAAAAATATAGAACAAAAAATTAACAGGCAGATGATAGCTACAGATTTGTATTAAAATCCACGCTTGATCAGCATCAAAAGATCTTAAACAAACTATTCATACAATTTTAACTTCAAAATATGTTTCATAAAAATTTATATTTATAATTCAAATACAAGATGCATTTTTATATATAATTATATTAAAAAACAAAAACTAATGTTTTCTCCTCTTGACGCTGTATCCTGAGTGAAGCAGAGTACGCAGAATGAGCCTGCTGTAAGACACTCCGCTCCCCACTTTCGGCCGAGTGGCGGAGCTCAACGCTGCGCTTTGTCTCGACACCAGAGCGAAAGAATGAAAATAAGAATCTAAGAAGAAAAATGTAATAAAAACAAGGAAAAACATTATTAGATAATAAATGATGGTTTTTCATTATTATTATATAAAAATTCATGGATTTTTGTACTTTAACTTCAATCAATAACTTTAAAAATTAATAAAGTAGATGATTAGAGTAGAGAGACCGTCGTGGCGCAGCGGCACAAGCGTGCTACTTTAAATGCAACAGGTTGTGGGTTCGATTTCCACTTGGGGGGGAATGAAATGTTTATGTAGGCAAAGCGCGGCGTTGATTCTCGCCCCTCTTCTACCTACTCTTCTATATTCGGGATAGAGCGTGAAACCACTCAGACAGCCTTTAGCCTAGCCTAAAATATATAAAATAAACACCCTTACTCTTGAAGCGCATTCGATTTCCAAACTTCATCAAAAGTCAATTTCCGTCTCATTTCATGTGATATATATTTTGTATCAAAAATCACAGGAAATAAGGCATTCATATTTTTTTTAAACATATAATAATTTTTTGGTAGCGGCCCTATAAATTGACTATGTAGAAGTATAATGTCTAAGAACATGTTATGTCCCACAATAGGTTTATTGTATGAGGTGAGTAATTCTATAATTTGTGAAAACCCTAATATGTGATTCAATAAATTGTCTTCTAGTATCGCCATTGGTGCTGCATTTGCACCTTCCACATATTTATCTTTGTATATTAGAACCTGGAAATAAAAGAAAAATTCAGTTTATTAACTCCTTCTAATATATTTATTTTTAAATGGCTTATGACCTCTCAATTTCATGCAACTAAACAGAAAGGACTATGTAATTTATTACTTTACTGTCAATATTAGTGAATGGATAGATTGATATCAATATATATTGCTTTATAATTCTGAAGAGGTTGTTTGGGGCAATGGAACAGCATATATGTATCTGTAAATGCGATGCATAAGTTAGATTCCAATTCAGTGGAATTAACAATGAATAAAGTAGTGTGCGTCTACCACCACTCTATGCAAGTGGGAATTGAACCCACAACCATTGCGTTTACAATAGCATGCGTGTATCCTTGCACCACAATGACCTTTTATTACTACTAATGTAATATATGTGAGCTTTTTGGGCCAATTATAAATTACCTTATTGCTATTACCTAAGCTATCTGTAGTAAGCACCTCTGGAAATCTATGTCTTAATTCATTGTGTACTATATAGCGCATCACAGGGTTTTCTATATCTAAATACATAGTATCTTCTTCCCCAATGGTCAGCCATCTATAAGTTTTAATTTTTTTTATAAGTAACAATGCAAATTAAACTACTTTTCTAAGGAACTCTGTTCTCCACTTTCTGCGTTATATTTGAGACGTATGTGAATTCAATACTGTGTTTTCTGTTTCTTACTCTGGTAGAGTCAGCATAGTAAAAATAATTTAAATTAAAAAATTCTAAATCTAAGAATATACTAACTTTGAAACTTCAGAGCAGTATTCTTGGAGTTTTCTTTCATCAGCTAATTCCATAGAATTTATTAGGTTATCAAATAAAGTTTTATCCTTCATCTGTTGCCTTATTATATATTCTTCTGTTTTGCTAAGATATGGTAGACCTTCGTATGTGAACTGAAATTATAATGAGTAGAGATTATCATCAAGATATAAAATATCTAGAACAGATTTTACAAAAAATATGTAATTGATGCTTTCAGTTATGTATCAACAAATAGTTGTTATATACAGCTACTGTATGCAACAATATGTAGTGTCATTGTTTATATATTTTTTATTAAGTTGTTGTTTTTTTTTATTATCATTAATTTTTACCTGGTGTTGAGGCAAAACACAGCAATGAATTCTACCACTCAACACACAATGCCTCCAGAATTCAGAAGAAAGTAGGAAACGGAGTCTTGACACTAAGTTCCCTCTGCCTACCTTGCTATTTTTTGATCATTATTTTTTTATGTTAATTACAATTTTACAACACACTCTTTAAGTGACAGTATATTAATTATTTTAGTTTATAAGACAGATTTAGTTGAAATTTACATATGTATAAACCATTATTAAGCTTAATGTATAAAGTTCAAATAAAAATTTTATATTACCTTATTAAAGTTAAAATTATGTCTACAAAGAAAATTAAGCGTGGAAGCTTGAAAGGTAAATGACTGGTCAATATCTCCAAAAACTTGTGGACACAAATGAAATGTATATCCCACAGCTGTATAACTATCAAGATTTCGATCATATTGGAACATTGTTAAGCCAATTTGGGTCATAATCATTTTGTTAACTTCATTCTTGATTTTGTCATATCTGTCTTTGTTGGTATCAAACAACCTGTAAATGCAATTTATCACAATTGTTAAAAAAATACTGCGATTTATCGAATTTATGAATGTAAAGTATTAGAGGAAATTTTCAGATAAATAGCTACCTGTGCTTAAAAGATTCTCCAGATAGAATTGCAGTAAATTCTGCATCAAATCCAAGAAAACTTGAAAGTTTTAAGTTTTTGGTTATATTATCTAATTCATCATCAAAGTTTTTCCTTGTAATTTCCATATTGTATATTAATTAAATATATGAAAGTAATATTTTCTTAATTCATTTCTCTTATTAGTTGAAATTCAAAATATTATAATAGAAAGAAACAAGGAAAGTTACGAAAACATAATAACAGTACAAACTATCAGCTGTCTTATGACAGCTGAAGTCATCATATACAAACTGACATAACTTTTAGTGTTGTAACTTATAAAAATATTTTTTTCTGGCTTGCTTGAAACGCTACAAATGAAGAACTCAACTGGCCTGAAGATTTTTTTCCTCTTCTCCTAATGATCTAGTATACGTAAAAAAAATATAGCTACGTATTACAATAACTATAACGTAATATGCTATAAAAAATATTGTTGGAACACGTACTATAATGGCCACCTTTGTAATATTATTTTCGTTTTAAATTATTTACGTTTTTTTATTTTAAGAAAATAAATTGTATTAATTTATGTTGGTTTTCTCTTATATTTATGAACAGTTTCTTTTCCTTTCAAAATATAAAGATCACGTGGAAGCAATTTAAAGGTTTCGAAAGAAAAGATTCGCAAAATTAAGTG
This sequence comes from Heliconius sara, assembly GCA_917862395.2. Taxonomy (NCBI): domain Eukaryota; kingdom Metazoa; phylum Arthropoda; class Insecta; order Lepidoptera; family Nymphalidae; genus Heliconius; species Heliconius sara. The sequence goes on from OU860799.1 coordinate 3,467,560, forward strand.
GATCTCTTCTGTGCTACTTTCCTGAAATAAAAAATTGATACGGTTTTATATTTCATTAGCCAATTAAATAAAATAAATTCGAAGCCGATATTTATCGTCAATGCCTCCAGAATTCGGTGTAAATGGAGAGCGGTCTGAGCGTATTATCATAGTTTCTAGGTTCTAGGTTACCAAAGTACCTTGCTGTGTGCGAGATACAACGTGAAGCTAAAAAAAAAACAAATATATTAATCACTTTAAAAACAATTTCTAGTTTTCTAGAAATAACACTCATGCATGAATACATATATATTGTTTGATTTGCGTTGAGAATGGAGCGTCCAACGCTACGGCCTTTTTTTATACCTCAGGAAAATATTTTTGTAAAATTTCTCATCATCACCTGGCCCTAGAAATAGGGGTTTCTACATAGTTTGCGTAAACGGGCACTTTACACTCAGGTCTCCTGTTTTCATCACTTTGTTTTACTCCTTGGAGACGGCGATGGAGACGGAGATTCAAATTCAAATTGAACAACTAATCTGTCATGCAATCTTGATTACCTCCTCCTCCTCCTCCGGTTGTATGTCAAACAAAGTCGACATGCCAGCGTATTTATAATATTGCAATACTTTGTTCTCGCTTTCTACAGCATATTTCACTTCATTGTCCCTGTGTAAATAAACAGAATGTTAGCTATATTTTTTATTTAACGTAAAGTTTCATTTTATTGAATTTTTATTATATAAAAACCTTTTGGAAATATAATATCAAAAAGTTTTCAAGAAATAAAATGGAAAGTATCTATCTACTTTAATATACCGTATCATTACCGTAAAATTTTTGAGACGTTTTAAAAGAACAACTTTTCTAACCCGTCGCTTCTGTACTACGACGAATGTTTGGACAATCGGTGGAAGCTTCCGATTTCTGAGTAGTATTATTAATATTTATTTTTAATTAATATATACAGGACTCATATTAAGTAGGTTTTTTAAGTTAGCTAACGAGCGAACTATAAATATAGCTTGTATAATACTTACGAAGAAATAAGGATATAAGAACTGTCGTTAAATTTAGATTGTATGTAATAATAAGGTTTAGTTAATAGTAATACAGTGGTATAATATTACATAAGCATGTATGTGGACTGGGCCAAGGACGGCGTCGCGTGATGAAACTAAAGGCGGTGAAGCCACATTTTTATTATGAAATCGTAAATCACAGGTCTTCACGGCACCTTTTGCTTTAAACGTTTTCTTTCAAATTTAAAAATATATTTATACCGTTAAAGTAAAAATCTTATTATGATTTAAGCATTCATTTGCCTTCTATTGTGTAGAATTGTGGTGCTACTGCGCTAATTTGTCACAGTGTTTACTTTAATAGATTAGACTAACTAAACAGCTAAGTTAAGCTTATTAAACTCTTATTTTTAAATATTCACCTATAAACGTACTTTTGTTGATATTATTATTGCATGAATGTTGACAAACATTAAGTTAAATTGAGTATGTTTTTGAATGTTTAAGTTTCCTCCATTGTAATATCAGATTAATTATTACAGATATATAAATAATGATTTATTTAACAATTTGGTTTGTGTAGAGTTCATATTTTGCTATACTACTAAGTTCGTTATATTCACGGTAAGGAAAGCCAATTAGTCCCATTAATTCGTAACAATACAGCAACGTGACGTTATATATTTATATGTTCACATAATACACTTTATATAACAAGATCTTTGTTTGCTAGGGTAATTGTATTTTGTAATTAAAGGTATAAACCATGTTTTGTTTATTAAAGTTATGTTAAAGTAGGTCTTCAAAAATAAAATGTCTTGCATTGTTCGACTTCGAAGTTAACATTTATATCGATTATATAATATAAATTGCATAACACTGCAGTGAGAGTTTCAATCTTAGATTGTACAATATACTTACTTCCGAATTGGAGCCGTCTCGAGTCTCGGCCATGCCTGAAGCTGCATTGGTTACAACACGCTTAAATTGTTTCCATTCCTCCAGTCGCCACTTGATGGTAGACTCGCGTGGCCGCGCATTAAATTCGATTAAATTAATAAACATCGATGTTTAAAAACAAAATGTCATAAGTGACCTTATCGCTTTTAACTATAGACAGAATTTAAAAAAATAAATTCAAACATGGAAGTAAAGAAGATGGATACCACTAGTGATGTGATAAGGAAGCCAAATTACATGCTCATGTCCTTGCAGAGGATACTTGTGTTGTTTGTAATAATGGCCAGTGTGATTGTTGTTGTTTACTATACCCCGATGCCAGGTACGGCTTTACGCATTTATAAAACTTGTTTATTTAAAGAGCAAAGTTATTATATTCGTCCTTTTCATATTACCTTTTATATGATTATAATTTCATATGAAATTCTTTTATGAAAATTTATCAATATAATTTTTTTTTTCATATTACTATTTGACAATATTTTTAACTCTATCTACCTATATCAATTGCCCTTAAATATTTTTGCAATTGTATTATTTGACTTACTTTTATGTTTGTTATTACATGCCTACCAATTATTATCTTTTTTGAACGTTCCCATTCTTTGCCGCTTAAAATTTGTGACATAGAAAGAAAGAGTACAAGTATTAGATGTTACAGTTAGACATATGTATATAAAACATAGAATTTATTAAATAAATTCACTTAATTATATACTCTAAACATCTATTCGTTTGATATTATTTCCAAATAGCTTCACAAATGTGGGTCAGAAAACTATGAACAGTTTGATATACAAAAATAAAAGTTAGTTGATTTATATGTAAATATTCATGTACAACATATAGCTCTATAGTTATAACAATAATTAAACCTTAGCAAAATTCCTTCATTTTCATTTTCTTATTTATACTTTTTATATTTATTTACGGTATAAAAGATGATAATATTTTTTTTTGTCATGTTAGTTTAAGTCCATAGCGTTAAAATTAAGCTTCTATTTATCCATTTCATTATAAACATAGAGATGTCTATAATGTTTCACTTAATATGGGTAGCCGTTATTCTTTATGATTAAGTTTTACGACAGTTGACTTCTATTTAATATTATTGAACAAGCCAACCACTTGGTTTGCGGCAAATGGAAAATAATTGTGTTAGCGGTTTTATAGTTCGGCCGTAAATTTTAATGTACTTACTTGTACTTTCGACAATTAAATGAACAATTATTATTTAATTAACGTTATTTTAAGTCCATTATTATATTCTTATTGTGATAGAAGAGTAAGTGATGATTAATGTTAAGTAGGTACTTATACACATAAATAATTCGACGTTGATTGATCTGGCTGAACTCTATCTCCTCGATCGATTTCTTGGTTGTGATAAGAAAATGCTTATAAAAATGCTTATAATTATTGAATTCTCAGTTTAATTAGGCAAAAGTAAAAATACAAATCATATATTCCTTACAAAATAACTTAAATGTAACTTTTTTGTTGTTACAGAGGAATACTTCGAAAATTGTGATCGTCAATGTCATGAATTAGATTGGCCTATGATTTGCCGAGTAAAGTTGGTCATCGAGGTGTATAAAACCTATAGCAAGTAAGTACTTTTGTATTTGCCCTACAGCCAAATAAAATGCAGTATTATTATAGTGATAATCGATTAAGTCAATGACTAAAAAGCGAAAGTTTCGACAGTTTAATAGTTCAAGATTCAAACGTTAGAGTTATTAAAAACGGACCTATGGACAATGAAGTTTAAAATATTTTTTTTTATTAGCATCACGCTGTGTTACGGAATACTAATAATAGCTATATGCCTACCCTGCGTAGGCAGAGGGAATTACGCGTTAAGACACTGCATTCCTCGCTTTCCACCGAATTTTAAGAGGCAATGTTGAGTCTCACCAGGAACTCAACGTCGGGTAAAACAAAATATTTAATTGGATCAAAATATTTAATTGGATTTTAATATTTTTTCGTAGATCCTGCAATAACTGTGCAGAAGATGGCAGCGATTGCCCGCCCATGTGTATAACAGCAGATGGTCGTGAACGAGGAGTTTTATCGGCAAATAGGCAATTACCGGCTCCGGCCTTCCATGTCTGCCAAAATGATATTCTTGTTGTTGACGTCGTCCACCGTGCGCCTGCGCATGCCCTTTCAATACACTGGCGCGGTCAACCGCAAAAAGAGACTCCTTTTATGGACGGAGCTCCAATGCTAACACAGTGTCCTCAACCTGCATACACGACTTTCCAGTACAAATTCCGCGCGTCCGCCGTAGGAACTCATATGTACCATGCTCATTCTGCTGCAGATGCCGCGGACGGGCTTGCTGGAGCTTTCATAGTTCGTCAATCACCTAGGCTTGACCCACTACGAAGTTTATACGATGTGGATGATACGGAACATACAATATTTATTGCGGAATGGGGCCACTCTATGGGTCCACTAGCTGGAGTGACATCAAAAATACCTAACGCAGAATCGCTCTTAATAAATGGCAAAGGCAACACACAAGATTCGTTAGACACTCCTTTGTCTAAATTCTTCGTGGAACATGGCAAAAGATACAGATTTAGATTGGCATACGGCGGTGGTTTTAAAAGTTGTGCTGTAAATTTCTTTGTTGACCAACATACACTTAAATTAGTCGCATTGGACGGTCATACAATTCAAACAGAAACGATCAGTTCAATAACTTTAGGTAGAGGTGAACGTGCCGATTTCATTTTAGATGCCAAAAAAACTGTTGGCGTGTACAAAATAAAGGTGATAGCCGATAAAAATTGTCAAGAGAATTTAGAAGGTGAAGCGGAACTGATATATAAAAACCAGGAGCAAAAAGTTCTGGTTAAGAACGAGGACAGTGATGCTGCGCTGGTGAGGCGTGAGTTTACAACAGTAATTAGTGACGAATGTGTTAGTGACGGTGTGTTGTGTTTGAATGAGGTGCATTCAGCTGACAAATTACCCGTGGAATTGGTCGCCACTATCGATGAAACTATTTATGTGCCATTCAATTACTCTACACGACAAATTTCAGCAAAGCGTCTCGGTGAGATTTTTATCATTTGCTTTTCTTTTTTAACGAAATTATAATATTATGGAAATTATATTAAAATAAAATATTATAAGGCGATGTGACGTATAAATATACACTTTATACGACTGTCATTTAATTGTAGATGTTCTTATAGTATATTTCTTAGTATCTATTTTCTTATACTATATATTTAATTTTTCATCTGGGATCTGCATAAGTTAAGGCTCTCTTCTAAAGTCATCTTATTATCAAATTGCCTTATGCCTAATTTCGATTTTGAAAATCAATGTAAATAAACAGATATACTTTCGCCGTGAATATAAATAAAAATGTAATAATATATTTTATACTAATATCTTCTTATCGTATCATATAACAAAACGTATGAAATTTTAATTGAATATATAACATTCGATAAATAATAACTTAAAATCATTTGAGGCCAGTCGTGGCGCAGTGGCACGAAGTGTGACTGTAAAGCCGACTGGTTGTGGGTTCGATCCCCACTCGAGGAGATGAAATATTTGTTTAAATTTGTATGTATGTAACGCATACCTCTTTCGTCTCGTCCACTGTCATCGACCTCCTTATAAATGCCCAACAATTGAAAATTGGGGGCCAACCAAGTTTCTCCCCCCACCTCCCTTACCGCCCATTTTTCCGTCATAATCACTCATTCACTTGTTCTAAGTCCGTTTTTTTTCAAATCTTTTAAATATCAGAACCTTTGTCTTACTCGCATTCAGGCTTAGACCATTATTGTCACTCCCTTCTTTCGGAGTGATGATTAATGCCTGTAACTCGCATTTTGATGATGCAATGAGCACTGCATCATCTGCGTACAGCAGGCATTTTGCACTCAAGTCACCTACTTCCTTCCACGTCACTTTGTTTCAATCCTGAAGCTACGGAGCTACCAATAGCTTTTATTATTATTTTCTTATATTGGAATTAATTCAATCACAGAAACTCTGTGACGTTGGAACCAATGTTATTTAAACATACTTACATATATTAACAATATAGTGTTTTTATTATTCATATAATATTTAAATTGCGTAAAAAATATTTATACCTATAAAGCTTCCTCTTAATACGGCGTAGAAATATTATACATATATTTTCTTGGTAGCGACAGGGCACAGTGCTTGTATTTTCATACAAATAAGACGATGTTAATAACTTAATAAGTATTCGTGAACGTTGGACTACATCCTGTCGAAGACTTTTTAATATTTTCATAGCAGAAATAGCTTTTTACATAATAACAAAAGAGACAGATTTGGTGACATTTGAAAAATAATTATATTAATGAATTCCATCCGTAAATGTAATTTACGAATGTGTATATTTTTAAAAAAATCTTATGTAACGGCTTTGACAATCATTAATAAGTATATTTCTAAACGATTATGTAACTTTGTTCAAAATTTTTACATAATCTATATTATCTAAGTGCTAGTGGTACTATTATCAATTCACTCTAGCGTGGCGCTGTTGGATTGTATCTATCTAATGTAATAAATACGGGTTCAAATACTGAATTGCGCTATTTTATTAAAAGATAAAGTGAACTGTATTTTTTTTTAAATACATGAAACATATTTATAGCTTCATGCTGTATCCCGCATAGCAGGGTAGGCAGATAGAACCCAACACTTCATTCCCCATTTTCCATAGATTTTTTGAGTCACTGTGTGTTGAGCGGCGGAACGCAACGCCGCGCTTTACCTTGTTAACAGAGCGAAGAAATAAATTAATAAATAATAATTCATTCATCCGAGTGGGGATTACCCCCCAAACCAACGCGATTACAGTCACACGCTTGTGCCACTGCGTCACGTCGGCCTCAATACATAATTTATTACTATTTAAATAAGTTTAATAACAAATATAGTGAGTTAAAAGTTTTTCTTTCATAAAATCAAACTTTTAATTGATCAAGGAACGATAACAACACTCACACGTGATTTCGAGTTTTGAACACGCTACTACTACAAAAGGCGGCACCAATTCATTAAATTACATAAGAATGACCATAAAAATATTTAATTAGATACTTAGACTTAGAATTAATTTTATCACAATGTTAAATCTATGTAAAATTAGTTATTTATAATGCAATATACATATATAAACCGAATATTATGGCAAATTAAGGCATGCATGAAGAAAGTGAAGTAATCAAAGACAAGCTAATCACGACCGCCGTAACCGCAAATAATGACGTTTGATTGCCGCGTGGTGACTGTAATAGTTTTGCTAAGTCTCTGTTTTTGTTTTGCTATTTCTAGGTGTATATATATAGAGATAGGTGTGTTGTATAACTGTAGAAATTCGTGGGTACAAGTGTAACTAACGGTAAACGCGACTGGTTCTGAGTTCGATCCCCACTCGAGGAGATGAAATATTTTTTAAATTTTATATATTAATTTCTTCATTCTGGTGTCGAGACATAGCATGGTGTTGAGTTCCGTCACTGAACACGCAAAGCTTCCAGAATTCGACGGAATATGGGGAATGGAGTGTCTTAACACAGTTCTCTTTGCCTACCCTGCTATGAGTGGGATACGGCGTAAACCTGATTTTGATTTTTTTAAAATCAATTTTAATTAAAAAAATCAAATACATATATTATACTTATAACTAATATATATTATCGAAAATAAGTAAGACAATTTTATACGAACTAAAAGACTTCCTACCAGACAGTCTTTTCCTTTATTTAAACAACTAATGGAGACTACATATATTGAATTGACAAACTATATATTGAATGAAAAATACTATTAATAATTATTTAATTATATTTGCTACAAATATGCCTATTTCTATTATTTTACAATTATAATATAAATAAAATATGTATAACAGCGATAGCGGAGTGTACCACAAACAGATTAGGAGAGATCTACCTGTCCCTTATAAATATGGATTAATGTTAATGAGGTCGAGCGTTTAATGCATATGGTGTTGTGTTGAGACCATATCCTATGTAGTGAATGGGCAAAAATGATGTGTAACCTGATTGAGATGTGTCCATAAAAGACATTTCGTGTAGTGAACTCACTGGAATTAAAAAAAATTGAGACAAGGCTTGTGCCTTGTTGCATACTGAAGAATCGTTACGTATGGATATCGAACCCACAACCGACACGTTACTGTCTCTTCTGGCTTCTTGATCAACCAAAATTAAATGGTCCAGTGAAACAATGTACACTACGGTAAACGGGTCGCGGCCATCCGATTTGAAGTTAGGCTAACTTAAGAAGATGAACTTTGCGCATTGTTCTTTCAAATCTAAAAATCCTAAAATTAGATTTAGGGCGGAGAGAATGGAGAGTGGGATAGAGGATGTCCTGGCTTGGCACATACTCTATCTGATTCTCCATTCGGGCAGTATATCCGTAAATGGATTTCCTTATGGAAAAAAGGCCCAGTAGCAAACGACATTGTACCTAAGAACCTTGCATTCTATGAGAAAGGCAATGCAATTGCAAGTAAATGGCTTCAATATTATCAAGTTATAAAAACTTAATTTATTTATTTAAAATTTAAATATTTCAAGTTAAATTACTGTATACAAAGATAAATATAGCTTACAGTCGCTTATTTTTTTATTACGTTCACTTTATGGAATTAGTTCCCTTATGTATTTAAATTTTAAAATGTATTTTTTATTAATTGATAAGTATGTTAATATTTTATATTTTATCAAATTTATTGACCTCGTTATAATATATGTTTTATAATTAACTTTCACTTTCGTTACACAAAGTCGAATAGAGACATCTTATGTTCCTCAATGTTTTAGTGTTATAAAATAACATATTTTTAAAATTAATAAATAGAAATAAAAAAATGATAGGTGCTAGGATTTTTCGACGTAGGCGAAATCCTTTTAAATTGGCGTTTTTTCTTAATGGTAACTCAGCTTCACGCTGTATCCCTCACACTGCAGGGTAGTTCTAGTGTTAATACACTCCGTTCCCCACTTTCCGCCGAGTTCTGGAGGCATTGCGTGTTGAGTGGCGGAACTCAACGCTGCGCTTCGCCTCGACACCACAGGGAATAAAATATAAGTTTAAGTAAATATTTCATCTCCTCAAGCGGGGATCGAACCTACCACTACCAGCCGGTTTTACAGTCGCACTCCGTGCGCGCTGCGCCACGACTGGTCTCTAAATATGTATAATTTCTAATATTATTATTATCATAAAGTATTATTTGTTATAATACAATAATATATATATATTGCAATAAAACCTTGCCACAATCATGATTACAAGAGTCTACAAGTTAATTATTACAATTAATGACGTTCACACTATTAATAATTAAAAGTAACCCGGTAACACTGTACGTCACAAACAATATATTGTATGGAAATTGAGCGATTGTTATGCGCATTTATTAATTGAAGATGATATTTAATGTTTACTTTCAGATTTAAATATAAATAACGTAATTACATAATGTGATTGGAAAAATAATTAACCTAAATCAAAATATTTGCCGATTTCGTTATTTAATTTTACTGAATATTTATTAATTATAATAAAATATCAGTCGGATATAGCCGGCCAGTCGAGTCTTAATAGTACCAGGTACTTAATAATACTAGGTTCCCTCGCTTACACTGGTGTGTGCGGGATAGAGCGTGAATCTGATTTATAAAATATAAACGGATCATGATGACTTTATATGATTCTATTAGATTGTTGGATGTCCCCAATTATAAATTTTCTCAAATATTTTTTAATAAAGACAGCGATCTGTCTGTTACTGTAACGCGACGGCTTCGATGCCTACTGGGGGGAATGAATTATTATTTCTTAATATTTTCATGTTACCACTGGCACCAAGGCAAAAGCTCGGCGTTGGCTACCGGTTTTCAACACTCAATGCTCAATTGAAAAATCGGCGGAAAGTGGGGAACGGAATATCTTAACACTAGGTTCTTTCTGCCTACCCTGCTGTATGCGGGATAGAGCACGAAGCTGATTATATACATTAACAAACAAACAATTATAATATTATCAGAAAGAAACATATTAAAAATGTGATTTTGATAATACCATCCCGATTTATTAAGCAATGGATTATCAATAGGCCTTCATGAATATTTTATATCGCCGTTAGTCGAATGGGAGTGAACAGGTAGGAAATTACGGAGTGCCGGTGTGTATCGACCCGTGTTACGCGGCACCTTCAAATTTGCAACTAAGCAAATGTTTTAGGAAAGCGGATAAATAATTTTACAACTTAGACGTCAAATAAATTTCGTTTTAGTATATATTTGAAATATGTGAAACTACTAAATACTTACTTAAGTGAGCATGGCTGTGTTAGTTAAGAAATGTAATAAAATTGGTTATTTCCGTAGTAAATTCACTATGATTTGTTTTGGTTTGTTTCGTACATATCGATTTTTTAAAATTCTTTTACTTTTTTTTTAAATATAAATATATATATTGTTATATATTGTATTTATTAAGTTAAGGTAGTTAAATTAAAGGCTCAGTGACACAAACGTGTTACTGTAAACATGACGGTTACGATTTCGATTTCCACCCCGTGGAAGGAATTGTAATTTATTAATAATTTCGTTTCTGCGCTCTGGTAACAAGACAAGCGGCGCGCGGCGTTGAGTTCCGCCTCTCAACACGCAATGCCTCTAAAATTCGGGAGAAAGTGGCAAACGAAGAGTTTTAACACTAGGTTTCCTCTGCCTATTCGGTTGTATGCTGTATACATCGTGAAACTGGAAAAAAATATAAAAGAAATAGCATGCCAACATACCTGGTAATTTAAAAACTTTGCACCGGTAAAGACAAAAGTTGTGTGGCATATTCTAAAGTAACGCTTTATCACGGCAGAGTTAAGCGCCTTTGTCTGCGTTGAACGCTCATCGGCAAAAGTTAGAAATTTTCAACTAATTCGATAAACCACAAATCCTCGACTAGAAAATCGATACGAAGGATTATATGTGAGTCTCGGGAGAACTTAATAGATAACATTACAAACTTTTTTTATGTTTCTCAGGAGATCCTGAGAAACAAATTAAGAACAATTATAACCCTAACAGTAACAACATATAAACATAATACTATCAATTTGAAAGATAAGAATAAGAAATGCTGAAGCTTCCAAATATGATCATATAAAATTCATATTTTCCATATTGTTGGCTCCCCAAATTTGCTGTTAATTTTTTTTATAATATTATTTTGTTTTTTACTTTTTCGTTTTCTTTTAATATACTTATTTTTATAAATATTGTTAATGCAAGGTGTTTTTCCGGTCAATTCAGTCTTCCAGCGATACATATAATTTAAGACCAAAGTGGTTCTTAAGACAAGTATAAAAAAAAAGAGAAAAGCGTCCAATTACGATCTCTCTATCTTCCTTAGTTCAAAAGTCCCTTTACCAACCATCACTACCACCACCACCATCTGGCTCTATCTTCAAACTCTACATATAATTTAGCAAAAGAGTCTCTTACGGCCAAGATATATTTTTACCTTTCCTAGTTTAGATATTTCTTTAGACACATTCCAGTATACAGATGGTTTTTTTCGTGGTGTATTGGAAAAACAAATCAAGCCCTTTCATTTGATACGAATACTAGATAGATTGGGCGAAAAGTTGTGATCTGTCATTTTATAACAACGGCAATTTTTGTTTCGCAACAATATTGATTACCTACATGTCATTTCATTCGTCGTAATTTCAGCTAATTCGTGCACTAAGAAGTGGAACAAAATGACTTTGCAAAATTTCACATACACTAACATACTGATACAGCAAGTTAAATAACAGTTACGTAATAAAAATAAATATTTAAGAATACCAATATATCTCCACAATACAGAAAGAAAAAATGTATATAATTAATTTACATATGAAAATGAAAAACAGTCCTCCAAAGTTCAGACACAACGTTTGGTGGCATCGTAAAACCTAATATTTCCAAACAAAACTTAAAGCTTATCTTGGCTAAAGTTAAAATTGGGATTTACGCATCAAAGTAAAACATGTATGGAGGGACCCACGTATAATATAGGTACCTACATACGTACGTATACTTACTTATAAAACTTTTAAGCTCATCGTAACGCGGTGCAATATTCCTATATCATTTACCCAGTTGCGAGAGTGCTCGTAAACTATAATTAGCGTCTTTGGGTACATTATTGAATACTACATATACTCTGTGAAAGCGTAGCGTTAGAAAATTCGAATTTATGATACAATTTACAGTACTTAATTATAGATTTGCTTGATACTGTGATTGTGTTAATATTTTTAGTTAGATTATTTAATTAATATATCAATTTGGAAGAGATATTCTAAGTCGTCATACGATTATTATATTTTATTATATTTCTATTCGACTATACGTTATTCATTATTATAAATTTAATTTTTTCGCTCTGGTGTCGAGGCAAAGCGCGGCATTGAGTTCCGTTACTCAATACGCAATGCCTCTAGAATTCGGTGGAAAGTGGGGAGTGGAGTGTCTTAACACTAGATTCCCACTGCCTACCCTGCTACATGACCAACTACATGAAAACAATACTTAACACATGAGACGTCTATGAGACATAAGGGCCGTTCAAGTAAGCACTGTAGGGGGGCGGGAGGGGTCTTGGGGTTGCTTACGTGTTCAATGAAATATTTTTAAGAGGATTGCTTATTTTTGATGACATAGGGTAGTGAGGTCAATGATTGCAATAAAACTGCTTACGTAATACTTGAACGGCCCCATATGTTAATATATATGTATACTGTTAACATATGTTTCATATACGCCTCATCTGTTAAGGCTTAAAATACGAGGTAATACTAGTTTTATGTTTCAAGTAACGTATTGCAGCAGTTCGTACGCCATTTGCTGAGTTGTGCAAGTGCTCGTAAACACTAATTATCCACAGCTAACTGTGGCTCTTGAAATTCTCTTGTGCTTATATGGATATTATGTTATATGGAAATATAATTTTTAGATTGTATTAAATTAATATAATAAATATATGTTGTTATGATTAATGTATAAATCATATAGTAAATTTATTTATTATAAAATGTATGTAAAATAAAATATTTTTTTCACAAGATTTAATATTATTCCAACTTAATAATAAACGTAGTTTCTATGTTATGATTGTTCGAAAAAACGGTAATAGAACATTATAATAGACTTTTTATCTGTACAGCTTACTCGCTTTTTCCTTAACGAGAATATTCACATTTTTATGTATGGTTTAAAAAATATGGTTTCTTACACAGAGAGCTGGGGTCAAACAGATGGACATCGCTTCACGTATCCGGCGTCACCACTGCTAACTCAAACTGCTGACGTGGCTCCAGAGGCGATATGCCCTGATGGTTCTGGGGATGGAGAGGAATGCGTTCACGTCAAGCATGTCCCACTGCACTCTACTGTGGAGTTAATAATGTTTGATCAAGGTAACAATGTGTTATTGTACTTATATTTATAACTATTTATAAAATATAACTTTGTGATTTCTTTAGGTTTCAGTTTCTAAATAAGTAGAATAATTTTTCTCTATCTTCGGTTTCTGGCATCCAACCGTTGCTAGCCGCTTTACTTATATCTTCACTAAGTGGAATTTAGTTGGAGGGCGTCGTACACTAGGCTCTGTTCAGCTTGACATTGGAAAAGCCTATGTCTCGCATGACGACTATATTATTTTATTATTGTAGTCTAATTTCTTCATTTACTCAGATATAAAAGTCGTAATTGATGCTTGTAAAAAAGGAAAATTTAAATGAATGTATTGACTAAAAAAATCTTTTACCATAATTTACTTTACACATTATTATATACATTTATAAAATATACTTTTCCACTTTATTTTTTCATGTAAAATGAAATGAAGGAACAGCTAAATACGGTTCGTTGAAGAATATTGCTTAAAAATCCTGGCTAACAGCGAAGCGAACAAACACTAAGAGCAAATGGTCACTAAGTACTTATCACTTTAATTTACCGCCGAGTTATATTTGCTTGAAGCAAATATTTCGAACAAAATGTTAGCCTAAGCCCTATGTGAGAATACCCTCGATAATTTTCACAGGCACTGGACAGCGCTAGGGATTATACCCTGAAATATATTAATACCTTAGTAATTGTATTATTCTGCACGATTGTGGAACAAAGGAAGTGATACTGCTTTTATAGTCTGAATAAATACTGGATTTCAGTTTCAAATAATATGATAGAGAATAAGGTTGTTGTAATTTAAATTTACTTGTTGTTGTTCTGGATTATGTCGCAGAATCTTTATTTTTATTGTAAGGAAACCCTTTTAAGGGTACGCCGCCCGAATAGGGACTCGAGTGGGTTATGTAGGACTCGCGGACTGTCAGATGTAAGCCGTCCGTACTGCCTATTAAAACCTTACTGTGTTCTTCCTCGTAAAAATTAAAATATTAAATATTTCCTTTCCTTGAATGAGAATCAAATACTTAACACACAACCTGACGCTTTTATAGTCAAATTTTGTTCCTCTGCACAACGACTGGTCTCACTATACTATACATTATTTATAATCATATTATATTACATATTTATTAAAACGCATAGATTTTTAATAGTGGAAATATTAATACCATAATGTAACTATTTATACAATCCTAATAGTATATTTTGAAATCGAATATCGTGCTGTCAAATTGACACATCACACGATGGTTATATCACAAGTCTGAGAAGTTCTTCGAAAATTTGCTTCACAAATCATTTTATTTATCCGAACCAAATAGTAGCGTATCTCGCATATGAACAGAGTAAATAATAACATCGAACAAACTATTTCGATGTTTGTCCGTCCGGAAACTTTTACTTGTCTGTTAAATTCTATAAATCAACTTCCAATATTTATTTAAATTATATAAAGTTGATTATTTAAATTAGAAAAAAAGTAAAACAGTTTGGTATTTGGGTTAGGTTGTTTAGGTTGGCTAGCTTTACTGTTAATTCGTTTTCTAGTCACTGGCAATGTCTTGGGGAAAGGAGACCATTGAGAACGAAATAATAAAATTGCTTTCTGCATTTTTCTGTCCGTATTCCGTCCTTTGGACCGGTTATGATTGGCATTGGATTTGAATCGTCCGTAACACATACCATATCTTGTTAGTCGAAAGGAGAAGATTTTGTGATTTTTCACTAGTTGCCATTGTCACTAGATATTTAATGTATTGATTTAGAAAGACGTTTGTGTATCTTAGCAACTTAAGTCTTAGTACTTACTAAGTTAAATTCTACAAAATGGCGTAAGTGTTGCACAAAACAAATAAGAATGCACTTTCCCGATGGATGTTTCTTTAAGAACTAAGCTTAAAAGGTTTTGACTTTGCTTGTTGGAAAGCTAGAAACTGAATAGCGCGAGTAGGATGGAGTCTGTGACAATATTTACATATTTTATACAATACCGAGATGAGTTGAAACTTGTATAGGAAATGACTAATGTGTATATTTGGTGTTGAGTTTCCGGTGTCTTTTAGGTCGCCTGTGCCTTAAAAGGTTTGTGTGAATTAAGTTTAATATAAATTTTAAAACAGAATTTTAGCTCGTGTTTATTTTTTCATATATATTATTAAAAAATATTATGAAGAAAACACCTTCTATATACTCCAGTTTGCTTCACTTGCTGGTTTTCTAGCGTCTTCATTTTTACGTAGATTTGTATTTTTTTTTCATTTTTGATAAAGTAATTCAACAACTAGACCCGGATAAAGTATATTAATAATATAAATATATAATCTGTCAAAACGGATTCAAATTCCCGACCCATGGCTATAATCATCACCAGACCAGCAGTTTTTATTGCGTACTGGAATATATTATAAGCTTTCGATTCTTGATATTTATAAATAGAGAACTCAACTAATATCCAATATAAGATTTTTTTTATAATACTAACCGTTAGTAACTGTTGTATTATTAAATTTATAGATTTTTTCAATTTAACGAAGTCAAAATTACTTTAATTCATTGCGATTATACTTTCAAAATGCGAATTTGACCTAGTTGTTTGGTATATTTGAATATGTTTAAACAATTGAGGATATCTTCTTTTTTAAACACAAATTTTGACACTGGGTTTATCTAAATGACATTATATTATATCCATTACATTGAAGGTAAATTTAAATAACAAAGAAATTTTCCAGAATAAAATATTATAAAAAGGTAAAATATTACATTTATTTGCTCATGGAATATAGAAATATATTATAATTTGTAAGTGCGTATGCGTATTTGCACAGATACATCGACTTACACAACAGTTATTTCATTTTGCGTTTTGACGAGCGCCATGATAGACAGGCACTCGTGGGCATTGGTTGCTTTCTCAAGAAACCTTTCCGTTGCATTATTCATGTACAATTCACGAGATTAGACGCTTCGGGCTGTGTTGATAACCTGTTGATTATACCTCTCTCTTAAAACTAAAGGGTTGTAAAACATTTTTAATAAATTATTTTATATGAATGTAGGTATGTGTTGGTATTTAAAATGTACGAGTACAATTCACATACACATACATACTTACAAGTTTTTTGTATTTTAAAAAATTCTAAAAACAGATCTTTTATCAACTCTACGCTGTATTCCGCATGTAGATATAGCAAGATAGCGAAGGAATGAAAATATTAAATATTTTATATTCTCGATTGGGAATCGAACCCACAACGTTTCACTTGACGTTCACAACACGACTGAAATCTTATAAATAGATACTTACAAATTTTGTGCTAAAGTACCTTAAAACTGAAAACATTGCACAGAATTCTGCAACATAAAGGATTTCAGCACGAACTTAATTGCGAGCTATTTTCACTACACTTAGCCTTTACACATACAAGATATACACTTTAGTAGACGCTTAAATAGTATAGCATCCTGAAAGTTGGTACTCCCGTATTATGTACGTACTTCCTACGAGCTCTTTGTTTAATATAGTATACAATATCCTCTATTAGCTTTAAAACAGCAATGGTTAATGGCTGTCGTGGCGTAGGGGCACAAGTGTGTGACTTTAACAAGACGATTTTGGCTTCTATTCCCACTCTGGGGAATAAATTATTATTTATTAATATTTTCGTTTCTTCGCTCTCGTACCAAAGCAGAAGCTCAGCAGCAACACGTAATGCCTCGAAACATAATGCTGAAAGTGGGGGGCGGAGTGTCTTAACACTAGGTTCGCTATGCTTACCCAGCTATATGCGAGATACAGCGTGAAGCTGAAATAGCCTAATATTTTTAAATATATTTAATTTGTTATCATGCGGATCAGGAAGGAAGTACCTAGACCTTTAACACATTCCTTTCTTCTCCACTTTTTGGTCACTAGAAATATTGTCCTACAACAATAATCAATGCTCTATCAAGTTTTATATAGGTGAACTAAATTTAGATTTTCATGTAAAAATATAGGAGTTGTACTCTTTATAAATTAAGGTAAAATTACAAGAGAAGCGAGTCGCATCGGAAATATAATTGTTTCTTATACTAAGTATTAGGTATCCGTGAAACTGAACACCTGTATATTTATTATATTACTATTTACTTCCTAACTTTCTATTAAAGGTGTCATTGTATTATTATAATATAATTTTACATGTCTACACTCCTACTTGTAAATTCACACTCACTTATTATGTAAATTATTAATTTCGAACAGTTTTATTTGTTGTATATAAATACTTATAGCAATAAAAGTCTTTTTGGATTTAATGTAAGCGACATAGAATATTGTATATTAAAAACTCATAGATTTTACTACCCACGGAACGTTTTGATACTGTTCTTATTAATTTGACAATTGTAGCTTATTGTTATATGCAAGTTTGAATGTTCACACAAGATCTTTGTCTCGTGACTTCAATTTCTCAACAATTCTATAATAATAAAGAGGTTTTATATTTTTAGGTGCAATTCACACTTTGGTACTTTACATGTAATTTAAGTTCTTGTCATTTCTATGTTACACCGTAAACTTTGGCAAATTGTGTTTAATAAAACGATCAAGTAATTTACATATACATCATTAAAATATATGATACTCATAAAGCAACATAATCTATAGAGGCAACTACAGCCGCCAGCGTATTTACGTCACACTGTAGGTATTCATACATTTTTTATACTTTACCTTTCCTAATATGGAAATAATCTAGTACAACAAGACTAGATAATTGTTTAATTTTTAATATTATTGAAAATAGGTCTAGTATTTATAAATATAAAAAATATTATAACAAGATCTTCTTAGTTTTTACTTAGAAGAACATTTTTGTTCTAATTAAAATTTCTTTTGAAAGAAACATTACAAATTTTGCTAAAACAAAAAATTATAACGGAATCTAAAAATAACTGAGAATATGTCACTAATCTGAAAATTGAATACTGTTCATACTTATATGAATTTGATTGTTTAATTTTTTAAAAACGATACTGTATAACTAATAACATCATATAAAATAGCATAAATAAGCATATTTAAATTTAATATCAATTAATAATAACTAATGAACGTTCAATTATATTATTGGTTTTCCTATTATATTTTGTATACGACATTGAAATAGAAAATGTTATTTTGAATACGTATAATAAAAATACGTAATAGACTACGTTTCATTAATCTATTCCAACAAATATATTCTGACCTTCAGTGATATTGGAAAGGTTAAATGGTGAAACACATAAGAAATGCCGTTTTTATTGCCAACTAAATTCGTTAATGAAGTTGTAGAAATTTCACTTTACATATAAATAATATTGTTTAAGTATTTTAGAACTTGACTATGCATTTATCAATATATTAAGTATAAATTTAAGACATTGGGTGGATTGTATCTGTACTTATATCATAGAGCTGAAGAGTATTTTTGGTTGAATGCGTTGATCTCAGCGGCGACTGGTTAGAATTTGTGATTCATGATTTATTGAATAACGGTTATATTATATAGGTTTTGAAATATTACATTAATCTACACCTAGTACCTGCGGTTAGAGTTATCTCGGTTACTTATAATATATTGTGGTTAATACTACTTTTACTCATTTCCACGTGGGTGGAGCCGCAGCCAATAAGTAGGTTTTTAAAATACCTAAATCCGAGTCAACGAACCTCCCGCAGTACATATGATTGTTACAACATAAAATTCTCATAGCTTTTAATTATTTCTCGTATATCTAATACAGCTTAAGAAAGTAGGTTTAGAGTAACAAGAGAATTTAGTTTCACTTGTGAATGTTAAATAGTATGATATGCAAGTCTTGTCAAGAGATAATACTAATTTTATTCTCTAGCAATTACGTACATATTTTAATACAATTTTATACTAGATACATAATGCGTACGGTGGAACAGCGTGTGACTGTAAACACAACGGTCGTGGGTTCAATTCCTATTCGAGGGAATGAATCATTTAATATTTTCATTTCCACGCTCTGGTTACAAGGAGAGTGGAGAATGGTGTTTTTTAACACTGAGTTTCCTATGCCTACTCAGATATAGGCGGGATTGAGCGTGAAGCTATACAAAAATAATAATAACTATAAAAACTTAGCTGGTGGACGTCACAATATGTACATTGTATAGTATTATTTAGATTATTAAGCCTAATTTTTAATTTCAGGAGGCGAATCAGACCATATATTCCATCTCCACGGCTACAGCTTCTATGTGACTGGTGTCCGACATTTCAATACAAGTTTTGACAAGGAAGTCATCAAACAAATGAACAACGACGGAACCTTGTTCCCTAATAAAAACATTGTGGATCCAATTGCAAAAGATACTATAGTTATACCTAAATTTGGCGTGGCAGCTCTAAGATTTAAGGCAGATAACCCAGGATTTTGGATGATGAGGGACGAGAAGTCAGCTCATTGGACGAGAGGATTAGATTTTGTTTTAAAAGTTGGTGACCAGAGGAACTTTGTGCAAGCGCCGTCGGACTTTCCTAAATGTGGTTCCTACGTTGGACCTGAATATTTCTTGATATAATCAAGACTGATTACTTAATTATTACGCTTAAATCATAATTGTAAATTGTATCTAAAATGGTAACACTGGTAGCCCTGGATAAGTTGATTCAAATAGCTCCCTCTAAATCAATTCAAAGTGACATATTATACAAGAGGCGGTCGTGGCGCAGTAGCGCAAGCGTGTGACGGTAACGCGACGCTTGTGGGTTCGAATCCCACGACAACACGGAGGGATGGATTATTATTTATTAATTTTTTCATTTCTTCATCCTGATACTAAGGAAAAAGCATGGGGTTAAGTTCTGCGATTCAACAAGCAATGTCTAGAAAATTTGGAAAGTGGGGAATGGAGTAACCATAACATTAGGTTCCCTCTGCCTACTTCTTTATTATTTAAATTACATAGTTGATTAGCAACTAGGATGCAACTTACAAACATAAGTTAATTATTTATTCTAATGTGATATTATTTTAATTCTATCAAAACGAAGATCGTCTTATCAAATTATAGTTTCTAGATCTAGACACTAAAACTAGATTTGACGGGATTTCTTATTTTCTATATGTTAATATTTTATTATACATAATGTTCTAAGTGACCTTATATTATTAATAAATAAATAAATAAATCTACAAAACAAAAGAACTATTATTGCATAACCATTATTACTGTGTATAAGCGTATCGTCGGTATATTTAAATGTCGTATGTTTACAATGAATACGGATATTGGAGTCAGTCGCTTTGTCTCTTTGTGAGCGTTAAATAGTGATCAGAGAATTTATTACTGTGCCCCGCCGTTAACTCGGGAAAAGATTTGCTTTTATGTGTTTGAATTGTTTCGTTTGTTTTAGTGTTGAACATATTGTTTGTTATAATACGTTTGACAGTTAACGCTATAGGTAGTGGGTTCGATTCCTTTTAATATTTTCATTTTTTCGCTCTGGTGTCGAGACAACGCATGGCATTGAGTTCCGCCACTCAACACCTCTCTAGGATTCGGCGGAAAGTGAAGAGCGGAGTGTCTTAACACTAGTCTTGTTTTTTGACTTTGACTTTGACTTTATTGCTATATCTTTGAAGGTACTTTGATAATAATATTTATTACTTTGGATTTTTCAACATAAGAATTTTAATGAATGTCCAAATTGTTAAGTGAATGTTGTTAACATCTCTGTAGGGAGATTTTACATATTTCTGCTACCCAAAGATCGTTTGGCAAAAGACAACATAAATAAGTTGTAACAAGCGCATAAAAGTTTCGACGCAGCTTGATGAGAACGTATAGCTTAGCGGTCAGAGCGCCTGGTCAGCTTCCAGAAGGCGCAGCTTCGAGTGCCGCTACGTTTAAATTTTATACGTTTTCTAAAATAAGTAGTTTACACTAGTTGCCTGGATATCCACGACCGTTTTAACTGTAATTTTATGTATTCAAATCAATTCTACTTTTAATTGAAAACGTTTAATTCTTAAATTATTTTATGTTGATTTTATTCATAATCAATTAAGTATTTATCTTACATCTAAATAAGTAATATTTCAATATAATTATATAATTAGTAGTAAATATAATTAAATATTTAAAATGTAACAATTGTCTTTTGTTTGTAAATGAAAATGTCGAAATTAAGTCCGATTGGCTCATGTATTATGCATTGCTTTATCATCCAATTACGCCACGTACAATTAACTTTAATATACATATTTTAAGCAGTGAACAACCCTTTTTTAAATAGTTACTTTAAATTTATAAAAAAATATAAAAATACGGCGTTGAGTTCCGCTGCTCAACAGCCAATGTTTCGGAGATTCGGCGGAAAGTGAGACACGGAGTGTTTTATCACTATGCTCACTTTATCTCCCCTAGATGCATCATAAAGCGTTGAGCTGTAAAAAATACTCAAGAATAAATTATATTTTTATATTTGCACACTAACATTCGCCTGCACTTTAAATGAGTGCAAATCAATTAATTTCTATAAATTGACTTGAATTTCATTTTATAAAAAATAATCAAGTTTCAGTTGATATTTTATTATAGTTTCAAAGAGAAATAAACTTAATTACGATATAAAATAACAATGATGAAATGAATTGATTTTTTTCTTATTAACTTGTTAAATAATTAATTTATCAATTATTTTCTTATTATTATGAGTGTTATATTGAGCTGTTTCATGCTATTCATATTGAGGTATTTCCCTCATTGTATATGTAATTTAATCCATGACATTAAAATAAAAATCGGCTTCACGCTGTGTCCCGCACACAGAGGGGTAGGCCGAAGGAACCTAGTGTTGAGACACTCCGTTCTTCACTTTTCGCTGAATTCTGTAGGTGTTGCATATTGAATAGCTGAACTCAACACCGCGCTATGCATCGACACCAGGGCGAAGTCGAGTGTGGCTCGAACCCACAACCAGTCGATTTTACAGTGATACTTGGTGCCCCTGTGCCAAGAAAGCCTCAACCCTCTCAATTCTCAGATATAAATCAAAATAATATATCTCTTTTTCGCAATTTTATTTGATGATAGCGCGGCGTTGCATTCTGCAACGAACGCATTGATTCAAATTTGGAAAAAAACACGGAGAACGAAGTGTCTTAATCCTACTCTTTCTGCTTTAGATATATGAAATAAAGCGAAAAATATATACCATATAACAAATTAGTGATAGTTGTTAAATTTAATCACCTTTCAGGTTGAAAATATATTATATTTTGCATCTCAACTAATTCCTATTGTACAAAAACGCATACGACCGTCAACTCACAAGCAAAAATAAAATATTCACATGTACATACAAGATACTAAGTAAGTTTCTCAATTTTTCTGTAGAAATCAAATAACACAAGCAAAAGTAAGTGATGTTTTGCTCAATATGTCAAATAAGTAATGTAAATATACGCATATTTGGAAATGGCTTTTATTCCCCAGCTCCGAACGAAATTCAATATAGCTTGTCCCTTTTCAATAAGGTTTTTATAGTTAACTGTGATGTTATATAGAATGTATTGTATGTTATATAGAATGTATTGTACGTATGTTTTTTTATACTATAGTTACAGATTTTTATAACGGGTTTAAAATTTTATGTTACGAGGTTAGCGTCAGCGAGTAACGATAGCTATAAGATAGACAGAAATCAGAAAAAGTATAACGTAGGTAAGTGTACGATAATCTTCTCTCCGTTGTGTCCGTAGATTAGATTTTAATTTAATAAAGGCAGAGTAGGCAGAAGGAACCTAGTGTTAAGATACTTCGTTGCTCACTTTCCGCTGAATTTTACGAGGCATTACGTGTTGAGAGGCGGAGAAGAAGAAGAAGGTATAAAATATGAATAAATTATAATTCATTCCATCGAGTGGGGATTGAACTCCCAATCGTCGCGTTACAGTTACACTTAGGTATAGCCTAAGACGTACATGGATTTTAATTTATTGAATGGATTAACAATCATAAAACAGTGATATTCAACAGTGTTGTTACAAATGAAATTCATCAAATGTATACTTTTATTGCTCTTCTAAAATCTAGTTTTTTATCACTTCTTTATGAAGTGTAAATTGTTTAATATAGTTTTTTACCTACAAATATCTTCTGGTTTTATATATATATATATATATATATATATATATATATATATATATATATATATATATATATATAGAACTTTTTGCGTGATTACAAAACGCAAACCTTTCACGTTTTGGTAAGAACGATATCATAGGATTAGAGATCACCTTTAGATCCAAAGTAGGATAAAGTCTCAATAAGTTTTTACGCCTCTGATGTGAAAGATAAAAACGAAATGGAAGATCCAAAAAAAAATTATCATAAGAATTCGTTACCGTTTTCCCACTTTCTTTTTGATTCATTAAAACAAAATTAGAAAAATACAAGAAATCGCTCTAAATTTTCTATTTAAAAGTGGGCGAACTAAATTATCTTAACAATAGATTTAATGTATTGGTCCTCAGGGCACGGTAATACCGCACCCTTAGGCCCCTTACACTGAGATTTATACCACTCGAATACGACTTGCTGTAATTCAAGCGGAATTTTCACCCGTTTTCATAATAGTAAATTGGTTTCATTAAAATGTGGGTACAAGATAACGTGAAATGAAACGAGTTCTATTATACATTTATATTTCAGCTTCAGTCCTGTATCCAGCATATAGCAGGGTAGGCAGAGGGAACCCAGTGTTAGGATACTCCACTTCCCATTTTCAGTCGAACTCTGGAGGATTTACGTGTTGAGTAGCGGAACTGGCGGAGCAAATAAAATGGAAATATTAAATATTTAATTAACTCGATTGGGAATCGATCCCACGATCTGTCGCGTTGAGTCACACCTTGTGCCCCGATTAGCCTTAAATATAAGGCTAATCATTAATTATATACAATTAAACAAAATCGGATGACAAATTACAGGATAAGCGAATAATTATTTCAAAGTGAGATTTTATGTTCCTGTCGTTACCGAGAAATGGTGTCGTAAAACAGCTGCAAAATGCACACTACAAAGTAGCTTTCATGTTTCAAAGTATCAATTTATGAACACCATGAAAAAAAATAGAATTTTGTATCACCATCTAATAAAAAAAGATATTTTAATATAAAAAGTTAAAAAAATACAACAGTAGCAGTTAAATTATTTTACTTTTCGTTTTGGTGTCTCCTTGTTCTGCTTCTTCTATGAATTGTAACGCCTTGGATAACACGAACATTTTTTTTTGAGTTATAGAATTTACTATTTCAAAATTAACCTTTTTTTAAAAAACAAATTGAATGGACAATATTGAATAATATTGTCCATTCAATTTAATTTGATTAATATGCCGAATTGTTTTTCGATTTTCTATCATTCGACACACGCCTAACGCTCGGGTCAAGGGTGAAAAAAAGCATAAATAATTTTCTACAAAATCATACCTAAGTTGCCTACATAACATGTTCTTTTCTTTTGAAAATATATGCTTATTCATTATTTCTCAACTTCAAAACGTCCGCGTCCGGTCACTGGGCTTTTCGTTACATTACCAAAACGGAACTCGTTATACCTTACCGCTTTCACTTTTTAAGCCGCACTTGATCGATAACTGCATTCTTACTTTGCTTATTTAAATACCACCGCCATATTCGTTTAATATATATATATATATGTTTAAAAAATATGTTGTGTTCATTTGTTTGTTGGATAATTTAAGCAATGTAAGTAAAAAATATAAATGAAACAATGTTTTGTGTTGTTGTGAAAAATGTGTTGCGTTATAAAACTATATAAAAAGTATAGATTGCGGCCGTCGTGGCGCAGTGGCACAAGTATCTGATAGTAACGCGACGGTTGTGGGTTCAGTTCCCAATCGGAGGCATGAAATATTTTTTTTTTTCGCTGTAGTAACAAGACAAAGCACGCCACCAACGCACCACTCAACACGCAATGCTTTGAAAATTCAGCGATAAGTAGGGAACGGAGTGTGTTAACACTAGATTCCTTGGCTACCCTACTGTTTGCAGGATACAAATTGGCAAGATATGCATTAAAATTATATTTTTGAACCCAATGTGGCACTCGGAGGCGATGTTCGACTGTCAATTCTAAATACATGGGTCGAACTATATTTGCGAATATATTAATTGAAGACAATTAATAACAGAATTCTGCGTCTACCATGATGGAGGCTAAATTTCAAATAAATGTTTAGTATTATATTTATTAACTAGCATGGGGAGCCGTAAGTGCTTGAATATTTTGCTTTATATACTCAGTAACAGATTTATAATTCAGTTTAAGGCAAAAGGTTGTTATTTAAGCTGGCAACACTATTTATAGTTTGATAAGCGAATTTTCAAATGATTAACATTTACTTACATATATCATATATAGCATTATATTTAAATATTCAGATGTAACTGTAATTAAGAGGACATCATTTCATTTCGTTTCCGATTACCGATTGTATTAATGACGATAGTGCGTTGTGTCTTTTCCGGTGGATTTCCAATTAAAGCACAAATGACATGGCACTCGTGTTCCGTGTCCCGCCCGGTCACGCTGTCAAGACCAGTCCGGGTCAACAGCAATAAAGTACATTAAAAAAAGGCACGCGTGCTTATTACGTTCTATGATATTGTCGAGAAAAGTCGTATTTAGAAGTTATTTAGAGTTACCCTGCTGAGTGCGGGGTACAGCGTGAACCTGATTATTATTAAAGTATTGCAATTATAAATAGAATTGGACTGTGTGTAACAAGAGTAAATTATAAAAAAAATCAATCAGCTTCACGCTGTATCCCGCATTTTAGACACTCCGTTCCCCACTTTCTGCCGAATTCTGGAGGCATTGCGTGTTGAGTGGCAGAACTCAACGCCGCGCTTTGCCTCGGCACCAGAGCGAAGAAATGGAAATATAAATTTAAGTAAATATTTCATCTCTTCGAGTGGGGATCGAACCCACAACCAGTCGGTTTTGCAGTCACACTTCGTGCCGCTGCGCTGCGACTGGCATCTGGAGTAAATTATAAAAAGCTGAAATATAAAAAGCTGAAATTTCGTTCTGGGACATAATTTATACAACTTACGTTTCGGGCATTATTAATCACTTATAATAAAAATTATTGTAATTTACTGTGTTTTAATAATATGCAGTCACGCAATTCTGGAGCGATAAAAAGGGTAGTCGTAAAAATAACCTTGTTAAGATATATGTTACGTGACAACAGTTATTATTAAGTTAGGGACTTTCAAAGAATTGCTTCTTATTAGGCACGACATTTTCTTTTAGTTTAAATTAACGAAAATAAGACTATTTAGTGATGCCTTTTATTCTCTAAAAAATGTATTTTTTTATACAACGTAATAACAGTTTATTTATTGAAACACAACTGCCCCTTTTTGTGCGGGTAAAAACAAAGAAAAAGGTATTAGGTATCAGAAAAAGGTCTTTTGTATTTTTGTAAAAGAAGATACAAGAACTCAATATAATGAGACAAAGAATGGGTGTCTTAAAAAAATGAAATTAGCTTCACACTGTATCCCACACAGCAGGGTAGGCAGAGGGAACCTAGTGTTAAGACACATCGGTCTCCAACTTCCGTGGAATTCTGAAGCCATTGCGAGTTGAGTGGCGGAACTCAACGCTGCGCTTTGCCTTCGACACCAGAGCGAAGAAATGAAAAATATAAATGTAAACAAATATTTTATGATTTGAGTGTCTTAGTTATATCATATACAAATTAATAAATAATCATTAATAAAATGGAATCTCTCGTTAGTTACTTTTCTCCCAGAGTAGGCAACAATTATAAATGCGATATAAATTGTGCAGCAAAAATACAGCAAAAAGAGCCAAGTAAAGACTGGACAATACATATACAGCCTCTGGGCACGTTAAATCGTCGTAACACAGTAAATACCATTTAACAGTTAGCAGATGATTTCAAATTGAAAACGAAAACGTTATTCGACTCGATAATTTTATCGACGGACATTAACAAGAGAATCAATATTGACACCATTAGGGCTCCATAGAAAGTTATTCTTTTGAATTGTTTGGTTTGTAGTGTATGGGGCTGTGTTGTAGTGAAGTGGATTACATGAATTAATAACCTACTGAATGGCCGAACTTTCACTCGCTTTGTAGATTGTTTTTTTTTACTGATTGTACGTAGTTTAATTTTTTTAGGGTTCCGTACCTCATAAGGTAAAACAGAATCCTTATAGGATAACTTTTTTCAGGACCATTTATTTCGCTTTATTCAAGCTTCTAAGTGAAGACAATCGTGAGGTATCACTAGAATTTATGCATTTATTTTGCTGCATTTTGTATTAAAATTTGTAATTGTAGAAGAAATGAAATATAGATTTTTTTTATTTATCCGATCTGATAACGAAGCATGCCGCGACCTTGAGTTCTGCCACTCAAGACGCAATGCCTGCGGAAACTGGAGAACGGAAGTGTCCTAATGGCAACGGAGTGTCTTGACAAGGTTCCCAGGTCCCCTCTCTTACCATGTGGGGGATACAACGCGAGTTTATAAAAAATAGTATGTCTTGGGTGGATATATTTTCACCAACACCGTGCGCAGACGGACACATGCAGATCTTACAATAACTTACTTAGAACATATAAATAATTTAAAAGTACTAAAGGGTTGCATAAAAAGGTGTTAATATTTAATTTTGATTAACGAAAGAACAGACTCGGGTAAAGGGTAGTGTGTTATTTACGGTTTTATATGACGATGA
This sequence comes from Heliconius sara, assembly GCA_917862395.2. NCBI lineage: Eukaryota > Metazoa > Arthropoda > Insecta > Lepidoptera > Nymphalidae > Heliconius > Heliconius sara. Next base: position 3,495,863 of record OU860799.1, read on the forward strand.
TGTAGGCCTGCAAGCGGCTCACGTAATGTATCTTGTACTAGGGTTGAACAAGAAAAATGAATTATTTAATAGGGACAAGCGCGTCATCAAAAATTCTACAGTCATTCATTAAATTTGTGTAATTTATTTGATTTTAAATTTGTAAACGTTAATAAATAAATGCAGGTTTCTAATATTGTAATGAATCTTCTTTGTTTTCTGAGGTATGTATATCTTCCATATTATATGTTTTTTATATACTCACATCAACATTTCACAGTTCGGATATGAACTGGACCATTCTTGTTTGACATCGCAGTCCAACGCTGTTAAATATTATATAAACGTTTTATATTGATTTATAAAATGTATTTTTATTTTCAATAAGTATTGGTAGGTACTAGAGTACAGTGTAGTTTGTACATGTCAAATACTATAAATATATCATAGTGACATAAAAAAATATTTGAAATAAAAAAAAATAAATTATCAAAAACAAAACACATAAAACTAAAAAGAAAAACAAAACAAGCTCAATAGTTAACATAACCTTTCTTTTGAAGTCGGGTAAAAAGATAATGTGACGCCACCATTAGCACCGTTTGTGCCAAAACTATTATAACCATGACGATCTGTCTCGTTTCTGATTCATTCTTTTTCAGTGAAGCGACTTTACGGTTTGAATTCATAAAATTTTTATGGGGACCTTTCACGTTGTGGGCATACCGTGTGTGAAAAAAGTACTCTGTATTCAACCGTTTTTCAGTTTTGGACGTTTATTGTACAAAGATTTACGTACGAATGCTCAGTGGACTGTATAAATATGTATATTATGTTCTTTGTATGTATGTGAGTGTCAGTTTACTTACTATACCCCTATCTGTCTAATACGTACAATGGATTCATAGTTTCATAATTTTATTACAGGTTCACGCTGTATCCCGCATGTACCAGGGTAAATAGAGGAAGTCTAGTGTTAAAACACTCCGGCCCCCACTTCCCGCCGAATTCTGTAGGCAATGTGTGTTGAGTGGCGGATCTCAACGCCGTGCTTCTGCCTCGACACACATATATACACGAAACGACAAAGAGAAGATATAAAAATTGTAATGCATTTTATCGAGTGGAAATCGTACCCACAACCTGTGGCGTTTACAGTCACACTTGTACCGCTGTGCTACGACGGGGCACAACTAACAAAATAAATAGGACTAGCACAATTGTGCGTACAATGTTTTATAGTTGTGAGCGGAAAATAATATTTTTTAATCTTTTACCAAACTAAGCATTGTTGCAATATTTGCATACGTTTACTATCGCGATAGTTCCATTTTCTTGTATTACATACTTACTATATAAATCTCCATCATCGTCTTGTTATGAACGGATAACCTTTGTTACTCTTCGACGACAGAGGGAACCTATAGTTAGATTAAGACATGCATTTATTTCATTCATTAATTAAGTGTCGAATCGTGTCGATAAGAAGCGAGTGAGAAAGTGAAAATAATCCATTCCCCCGAGTCAACTCAAATTGGCTGTATAAGAGTACACACACATGCATAACAAATTAGAAATAAACTGGATCTGACATACATACAGGGACAAGCAAACGCAATCCGACAGCAAAAGAGCACTCATTGCGCTTTAGATTTGATTGGCAGTTGATTGAGCAAACAGTATCGACCGTCGATCCTCGTGCCAAATATAGTACATGCTCTGAGTTGTGGCTGACTGTTGATAATTGTATGTACATTAAATATTACAACTGTCTACAGTCAGCAGTATCATATAGATCTGTAAATTAATAATTCAAAGTAAGCATACGTAGCTAAAACTAGGTAGCTATATATATACATTTATTTAGGAAAATCTATAAAATGAAAGGCAGAGTAAGCAAAAGAACATATCTAAACAAATGTAAAAACCCGTCGTGGTGCAGTGGAAGTGCGTGTGAATGTTAAAACAACAATTGTGGGTTTATAATTTTTTTAACTTAAAAATGTCCCACTTAAAACATCCCGTCAAAAACCAGCCACGTCTCGGTGAAGCTGTTTGTTTCTTTATAAAAAGTAATGAAATCACTAAGTAAAGTTAATGTTCCCTTTACCACCAACTATAAGGATAAAATATTATGTGATTGAACGTTGAAAATTCTTTAAAAATAATCAAGGGACAACTCACATAAGCTACAAATTTGATATTTGGAAGTTCTGGTGTGTGCTTGTAGCTTACTTATTATAAGATAATAATTTAAAAGTCGTAGGACAGTGGCACAAACCGTGACTGTAAAATCGACTGGTTGTGAGTTCGAACCCAGATGAGGAAATGGAATATTTATTTATATTTATATTTAAATTTCTTCGCTCTGGTGTCGAGGCAAAGCGCGGCGTTGAGTTCTGCCACTCAACACGTAATGAATCCAGAACTCGGCTGAAAGTGGGGAACGGAGTGTCTTAATACTAGGTATCTTCCGCCTACTGTATGCGGAACACAGCGTGAAGCTGATTTAATTTTTTTATTTTTTTTATAAAGGCGTCCAGAAGCTCTCAAATAGGGGCACGAAAATACGCCTCCAGATTTAGTTGTTGTGGAAAAATAATAGTGTAGGTTCATAAATTATAGTTTGTTTTCTATAATTACTAAATATACTGAAAACATAAATAGTCCACATTAAATATTATGTTTTAACAAAACTTCAATACTTTGAAAGGCAACAAAATCGAAATATTACGTTGTTTACTACTACGTTATGTTTACTACTACTACTAGAAACTACTAAATAACCCTAACAAAGCAGGTTACGTGACTTAAATGTGCGTTAGTAATTTTATTATTAAATATTTCACACGAAATAATTTAAATCGGCTTCACGCTGTATGCTGGATACAGCGTGAAGCTGATATCACGCTGATCACGCTGTATCCCGGATACAGCACGGTAGGCAGAGGGAACTTTGTATTAAGATCTCCGTTCCAAGCTTTCTGCCGAATTCTAGAGACATTGAGGCACCAGAGCGAAGAAATGAAAATATAAATGTAAATAAATATTACACTTCCTCGAGTGGGGATCGAACCCACAACCAGTCGATTTTACAGTCGCACTTTATGCCTCTGCGCCACAACCGGCCTCTTGATTTATTTGGTTTTTGATTTAAATAATTTAAAAGCTAGTTCATTGATTATTTTAATCTACATTAATAATAAACTAAATTATTATGGTAATACATTTACTTAATTGGGAGGCTTAATATTGATAGCATCGAAATAGCAGTGGAACTAATTACTTAACATAAATTTCTATTAGATGTACTCTATTAAAATAATTAAAATACAGTACTAAATCATATATGATTCAACATCAAACTATTTTATGAAGCTATAGTTGGGTACAGGTTCGATTATTATCATTTAAAATTAATTATGAAAGAAAACATAAAAAAATGAGGCCATCGTGGCGCCGCGCAGGAGAGCAAACGTGCGACTGTAAGCGCGAAAGTTGTGGGTTCTATTCCTAGTTCTTCCTAGTTCTATCTATTAAAAACTCCAGATTGTTTTACCTCAACACAGAATGCCTAAAGAATTCGGCGGAAGGTGGACAACAGAGTGGTTTAATACTAGGTTTCCAGGTTCCCTCTGCCTATCCTATGTTATGTACATGCGTGATGCTAAAAAAAACATTAAAAAAATGTATCTATTGGATTATTGATGGGTGTCGTCATAGAAATACTAGTCATATTTACATGGTAAGGTAAGGTTCTGAAACTCAATAAATCTCGATTTTAATACTTGACTTTACTGTACAGACCGATCTTAATACTTTATTTATACATAGTTTCTTACATAGTTGTTATAAAACTTTTTAGAAGGATGTCTCTAATGACTAAATTTTGCACGCTGAAATCTCCTAAACACGTGGATAGTGTGGTACAAACTTTTCATTTAGAAACTTTACCTTTATACTGTAATGTCATTCTTAATGGTAGCTGACATTAACTTTGAAATGACGTTCACATTAAAATTTTAGACAGCAACACATATTTTTATATAATACTAGTCATCGCCCGCATGTTTCTTTGTATGGCCTTTAAGACAGAAAATAAAAAAATCTGTTTTCTCCATTCTTTTTTATTAGTCACTTAGCAACGGAAGCATTTTATATACCTACATAGATTTCATTTCTATGTATTTTTATATTTCTCTTAACTGTATAGATGTATAGAACTTTTGAATAGATTTAATGCCTCTATCTTAACTTTTTCGTGAAAAAGACAAGGCAAGGGATCATACGGGTCACCTGACAGTAGGGGGTCATCGTTGTTCTCAACGACGACCGTGTGCATCACTAGAGGAAATATAGAGGCGTTAACGGCTTTTGAAGTAGACGCGCTTTTTAAAGGTACCCAATCCTATCCAATCCAACCCAATATAGCAGACTCTCCTTCACTCCCAAAGGCAAAGTACCCCTAGAAGTACTCAAAGTTGGGAAACGGAATGAGTTACTTACTTTTCTTCCACAACACTAAATGTAAATGATATCTCAAAATTAAAAAAGTCAATCTATTTACGTATTTATTTATTTATTACATCCACTAGTGATGATAATATTAAACAGTAACAAAAAAACAAAATACAAAACAAAACTTAAGACTGAATACTCCATCTGTTAAAGTGGATATGGCATGATATACAAAAATAATAAATTGTACGGTTTTTATTTTTTTAGTTTGTTTAATTTTTTTTATAAAGAAAACTTAATTTAATTAACCCAACTTCATAATATTTAAATTTAAGTTAACAAGACTAACTAATACAAAACACTTTAAAAATATATTATTATAAAAAATAATCAATTACAATTTCAATTCTTGTAAAAAAAAAATATGTCACAGTTTGAGCGGAATTATCTATTTCATTAAAATGTGGCCTAATATTTTAAATTTATATTTAGACTAAATGGGTCTAAGACCTCTTTGTTGTCGTTTATTATTTGAATTAGTCTAGAAGCTGGCGAGTTCTTTCCCGAAATAGTTCTAAGCACTAAGCAATACTACAACTAGAAGCATTAAGCAATAATTGGCTTGCGTGGATACCGGAATGGGAAATTAAATCTAAATTTGAATCTTATATCTTCGTCTACTTAACTATTCATAATTAATATAACATAAAAAAATATCCGAGAAGAACATAAACCATGCCCAATTAGAAGACCACAGGACCCTAAAAATCTCCAATAACTTATTGTTAAAGACAATTAATATTAAGTAATTTCTCTGAACTGGTAGGTGTAATCTGATACTACCTTACCGTAAACTCACATTATAGGATAGTCTTAAATAGACGAGCTGGGACGGCTAGAAGCTAAAAGCACGCGATATCGTCGTTTGTCTAGAAAAAGTAAATTGACACAGCGTTTAGTACCCTTGTATCCTTGAATTAAAATGTTATTTCACTTTGTTAAGTATCGTCCCAAATATCTTTCGCTTTATGATAAAAATCTTATTTATTTTCCAGTAGGAATGTTAGATGTAGATAGGCAACCATGTCGTATCTTGGATTAAGCAGGGTAGGCAAAGGGAACCTAATGTTAAGTAAATATTAAATATATATTCCTCAAGTGGGAATCGAACCGTGGCCACGACAGGTCTAATAGAGCACTTGCATTGCATTGATACATTAAAGTTAAATTTTAAAATTTAAACTTTCTAATAAAAATTTCGTTAACTCGATGTCGCAGAAATATAAAAGATGTAATTTATTAAAATTAAGATTAAATACACTACTATGTCAATTAAATTATCAAAAAACAATTATAGTAATCAATTTTAAACTTATTTAAATATTTTAATCTTGATCAATGTTTTAAAGATTTCATAATCAAAAATATGGCAAATGCATCCGTGCCGTTTTTTAAGGCTTGAATATTGAATATAAGAGGTTCGTTAAATCTGGATTTCGCAATAAAAATGAAACTAAGGAAAACAAAAACTAAAAAGTTCCTAAAATTCGTTACTTTTGTACGTCTGCACACGAAACTCTCGACATACCAATGCTTAGAATTAGAAATACATATTCATTTCGAACAAGAATTGATACTCGATGGACATGACGACCTTCACTTTCCACGTCAATAATTCAAAATCGAACATGGCAATAATAGTAATAACTACAATCATTTACACTGGAAATCGTTAGTTGTATCGTAGGGCCGGTCGTTGTGACCCACTTACTCTACTTTCTATATATTTTTTTCTTCAGTACTGTATCTCATACACATACTGTACTCATTCATACTGTATCTCGCACACAGCGAGGTAGGCAAAGGGAACCTAGTGTGTTAGGAGTAAGACACTCCGTTCCCCACTTTCAGCCAAATGCTGTTGACATTGCGTGTTGATCGGTGAAACTCAAAACCGCGCTGTTGCCTTTGTGAAGAAATGAAAATATAAATTTAAGTAAATATATTATTTTCTGTAGGGAGGATCGAACCTGTAACTAGTCGCGTTTACAGTCGCGTTTGTGCCCCTGCGTTACGACTGGTCTCAATACAACTTTCTATATTACTACACGATATGGCAAATAGAGCGGAAGAAGAGCTGATTTAGTATGGATTCGCTTGATGTTAATAAATTATGATCAGAAAGTAGATCGTTTATAACCGTATAATTTATACGAATGTTGTTCTCGTCACTTTTGGTCATTTATTATCAAATTACGTCATATTAAGCTAAATAGTGTATATCTAAGATGGCGCATCTAATTGAGTAGATCACTAACACAATATCGTTAGACAACAACTGCACATTCAAAATATTTTACACATAAGCTAACAAAATAATAGAGGCTAGTCGTGGCGCAGGGGCACAAAGTGTGACTGTTGTGGGTTCGTTTTGCAACCGAGGAAATGAAATATTTCAACAAATATTTTCTTTTCTACGCGCTAGAGTCGAGGCAAAGCGAGGCGTTGAGTTCCTCCTCTCAACAAACAATGCTGCCAGAATTCAGCAGAATATGTAGTAGGGAGTGTCTTAACAGTACGATCCCTCTGCCTACTTGTTATACAGTGTGGAGATATATATCTCCACGAGCATGACGCTGGAAAAAAAACATTTAAGATGGCGGATCTAAGTAACTGCGTCACTTGATATCGTTAGGCAAAATCTGCCCGTTCAAAAATTTTTAAATAGCGTTGCTTACGCTAACTATAATAAAATTTGAACCCGTTCTAGGATTACAGAGATGGAAATTTTTGGACGAATAAATAATAAAAAATTTAACTGAAAACCAATTAACTGCTGATGTTTTTTTATTTATGTTCTAGAAATCTAAAATTGTGGTTTAGGTTTTTCTCCTTTGGATCGTTATCGCCTTGGGTGAAGTAGGAAGAGTGAGGAGGGGAGTGGAGGGAGAGAGAGGGAGTTGGTAAGCTGAATGGCCCGTGCACACTCGAGAATAGTCTGGTGTTCACCCCAGAAATTTCACTTACAAACAAAATTTGCCCCGACAAAGTAAAAAAAAACAAAATTTTTATGAACATATCTGTTCAAAGCTAAAGTCCAGGCCTCCCCCCAGAAAATATCACTAGATACGCTAATGGTTGTTTAGCTTAATATAAGTTTTGTTTGTTCTATATAATTATGTTTTTAGTTACAATTATGTAATTTGAAATTAGATATTCTATACATAAGAAGTTATACTTACTTAAATGTGTGATCATTGTGGCGAAAAAGAACAGCAATGTATGACTAAAAGCCATCGATGGCAGGTTCGATTCTCACACGGTGAATTGTATTTTTCCGCTCTGTCGAGCGAAAATAAAGCGTGACGAAGCCACCAACGTGATGTCTCCAATTGGTTACGTCACGTTTTTAATAATTAATGTTCACCTGATTGAGTTTGAATTGTATTAAGTCAATTTATATAATTTTTGATAAGTATCATCAAATTTTACTTTACTCCAGTCCTCCACTCCAGTTACTCCAACTCAATACTAGTACCAGTAAGTATTGAAAGTGGTACGTTCCAAGTGAAACGACGAGCCGAAGCAAGATAAATAATAGTTGGTTGTGCCTCTGTAATTATAGCGGTGTTTAATGACGGTCGACACCCCCTTATTAGATACGTGATGTAAGTGAGGTGATTGCGTTGTCGTAATTAGTTCAATTTGGTTGGGAAATCGGGTACCGTTAGCATCTAGTACTCGAGGAAAGTTCTAAAGAAATCTTAATTGACCAATTAGTGTTGTAGAGAAATTGTGATTGATCTCAAAATTTTTTTTTCAGATTCATCCTTTTCCTCACGGTAGGGTAACAAAAGGAAAGGCATCAACACACGATATTCTCAACTTTAAGCCCGAATTATTTTTTTCGCACTCTCTGTGTTGAACCTTAACGCCGCGCTTCATATTATTAGAGCTGAGAAATTAGCTCTAATAATAAGCAGTGGCACAAGCGTGCGACTGTAAGCGCGATGGTCGTATGTTTAATCCCCACTCGGAGCAATCATTATATTTAAATTATTTTTATTTACCCACTCAGGTACACCGCTCGCGTTGACTAGATGAAATGTGGGGAACAGTGGATAATTCAGACATGAAGTATTTTAACATTAGGTTCCCTCTGCCTATCCACGCTATATGTCCTCATGCTATGTGTTAAAAGTATTTAAATATTTCTGATACATTGTGATTTGCTTGTTTCTAAATACATCCTTTATAAAACCCGGTTAAAACAGAAAGTAACAAAATTTTATTATAGAATATAAATCATGCGATCTAATCAATTTTTATAACTTACATAAATCAGATTTTGAATGAATCTATGAATAAAAATAACATAGGCATTATTTGAAAAAATATTACTTTACGAAATGCCTCGTGATCTTTGACATTGTTATGAAAGAGACACTCATACATATAATTACATATTGTTTGGAATTTAATAATGTTTAGTGTTTAAGACGCTCATGCCTGCCGACGTTTTCTTCCGAATTTTGCTAGGCATTGCATGTTGAGTGGCGGAACTCAACGCCGGGCTGTGATCTTGGTGCCACAGCGAAGAAATGGCAATATTAATAAATAATAATTCAATTCCTCTAGTTGTGATCGAATCCACAACAGTCGCCTTTATAGTCAGACATGTTAGTATTTAAATGAACGTGACAGGTTCGATCCCCATTCGAGGAAATGAAATATTTAATATTTTCCTTTTTTCGTTCTGGTATCATGCGTTGAGTTCCGCTGCTCAACATTCAAATACCTTCAGAATTCGGCAGAAATTGGGGAGCAGAATGTCTTAACACTAGGTTCCCTTTGCCTACTCTGCTACATGCAGGATACAGCGTGATGCTAAATTATATAAATATATGGACATTGATTTCGTATACATGTAGTTTCATTTTGTCATATGATTCGTTATCCACCCACTTTTATATTTTCTAAGATTTCTTATGAAGTTTTTTGAATTTGTATATCAGTCTAGTCTGAGACTTAGCCGAGGGCGTACCAAGAAAGCTTTGCACTAAATTATATTTTTATTCTGAGCCCCTAAATACGCTTTCCCATTGCGTCTAGACGGCCTTAATATTTATTTTTGAACTTGTAATATTTCTTAAAATGTAGTGTTTATATATTTCTATGTACTATTGAATTCAAATGAAAAAATATTTTGTATTATAGAATATGAGAGACCGTCGTCACGCAGCGGCACAGGGTCTGAATGTAAACGCGACGATTGTGGGTTCGATTACTACTAATAGATTATTTATTTTCATTTCCTCGTTCTGTCAACAAGACAAAAAGCGGTGTTAATTTGTGTCACTCAACCCTTAATCTCTAGAAAATCAAGTTCAGTAGGTTTCCTCTGCCTACTCTGTTATATGCTGTCGAGTTATATGCTCGAAGCTTTCTTTTTTAGGTAAAAAAAAATATTATGTAATTTTTATTAATTTTACCTTTATTTGTTCATTTCATTTTCACATTTCTTATATTAATGTAGTAATTGAAGTAACTACTTCCTTCCATTTGCTCGCTAAATACACATGTTAACAATTTGGGAAAAACCTTTAGCGAATAAGCAGAACGCAAATAATTAAGGATCCTTTCAATACTGTTTAGAGGACTTCTATTCACATCAGAAGACTGAAAAGGAACATTTACTTTGTTCGATGTTATTAAGTTGATTTCTGGTACGTTATTTTATTTTATTTTATTTTATCAGCTTTTCGCTGTATCTCGCACACAGCAGGGTAGGCGAAGGGAACCTAGTGTTCCCCAATTTCCGCCTAGTTCTGGAGACATTTCGTATTGAGTGGCGGAACTCAACGCCGCGCTTTGCCTCGACACCAGAGCGAAGAAATGAAAATATAAATGTAAATAAGTATTTCATTTCCTTGAGTTCATATCCTATATTCATATTAATCGAACCAGTCGTATTTGGCCGTAGTCAAACACTTGTGCCCCTGCGCCACTACTGGCCTAAAACTTCTAACTAAAAAACTGAACGCTGAAATCTCTTTGTCGTTGATATACAAAAATTGTTAATACAAACGCCTAGGTGAAATAAATAGCAACATCGTATTTCTCTTGCTTTAATAATAACTTTTTGCTAATATTTTTGTATACACATAGACTTATTGTTTCAATGGAATAATCTTAATAAGTCCCTACCATAACTCTTTTCAAGGGGAACAACCTCATTCTGCTCAATGACAAAAACAAAGGGCTTGCTATTAAAATGTAATTTAACTTTTGCAATGTTTCTGATACGCACCGCAAACCTACAATAAAAGGGGAAATCCCCAAAAGATATCGTTAAACTGACAACAAAAATCAAATTGAGGCTTTTTCTATTAAAGTACACAAGCGGGTTTTTGACAACGTATTTCCTCGGATATAAAAAATAATAACCACGCTATTCCCTCGAGCTCATTATTGGACGAGCCTTAATACAACCTAAGCTTCTATTTTACCCGCTCCGTGGATGGTGTTATCTCTTTTCTCTTTTACTAGGAAAACCATATCATATTTTAAAACAGTTTTAATTAAAATTTTATAAGCTGGACGATAAAAAAAATGTATTCTAATGAAAATTACTGCTTATTTAAATAACTACTTTCCGTATATTCTTATGCTTATTTATATTGATTGTAGCCGAGGGAAGAAAAGGAAATAAATATTTTAATTCCTTGACTGGGGTTCGAATCCGCAACCAGTCGCATTTACAACCACGCTGGCCCCTGCGCCACGACTGGCCTCAATAGCTTACAAAAGTGTTAAACTAAACTAAATGGTTAGCAGAAAAGTAAGTTATAGTCAATTACGCAGTTTGTTCATCGATCGAGATGGTACTTTATACATTAAGCAGGATACTAAAGTTATATAATTTTCTAATCAGAATGTGGTATCGCTTCAATAATTGAAAATATATGTTGTATTTTTTTACTTTTTATTGAATGTGTTTCAAATAGCTTCTGATTTTTAATTTAGTCCCACGCTTTATCCCTGGCGGTGTTTCCAGAAAAAACGGGGTCCGAAACGTATGTACGTATTTTTCGCCAAGTCCACTGTCTTCAACATCCTGTTACATGCCCTCCTGGTGTAGCTCCTGCTTTTTAAGTGATAGGCCACAACCACCAGTAAGATTTTGTTGATAATTTCACGTAAGTTATTATTTTAAAACTGTGTATTTGTCTTTGTACAAAATATTATCATTGAAATTAAATAATCAAACTCACAAAACGAATACTAATATATATATATATAAACCCTTAATCTTTAGGAATTTAATAAAAGAAATGTTTCATATATTCATATTAATTAATTAAACTTCGTTGACCTTTAGTAGATAAAACGTTGGCTTATGTTTACATAGTTCATGTAACCCCCTCGTATAATGTCAAGATCGCGTGGAAGCGTGTCATTTTAATAGTTTCGTAGAGTAATTGACTTATTATTCTCTGATTTTTCATGCTTTTACTTTAAGTTTATCAAAGTAATACCTCATGGCGGTTGATGATGTTAGTTTTTTTACTTTACAATATATAAAATTTAAATACGATCTTTGGATGCATAAAAATAGTAGATATTCCTTTTTTTTTTATAAAAGTGTCAAACGAATTGAAGAACTGAAATAACGTATTCGCTTAATAATATATTTCAAAGAATTGAAAATTGAAAATATATAGAGCTGAAATATCCAATGAAATTAAAATTTATATAAATATATATATATATATATTATTGAGAATAAAATAGAAAATATACGTAAGAGTTATATTCCTAAAATAGTTACTTTTATATGTTATAGAGTTGAGGCTAGTCGTGGCGCGGCGTAGGGGCACAAGCGCGTGGCTGTGGAGTATGGTGGTGATGTGTGTGGGTTCGATTCCCACTCAAGAAAATCAAATAATTTATATTTTCATTTCTTCGGTCTGGCATCGAAGCAATTTGTGGATTTAGCAAAAATAGGAAGCAGAGTACCTCATAGCACTGTCCCTGTCTACCATGTTTTGTGCAGGATACAGCGTGAAGGTAAAAAAAAGACGTTTATAAAGAGTGAGAGTGAACAGCAGATACGATAACGTATATAGGCCAAACTGGGCTATCGTTTACACAATGAGTAACAAGCAGTCAACGCGTCGCGTCAATCATGTCATATCAAGAATAATATTATCATCTTTGTTTGTTTTTTTTTTCTGTAATACTAAAAATAAAACGTACTTATTTAGAAAACGTATAAAAATTTGAACGTAGTGGGACTCGAACCCGCGCCTCCTGGAAACCGACCAGGCGCTCTGACCACTGAGCCATACGTTCTCGTATGGCTCAGTGGTCAGAGCGTTTTTATACGTTTTCTAAATAAGTATTTATATTTCCTAAGTGTGGATAAACACTTTAAAAATGTTTTAAAAAAAAATAAAACGTTTTTTTTTAAATTCATTCAGGTACTTTTGCCTTGGAGCCGGAGCGAAGACATAAAATATTAAGCAATAATATTTCATTCCCTCGAGGGATCGAACCTACGAGTATCGCCCTTGTGCTGTGCGCGACGAAGGCTTCAAGTTATTATATTAGTAAAAATTCTGTGTGTAGTAAAATTCCCCCATTCCTACGCCTATGCTAGGAGGACGTACAGATAATTAATTATTAAGACACATTACTGTATGCAACTAAGCTCTATTAGTATCAATGCTCATACTATATTATTGTAACAATTAAAAATGAATCCATCCATGTATGAAACCAAATTAATAATACTCAATAATAATCAATTGCATTTATAAGATTCAATATTTGTTAAAAGCGTATATTTCATTCGTTGAATAGAGAATATTTTACCTTATTATGATTGCTATTTTAAAAACACTCGAATGCATCGCTGGTAAACTAAATAGTTACCTGTTTGATTTTTGTTCTGTTCTTTTATATCGGCGTACCGTGCCAGTTGCGCACAAAATCACTTTGCCAATGTCACTTTTGCATAATTCATTCGAAACACTTGTCGCAAGTCCTTATTAATATCGTAGTAACTGCAATTCTAAAAACATCTACTTTTCGGTAGGAACAATTAAAGAAGTTTTAATGCACTGTTTTTGTCACAGTTGCACTTACGGTATTAATATACTATATATTTTATTAGCGGGCGCGCTCAGCTTCGCCTTATGTGCACCCTTAGGGGAGAATTCTAAAAAACCACGAAACACGTGTTCAATAAAATATTTTCAACAGTCTGAATTTAAATTTTTATATAAATCGGGGGCGATATAAAGATTTTTCCATATAAACTTTCAATCCTTTCTTTGAACCCTTAGAGGGTGAATTCTAAAAAAACCATGAAATACGTATTCAAAGAAATATTTTAAAGAGTCTAAATTTCAAATTTTATAAAAATCGGCGCTGTTTTAAAAAAAAATCCATACAAACTTTCAATCCCTATTTCATCCCTTTAGGGCTAAAATTTTTCGAAATCCCTTCTAAGTTCAGTTCTAAGAATGTCCAGATTATAAAAATAAACATTTGTCCAAATTTCACATTTCTACCATCAGCGGTTACAGCTGTGCGTGCGTTTTACGTGTCCTTTTATATATATAGATAGATAGAAGATAGATAATTTGGTTATAAAATATCGTAATTATTTAATTTATGAAATAATTTAAAAAAATATAATTTTACAAATTTTACAATAGGGTTATACAATATTATGGTTAAAGCCGCAAGATACATACCTGTTACAGTCAGATCTTCTCCGAAGACTTCCATTGTATTCTTCCCTAAGGGTTAAAACGTTCGCCATTACTCTTTTACGACTATCGACTGGTCTAACTGAAAAAAATATATAATGGCAAAGGTGTCTATTGTTATATTTAACAAAGACCTTGTGGACTATGAAGTTTATATATCGAAAACTTATTTTATTATGTTTTTATTTTTTTTTAGGTTTCACGCTATAGCTTCACGCCTGCATGTAGCAGGGTAGATAGAGGAGGAAGCCTAGTGTTGAGACTCTCCGCTCCCCACTCTCCGCCGAATTCTACAGGCATTCCGTGTTGAGCGGCGAAAATCAACATCGCGCTTTGCCCCGACACCAGAGCGATGAAATGAAAATATTAAATATTTCAATTTCTCGATTGGGAATCGAACCCACAGCCTGTCGCGTTAACAGCCAGACGCTTGTGGCATTGCATCATTACTAATCTGGTTTTAGATCAACATAATCTTATCGATCTGTATATATTAAAAATTAATAAATAGTACATTATCTTTTAATTTCCAATTGTTCAAATACATTTTATTATATATATTTAAATTTTACTATTATATTATTTTCATAATCGTTCGTAATAAAATCAACTTATCCCTTACGAATTTTACCTCAGTCAACATTATAAGAGTAGTAAGTTCCATATGAAACAAAGAAATAGAAGCTACGCAGCTGAAATATGTAATTCGTTGATTCACGAGAATCACTTAGAAGTTTGATTTGGCCTTCGGATGTGCTCCTTTTATTTCTTTTATCTAACGTAAAAAGAAAATATTTAAATAATAAGTTACGAACGAAACTTGAGAAAGTTAAGTGGAACAATCGCAATGGGTTATTTTAATCTTCTGGAGGCATTGCGTGTTGACTGGCAGAACTCAACGCCGCGCTTTGTTGTTTTAATAAATAATCTATCCTAACTCGTCCTACCATCCTAAGCTCCTACTCCTATAACTGCTCTAGTACATTGTTCTACATTCGTTACAGTGGGAGTTCGTTTATTAATTCGTTATAATATATTAATAAATTGGTTCTTTTTTATTGTTATTATTATTATACCGTGGAATATGTTCATTGGAGAACTTGTGCTTATACTAAATCAAGTCAAAAATGTTGAGTAGTATATTTATTTAATATTTACATGATAATATATACAACAAAATTATGTAAATATTAAATTATAATACGACACTTTGATAAGAGTTTATAAAGTACATCAAATATTTATTAAGTATTTTTAGCTTTACGTCGTATCTCGTACTTAGTAGGCAGCCTGAGGACTTTGTGTAAAGACACGCTGTCCTCATTAGGACATTTCCGTTCCTTACTAACTTTTCGCCGAATCTCCTTTACGTGCAGAATAGCGGAACTCAACACCGTGGTTTGCGTCGTTACAATTAAATAATAAGTACTTCATTTGTCACACGCTGGTATCCCTACGCTTTTATTCTCAATAATTACTGAACTTTGCGAGGCAAAAACAGACAATATAGTGATGTGAATAGTAAGCCATATAGTATTCATTAAATGCAAAACGACAAGCTGGGACCTAAAGCGACGTGATTTAATAAGAATACTATAGTATATAGTAAGATTGTATTGTGAAAAATATTTTTTAAAAATAAAAGACCCGACTACTACACTCAGGGCTCCGTACAAAAATAGGTGGTCTCGCTTTTTCTAAAATTTAAGCTTATACCTCATTTCAACTAGCGGCTTTGCCCCGCTTTTAAGGCTATTATTTTTCGGGATTTAATCACAAAATATATATTTGTTTTCAATTTTTTTCCTGAACTAGTACTATCTGTAGATGCTACCTGTCAAATTTCATAATTCTTTGTCAACCGGAAGTATCCTATTAATTTCGATTCCCCTAATAGTGTCGATATACAGATTTTTTGCAATATAGAAGGCATATCTTTTTTTTTAAGTAAATGTAGAAATATTTATTTTTCGAGAAAATCAAGGGACCGTAGATCGAGAGAAGTTTGAATTTCTTCTTCACTCAACACACCATTCTTCCAAAATTCGGCGGGAACTGGGAAACGGAGTGTCTTAAAACTAGGTTCCCTCTATTTACCCCGCTTTGTGCGGGATACAGCGTAAAGCTGATTTATTTATTTATTTTAATAAAAAAACATTACGTACATACAAGATACGCGTTTAAAGCATAACCTAGTCGGATAAAAAGTAATATTTTAGTAGTATATAGCAACACTATATCTAGATATATCTTACAAGCACTTCAGATATATTTTACATCTATAGTTATTTTCAGAACCCGAACATATTATAGTAATCTAATACCTTTGAAATGTCAGCCTTTATTGTCTACGTATGGATGTGAGTCAATAGCTTTACAGTTCACACGTTTACATCTCTTTGGTCTATATTCGTTTTACACTCCGTTAGCATTACGCCTGCGTTAGTTTCCTTAATTGGACTTTCAATTTGATTAAACACCAGTTCAATAGTTGGTATTGGGATTTATTTACGTATTGATTGATATAAATTGTCTTTTGTTTGTAATAGTACAACCTTATAGAGTAAGTATTTAAATTATTTATTTATTTAAAGCCTTGAAAAGCATTATTTTACAGTCGTTACAAAAAATAAAAACGATAAAAAGTCCGAGAGAGAACTTTCAGAAAGCTTGCTTGATATTTTAGAGATTATTTTATAAGGTTCTATAAAAATATTTTACATACAATTTAATAAAACAAAAAGGGAGTGAACGTAAGAGAAAAATATAGCTGCTAAAGCACAAAATTTGGGCATATTACTTTGAAATGTGTATCATGTTTCTTCTGGTTCTACGGCGTAGCATCGCTACGCAACGACGTCGTGTGTTATAATATTGTTCTTATGAAGTTTCATATGAGGCTTAATTTATTTATTTGGGGAAAGACAGGAAATGAATGTAGGGCACAGTGTATGTTCAATATACGTGTAGTGTAATATTGGCCCTAAAGATTTCCCTCGGGGACCCCTTTTTATTGATTTTAGTAAAACTATTAAAACACTCAAATGGCTCGCTGTAAAGAAAACGCCAACGTGAAATTTTCTAAAGAAAAATAATAATGAAGTCTAAATATTATAAGAAAATTGGTAACCAGAACTTGTTGCTGGATAAAGAGATGTGGGATACCATGAATGTATAGAGTGTTGTTAAAAGAAGCGTTGCGAACAATAGGATCAAGTGTCACAAAGGGCGGGAAGACTAAACGAATGAAGGCTTCAAGAGCGAGGGTAGAGGGTAGAGGGTGGCCGCGGCGGGGTGCGGCAGACACGGACTCGTGACTGCGGCGGGCGAACGCCGCGCCGGCCTCTCCTCCAATTTCGACATCAAATAAAGGAGACTGATTGTACTGACCTGCCGTGTTAAATTTACTGTGTAAAAAAAATGCTGGTACATTGATTGTGTGACGTTTGAATTTCTACGCCTGTTGCGCCCTACGCCCTTAACGATTTCCCGCCTTCTACTTCTTCTTAGGGATCGCAATTTTCGACGGTGTCAAAGTAAGTGCCTAATATTATAAGATTTTTTTTTATAAATTACAACTAAAAAACCAGGAAGATAATTCGATTAATTATATTATTTTTCTAGTTATTTATATACTTTTATTTAAATTAAAATTGATTGTTTAGTTGAGGTAAGAGGTAATGAGGTAAGAGATTTCTAAAATTGTATGTTTCCACTAGTCTGCCGTTTGAACACACTTTGACCGTTTAAATTTATTATAATGATTATTATTATTTATTATATTTGATTTATATATTCATAAGGAAGTTAAACATTTAACTAATAAACAAATATTTATATAATGTTTTAATAATACGTAAAATTTAAATACGATTTTTTTATAATACTTTAAGTATGTTTAACCAAATATGTCAGGTTAAATGAATTTAATAATCTTATATAAAATAATTTGACGATATAATAAATAAAACTGACTTATTAATAAATAATAATAAATACATTTCAATAGAAAAATATTTTCTATGTTGGAAATCGTACATTCGTTATTTCGGGGTAGTATCACGCAACAAATGTCAAACAACATCGTTACCTTTATCAGGGAATCCACCATTTTGTTTTCTCTCTTTGTGTTAACCTCAGTCGGCAAAACAAAGGCCGTTGGTTCCAGTTATTATAAAAAAATCTATATTAATATATATATACTATATAATACAAAAAAAATGTGTAATAAAATAAAAAAAAATAAAATTTATTATATATAGAAGTTGACTTGTGTGACTGTAAAAACCATAGGTCGTGAGTTCTATTCCTATTCGAGAAAATGACATATTTAATATTTTCATATCTTTACTCTGGTTTCGAGGCAAAGCGCGGCGTTAAGTTCCGACACTAAACACGCAATCCAGAATGCAGTATTCTGCAAAAAATGGAGAATGGAGTGTCCACACTACCCTGCTATGTGCGGGATACAGCGTGAAGCTGAATACACACAGAATGTTAACAACATCTCTACACTAGGATTTTTTTATTTTCCAGTTGAAATTAGTTAGAGTCACATAACGATTTCATTTGTCGTCAGCTCGGTTTGCGGAATATATAACTCACCACTCCACCGAGACTAGAGCGTTATTCTGACTAGTTAACGGTGCCAACTTTAGCCACATATTGGGTGACTTATTGTTTCACAAATGTTCCTAAAAAAACTCTAGGTAACTTACGTTACCGTTACGTTACGTCTTCACTTTACTTCGACTAAAAATAATGTTATAGGATACGTCTTTTTCTGGGAACTGGAGAAATAAAATATTACTTTGTTTTATCGTCATAAAAGCTAATGGGGGATATCGTGGCGCAGGCGGATAAGCGTATGACTGTAAAAGCGACAGTTGTGGGTTCGATTTCCACTCTGGGGAATGAAATATTTAATATGTTAATTTTTTGCTCTGGCATAGAGTGGCATTTAGTTACGCCACTCGACTGGACTCGCCTTGAGAATTTAGAGGAAAGTGGGGAACGATAATGTAATTGGAACGTAGGATCCTAACAATAGGTCCCCAGATGCCCTTTGCCCACCTTGCTACGCATGTGCAGGATACAGCGTGGAACGAAAAAAACTTTATTACAATACGTTATGTGTACAGTTTTAATAAATAACTATAAATAATAAGCTCCGAATTGCATAAGAAATACCCAAGATCTTTGTCTTAATAAAAAAGAATCTAAATTAAAATTATAACTAGCTTTTTGTAGCGATTTTGAACCGTTTCGTTTATATCTTTACAAACAGACCCCTCTGTTCCTGTAGGCGTTCTCATTTATTTTCAACTACTTGATTTAATAGTTCAGTGTCGGGTTAGATTTTTTATATCTAATGCTTAAAAAAAGACAAAATGGATAATAATAAATAAATACAGGTGTTAATTGTCCTTATTTTAGAATAAATTATTATTAAATTATTAGTAATTCAAAATTGAAACATAATTTTTGATTCAAACTAAAAAGATAACACAATATGAAATAAAAGCAATGATAATACTATTATATATTTGAAAAATTGTTTCCTACACGTGCTCTGTAGCGCTCTACTTTATAATCATTAGTGAGTTGAAGAGATAGGAGCGTGTTACAAATTTAGTTGTGTCTCCTTCACAAGGTAAGATAAATGTGAAAAGAAAACCCTTACTTCATTAGGTTTGTCTTTTTGCCTTTGTTTAGTGTATTTGAAGGTTTAGTCGTGGCTAAATGCCACAGGTCGTGGATTGGATTCTTATTCAAGAATATGAAAAATTTAATATTTTAGCGTGCAGAGGCAAAGCGTGGCGTTAAGTTCCACCACTCAACACACAATGCCTTCAGAATACGGCAGAAAGTGGGATGCGGAGTGTCTCAACACTAGAATCCCTCTGCCTGCATGCGGAATACAGCGAGAACTTGTTTCTTTTATAAATATAAATGAAATCATTTAGTAAATTTAATTTCACCTGTTTAAATAATATATAATTCTAATTTAACTTTAGTTTCTATACTTCTCTGATGTCTCTAGTAAATAGTTAATCTATTCCTTAAAGTTCTTAGAACCAATTTACTCATTCTCAAAACCCCAACAATTTTTAATGTTTGGAAATTTGACTATTTCAATTATCACATAGTTAAAGGTTTTTTTTAAACATTTTTAAAGTGTTAATCCACACTTAGGAAAGATAAATGTTTCCAGGAGGCGCGGGTTCGAGTCCCGCTACGTTCAAATTTTTATACGTTTTCTAATTAAGTAGTTAAAGGAAACTCAAAACTTCAATATAATACACATCCATTTGATTAATTTCTAACCAGTTTCTTATAAGTGAAGTAGACGAATATAACCTAGAAATCAATCATTTCGCTTTCCCTATAGTAGCCGGCCGTAGTACGTGCTAGACGTGTAGTACGTGTTAGATGACGGAAAACTCACGTCGCTTTCGAAAATCTACTTCCAACTTTCGCGTGCACTAGTGGGCGTTGGCTACAAACTATTCACATTGTATACTATTGTGACTAATATTCATTAATAATCTAATATATTTTAGTTCAACACCTATCTATATATATACTATTGTAGCTCTGTTGGCCTCTCTTATTGCTATGGTCGTAGGTTCGATGATCTGTTAGGAAAAAAGTATGATGTTCGATGTGTGCCACCCAGAACGCAAAGTCCTGAAACAGGCAAAACCGAGAGCCGAGAGAAAGTAGCCTTAGTTTAGTAGCACGCGTCAGACATAAGTGCCTGAAACGTGAAAAAAGTTAATAAAGAAATAAGTATACAATTGCCACAACTTTTATTTCAGCGAAGTTGAAAAACATGAATGTCATACAGGTCCATACATTTCGTACCTCGCGCAATAAGTGGTAAAATGTAGTGAAAAATCACGCATATGGAATTGAAGAGATTGCGACTACGGGTTGTTTTGTGCAAATAAACGTTTTGTTTTTTTTTGTTAGAATCGATGAATAATCATTTCTTTTATTTATAAAATACTCTTTTGTCTTCGTGGTTTAATCCGCACAACGAGGTAGACACTCAGAACTTAGTGTCAAAGATATTCCATTCTCCCCTTTCTATGCGCATTCGAGACAATGCGTGTTGAGTGATGGAGCTAAATCGCGGTTTGCCTTTTTTAGCTTAACGCCGCGCGTTGGCAAAGGGAGCCTAGGAACCCGTAGACATTCAATTTCCATTAAGATACTTTCGTTACCCACTTTCCTAAATTAAATGCCTCGTTACCAAGATGAAGAAATTACAATGTTAAATATATTTTATTCCTCCGAGTAAAATTCGAACCCACAACGCACATGCCGTTTACACGTTTATTTTCCCCTATACCACGACGGACCTCCCCCCCTTCCCCTATACCTACCACTTTGACTTGACAAGATTAAAAAAATATAGTTACTTTACAATTACACTCCCAAGTGGACATCGATTTCATAACCATTGCATTTACATTTTACAGTCCCTTTGCTTTCTTTCATACAAATTAAATTTAAAATGATCAGTTTTATAAATTGTAGCAATAACAAAATATTATAAAAACAAAGATGCTTATCTAATATATCTGATAATATGTATTCATTAAAGCCAGAGTGAATCCAGTGTTAAGATACTCCGTTTCGAAGCGTATTGAGCGGCGGAACTCAACTCTGGGGTTTAGCCTTGTTACTAGGGCGAAATAATGAAAGTATTCATAAATAATGTGGCCAGTCGTGGCGCAGTGGCACGAAGTGTGACTGTAAAACCGACTGGTTGTGGGTTCGATCCCCACTCAAGGAGATGAAATATTTACTTAAATTTATATTTCCTTTCTTCACTCTAGTGTCGAGGCTAAGCGCGGCGTTGAGTTCTGCCACTCAACACGCAATGTCTCCAGAATTCGGCAGAAAGCGGGGAACGGAGTGTCTTAGCACTAGGTTCCCTCTGCCTACCCTGCTGTGTGCGGGATACAGCGTGAAGCTGATTTTTATTAATAAATAATAATTCATTCCCTCGAGTTGCGAACGAACCCACAACCATAAGTTCTTTGACTTTCGCGATTATTACACATATTAAATGAAACTAATTTAACCGGATTAATCGCGTATATTTAAGATTTTACATTTTGGAAACCCGACGTTTCGAACACTTTACAGTAGTCCGTGGTCACGGGTAGACTGAGGTGGCATTCGTCTGTCAGTTGATATAATTATCATATCAAACTACCGCCAGCGATTTCTTAATTGCCTCGCGTACTGCCCTGGATTCCTGCAGAATGAGCTGATAGTATCTTGCCCTCTGGTATGGTGGGTTTGAGACTTCAATGATTTTATGAGTGGGTCCCAGGTGGTAGAAAGTTTCCAGCCATCCTCTCTATTGAAATTAGGATGTTTTTGTATTTCAATAGCCTCACGGATCATCCGAGGAATGAATCTATTTTCCTTAGCAAGGATTTGAGGATTATCAAACCTAATGTAGTGGCTGGGTTTATCCGCAGTATGCTCACACACAGCTGACTTCGATACATGCCCATTCTTGATATCTGAGATGTGTTCCTTCACCCTAACACCGATGCTTCTCTTTGTTTGACCAATGTATGATAAGCCACAATCACAGTCTAGTTTGTATACACCTGCACTCTGTAAAGGAATATTACTTTTTATTGGTCTCAAGAATTGGCTCACTTTCCTGTTAGGCTTGAATATGGTTTTTATTGAAGCTCTTCTTAAAATGTTGCCAATCCTGTCTGTAACCCCCTTCACATATGGTAGAAATGCAGGCTGTCTCTCTACTGTGGGTGGCTTGTTGGTATTCTGAGAACGCTGGCGGGGAACTGGCAGCTTGTTCTGACGAAGAGTATTCTTCACCTGGCGAAGCTCGTCCCCTAGGTGTTCAGCGTCACAGAGGTGGTGGGCTCTCTGAAACAAAGATTTGCCAACGGTAGATAACTGTGTAGGGTGATGGTGAGATTCACCATTGAGGTATCTATTGGTGTGCGTGGGTTTCCTATATACTGTGTGGCCTATTGTGCCATTGGGATTTCTAATGACTAAAACATCTAGAAAAGCTAGGGAATTATTTGCCTGTAATTCTACTGTAAATTTAATATTGTCATTAATAGAATTGAGGTGGTTTAAGAATATATAAATACTGTCCGTAGGTAAATGGTGAAAGTGTCATCTACGTACCGCTTATATATCCTAGGTAGACAGGGTGCAGAGCTAAGAGCCATCTCCTCAAAGTCCTCCATGTATATATCTGCTATTACCGGGGACACAGGCGAACCCATAGCAATGC